>OZ025202.1:3368928-3826428 GCA_964019065.1 Catostylus mosaicus
AATGGTTACCAGAATATCATCAATAGTAGACTGCTTCTTCACTTCATCACTCCCAGCCTTTTCATCATCGTTTTCTTCGCTATTCTGCTTAGTTTTCTTTTCATCTTCAATTTGGTTCAAAAGCATTCTTTTAGTGTAGTTTAAGGCGGGTGACAGGAATATCTGACCATCTTTGCAAAGGATGTCTCTTTGTGCAACAAAGAAAACTTGCAATTCCGTTGCATCTTCATACATCTGCAAGTAAAAGTCAAGTTCTATTTGTGATTTTGCACGTATATACGTTTTACTATAAAGATGCTGCTTAATGTAAACAGTGTTTTTGTAATTGGTAAAAGATCTATTGGTAGGCAGCTAGAAAACAGCTACAATCATACTTGCACCGGAGGAAGATGTATCAATAGGACTAGATATTATGAGGCGCAATAACATGGTTTAAATATGCAACAAACATCAATAACACCAACATGAAACACATAATTATTTGCAGCTACCAAAGAAGATAGGTTCAATGACAAGAGAAAAGTAGTTGATTTCACATCTTGATAAAATATGTCATGCGCAAGTAGTTAAGACTGACGCTGGCTTCAATCTTTTATAATGACACTCCAGGCTTACAAAATGTTATTAGATTATGCTGAAATCACCTCTGAATCAGTGCGACTAACTGTTCGAATCTCCTCTAAAACTGTAAATACATCTTCCTGTAATCGGTCCAGACGCTTGTAAAAATTTTTTGATAGCAATGTTCCAATTATCTCTAAGGAAAGCGGTTTCCTGAAAAGAGATTGGAATTTTAGCTGGTAGCGAAACATTGCAACAGTGTTAAAATAATTACATTTTCATGTGAAATAAATGATTTCACTTTCAGATTACAGATTTCAGGTCAAAGTTATAAGACAGGCACACTTATTTTTAAATATCTCGGACTTGTTTAACAAAAATTAGCCTGATAACAGTCCTTCTTAGAAGGTTAATGCTCCGTAAAGATAAGATTTTTCACTTTCTACTGGATTACATTTTGCTGATTTGATGACAGCAACAATTTGACTTTTTCGTGAGTTCTGATTGTAATAAGAAAGTAATGCTTAAGCGGGAAAAAAATTTTAAAAGTAACCTTTTTACCTGTGTTTAAGTCATTTATGTCTTATCGATGGGGGAAATTTACTTTTAAAAAAAAAGGGTTATCGCCACATAAAGCATTCGTTGCTTCTGTTGTTTACGTTTCCCTGTGACTTCCTTTACATTATCAGCCACAGTATCTTCTGTCCTTTCTTTTACTTATCCATTTCTTTTCTTTCCAGCATTGTTGTTCCTATTACTTTTCAATTCAGTCATTGCTTTCACCTTTTCGTCTCACTTCTTAATTTTTTAGTATTCACATTGTTTGGTTTTCCCCGGCTTTGTATTAATTTTTATTGTATTTCTTTCTTACCTTTTTGCATATAATCGACTTTACCGATAATCGTGAAAATCAATAAAAACACATTTAAATTTACCTGGGACTTTCAGTCGCTTCGTTTAATTCTGGAGTGACTTGATGTTCTAAGAGCGAATCACTATAACATCGTCCTTCCTCATCCTGTGAAATATAATATGACAATGCTACCCAAGATTCAATACCTTCCTTATCCTATAAATGAACGATGTTTAGATCCTTATGTCCACAGAATATAATGCCTGTAGTGGAAGTACCGTCAGCAAATAGCGTGCTTAAATCATTTTGACTAGGTCTAAGGATCATGACAAGGTAAAAGTGCAGAAGTCGTCCAAGAATTGAGGTTTTTTAGTCAAGTGCCATCCGCAGATAAAACCAGCAATATCAAATTTCGAAGATTGCAACTGTACTTCAAACATTAATATATATGAAATATTAATACAACAGTCAGCGGATCAAAGCAAAAATGAGCAATCTTTATTCTGACAAATGGTTACACAATTTACAAATATCCTAATTTAAATAACAATGAAAGGAAATATATATTTGAAAGAAGAACTAAGGTTAACTATTATTGTGATATGGAATGCAATGCTCACTTTATGGCCGATAAAGCTCTCATATAACGATCGCAGCAGCTTCTGGACAAAGTCTGGAACATCAGGAATGACAGTTGTCGCCTCACCTAAATAAGCGTTTATTTAGTTATGCTTACGTTTAACTGGCACGTGAACGCAAAATTAATAGCATGGTTATAAGAAATTGAAGTTTCTGGACTTACAGCTTAATCATGCTTAAGGAAAAATTGTCAAAAAAATTGTGGAATTAGTGACACCATGCTTAGGTCATGAAGAATAAAGCATTACACATAAAAATTGCAGAAAAAACAGACACATTACTTGGCACGATAAAAGGCGTGTATTATCTGATACTCCTCAGGATATGAAAGATCGGATAATGGCCGCAATGATAATTGGAAAGAACATCTAGTTGCTGACCGTAAAACACACTCTGACAGATATCTCTGGATTGTTGAGCAAACAAGGTCGCCTGTGTATGATTTGCATATGAGGTAGGAGAGAAGTGGGTGGATACCGACTCTTAAAGTAAGAAGCCAATGGAAGTCCCCCTTTTCACGTGCATTACTATCCGGTGGATATCTTTTTACTACTCGCTGTTAATAGGCGATCTCTTGTTAGTTTGAGAAAGAAGGCAAGACAATCATATCGGGAAGAAAAGCACAGTAAACTAGAAAGAAACCGTAGCTAACTTTTTGTTTTACCAGTCTATTTACCAGTTTGGTGTTTCTCAATGCCTGTTCAGTGGCACTGTTTTAAGGGTAAGTTGAACTTCCAACCTTCTTAAAATAGCAAAATGTTGAATCTACCAAACGATAAAAAAACAATACACGCGTGACCAGGTAACATGCATCGAACTAAATATCATCAAAAGAATTTTCTTACAGAACTTAGATTAACCTAAAACATCAAATAGCATCTACCTATTATTTCAGCCTTTTTGCGGATCATCTCTCGTTGCAAAGTTAAAGCATCCTAAATAAAAAAACAAAATCGTAACCTTTTATCAGCATAGTTCAATGCTTAAATGCGCTATACAAAGTATGGAATGTGAGCGTAAACGTATAATAACAAAGGTATAGTTCTCTCAACGGAGCAGAGCAGAAAATTCTTTCTTAAAGATGTAAAATATGAACTTTTTGTGGCTTGTGAAACATGCATTTCTATGACTCACCTTGTAAACTTGAGAGTCGGGTTCATTGTATCTACATGCATTGTCAAACATTAACACGAGGTCTTGCTCAAGATCATCGATATTGGTATACTGTGAAGCAAAAATTATATAAAATGTCATATTACATGGTAAATTCTATTGCATTACTTACTATAAATTCATTCATTTAGCTTAGCGTTTACCGTGTTAAATACTCATTAACTTAAACATGCTTAAAAGACACCTTCTGTAATTTAGTAAATGAGCAGCAGAACGGTACCATTCACTTTACAACTAAGAACCTGACTGTAAGAAACAAACAGTCTTCATTTTGGATGCGTATAAACATCCGAAGCATACACTTAAAATAAAACCAGCAAGAGATTATAAGTAGGCTTTCCCTGGAACATGCCCTGGTGGTAACAAGATCAAATTCTACAAGATACAAGCATAAAAGAATCCTCTCATGAAAAGCATGCTCAAAAAGATAGTTACTACCATGAAAAAGAGATGGGGACCATTGAGTGCTTGCTGTTGTGAAAAGTTATATTTTCAGGCAGTTATAAGTGACAATAACATAGAACAGAATTTTCATTAGTAAAAAATGACTCTAGCTGGTGTTGGATACGTGAAAGCGAATTTACCCTTCAATTAGTACAATATAAAGGAGCAGCTCAATATAGTTTAGCCATGCAGTGGAATACCTGGTAAAAAATGAGGAAGAAATGCATGCTGAAGACATTTTACCTGTCCAGATTCAACCTTTGCCGAAATCTTGAGCAAATCAATGGGTTTTTTTATTAAAACATAGTAATCAGGATAGTCCTGGAAAAAGATTAAAAACATTTTCATGGATATAAAATAAAAGAAGACCCATCTCGTTATGTGAATACCATACATACAGATACAGATACTGCATACAAATGCTACAGGGAACGAGAACATTATCTCACGGTCAAGAAAATGATATTATATGACGAATCTTACATGTAAAGCAAATAGGGTAAATTACGCACCGCTTTAGAAGGTAGCTTATCAAATATTACGCAGAGGAGACGACCAGTACAATCCTGCAAAGCAGAGAGGAACGGATTATAAAAATGTTTCAATCATATTTCTATTCCATTAATGTCATCATCAATCCATTTTATATACAAATGAATACATAATGGAAATACATTACATACAATAACAATGATATAATGTATTAAATACATAAAAAGCTGCATAGCAATTAATGTATACAAAAAGACTGATAAAGGCAGAGCTGTCTAAATTAGTAGACTAATCGAGAGAGCCACCCCCCCCCCCCCCTCCCCATTAAAGAAAACGGAAATTCATATAATATCTTTACAGAGTTTATATCAGCTTATATAAGTCGATTCACCACAAAAAGTTAAAATTGGTAGTAAAGGGTCATAGAAAAGGCCCCATACAAGTACATTGCCATATGCTTAGAAAAAAAACTACTTTTAGTGGAGGGAACGAAATCTAGATAAAGATAGCCCAAAACCTAAAATTAACCGAAACAGCAGCAAATTAACAGTTTGATTAAGTACACAACTTGTCTTTCATAAGATATTCAATAGACTCTATAGATATTGTTTGAAGAAATCACTAAAATCGACACAAAAATAAAATTGGATCCACAATAATTTAAAATTTGCTCACATTTTAACTAAAAAGGGGAAAATGTTTTACAAACCGTATATTTCTTTATGTGATGAAGGAGTCTTTGAGAATCACCGATTGGCGGAGGGCTTGCTGCTACAACAGGGCGTTTCACACTGGCAGCAGGGGATGATCTTAACAGATTGAGAAAAGAAGCAATTGTTATGACAAACGATCAGAGAAGCCTAGAAGAACCAACTACAGAACAACCGCAGGACCTTGAACTTCCGATTTGGCGAATGGCTTGTTATTGTGATGTATGAATTTGCTTCACAAAAAAGCTGCTTATCAAGATCGAAAATATCATGTCACTAAGGGTTCCTTTGACCGGATCAAAAACAATAGCCATAGGCCTCCTAGAAAGAAATGCTAAATGGAAGAATTGCAATGTAAATATGCTGCTGCAACAAAAATGCAAAGAAGGTGTTGTAAGCCTAATACAGCCAACGAAATTAATCTAGGCAATTACCCTTTGAAAAAAAATTCTTGGAAATTTGCAGACCATATACAAAAAAGGGTTTTCCAGTCTGTTCAAGGGAATACTTAGGAATAATTGCAACCTACATGCCTGCCGAAAAATTCAATTATGAAAATGGGGCCATCTTGTTAAGCATGCATATGTTAAGGTACCGAACAATGGTTAACATTCGTATATTCAACATAAAAACATTAAAAAACAATTTGAGCATTGCTAAGATTCAGAGAATATTGCTCATATACTTACGCAAACTTTTTGCCAGGACTCTGCTTTGGTGTGCCATCTTCAAAAAAGATGGAAAGGAGTGTTGCATTATATTTTACTTAAAATGCAAACAGCCACATCAAAATAAAGCTAAATTTGAGACTGGTTAATCAATACCATTCAATTAGACATTATAACCATTTTTTATTTCCTGAAACAGAAGATACTGCCATTTGCTAATCAATTAATTAAATTTAAAAGTCAAGTAATAGGCAGAAACATAATGTAGCTTACTGAAAAGCACCCTACCCCGAAACTTCTCATTGTATGAAAATGTTAGAGAATGACTCAAAATCTAACGTGAATGTGTAGCAAATCTCGCATTAGGTTAGTAACAACGATATTTTCAAACAGTTTTGAAAAAGTCATTCCCTTGGCCCTGCTATCTCTTTTTCTGGTTATGCTATAAGCTGAAATGCTTGTGATGAAATTTGACTGGTCATATCATATCATGCTCTTGTAATTTACCGCAACAGCGTGTAATATCGAATTTTCAGAAAAGAAGCTCCATGGTACAAAACAATAAATCATGGAAGCCCTGTAAAAGCTAGTGTCATGAATGCTTACATAACCTTTTAGTAAATGGAACTTCTATGGCAGAAAAATTAAGATGATGGGTTACAAAACTTATAGGAAACACACGGACTGTTTACATAATTGTCATTGCCTCCTCTTTATTGGATAACATATGGCAGTTTGGCTTAGATCAATTTTTCACTGTAATTGTTTCCCTGATAAAAACTCGATAAGGTAAAATTGAATTAGATACAAAAATATGAGAGAATAACAGCTACGAGACTAATTGGTAACACCTTGGTTCCGTGGCAGACTTCACATCGGTTTTAAGTTTTTTAAATTATGTTGCAGATACTAGAAAAAGATTTGTTAACTTGGTTTATATTCCTTCTGATGATAAAAACACAAAAATAGTTAATACGTGAATATAAATAGATATCTGCAAATTTTCAAAAAGAAACGCCCCATTAGTCAAAGTTATCTGGTTTTACCGGGCTTGTGGCACTTTAAAGTATTGAGTTTCTTAACTGAGAAAAGGTAAAATTCAAAAAAAAATTTTACTGCTTTACAAATACCTATAAAACATAGGGATAAGCCACATTAACATCCAAGATCTGTTAAAACTACATGAAGGTTTTTGTGTTTTGATAGGAAAGTTGCCTGAGAATGAAATGGAATGTTTTTTATATTTGTTAGTCTGTAGCACTATGCTTCTTACAGGGCGGATTCTTCGCTATAAAAATTGACGTCAGTTATAGGCGATTAACGCGAAAAATGTGACAGGCTATCAAGGTGATCTTGGTATTCGTTGCACTAATCGCTCTGCAACAGAGGATAACAGCGTGATAATCCTTTCCTTCAACTGGGAGATTATCACAAAAGCTGCTATCTTAAAAATTCAATCGCGTTTTTGCACTTATCTAAACGTAAAACGAAGGCTCACCTGCATTTAAAGCACCTAAAGATCTCTTTTTCTTTCGTAGTTGCTTCTCTAATACAATTGAATCCAAGTAAACTTGTGAGCCTTCCTCGTTGAAGTGCCGCGCATTAGCGAATAGAATATCGAAATCGTGGATGAATGCTTCTTCAGTGGAATACTGTCAAAACAAACGATATTTTAGGAAAAGACATCATGGATTGAAAAGTGTTTCAAATGAAATACTTTTTTATGGAGCCCAAATCTGCTTTTCATAAATTAAAAAAATGCATTGATTGGTACTTGTTTTTGGGCCGTTTCAATTCCCTTGATTCTAGGTTTTCCATGGCAGAACCAGACACAGCAACAATGCTATAAAATGTATGGCAGCCTACAGATGCACTTTA
Source organism: Catostylus mosaicus (assembly GCA_964019065.1). NCBI lineage: Eukaryota > Metazoa > Cnidaria > Scyphozoa > Rhizostomeae > Catostylidae > Catostylus > Catostylus mosaicus. The sequence continues at coordinate 3,376,347 of OZ025202.1, forward strand.
GTGATGTTAAGGAATTACTACTGTCAGGGAGGGTATTAAAATGCAATCTTGCCTTGCCCAATGCACCCATAAATAAAATATGCCATTCTTTGTCAAAATGTAAGACTTTCCTCGATTCCTAAAAGGCATTGGCATGACCAGTAGTAGACAGATTCATACACAGGGATAGCCTTTATCAAAGCATTGCAAGAGCGGAAGAAAATATTACAGCCAAAATCCTTGCATAAATAACTTTCTTGCATATGATGGTGCATTATGTGTACTAAAGGCATCTAATGTAAAGTATCAAAAACAGACGAGCCTTCATTTCTATGCAGGTACGTGAGATTGCATTGACACACCATAAAAACCCAACGCGCATTACGTATCCTACCTTGCCGTTGTTTATATTTTCTTCTATCGTATTCATATCAATTGGTTGTGTTATGACTTTGTAATATTCAGGATATTCCTAAGAAACAAGATCAAAGCAATATCATACGGGTTCGTACAAGCGGTTTCATAACAATAAGGTGAAACAAATAATGAAATTAATCCATTTTTCACATAAAATAAGTAGCCATACACATACCAGGCTTCAAAACATGGTCCTATTGCATTTCAGCAAGAAGGGGCATTTTCTATTGCCAGCAGAATGACAAAGTAACAACCATTAATGCAAATTGAAATATTCAAGTATTAATTTTAGGTGGCATCAACCAAAAACTTTTACAAAAAAGGGGGTTTTTTATCTTTGTTATAGTATATAACTGCCTTTTATTACAAAATTATATGAGAAATTACCACACTAAAAGAATCTTAATCGTCCGATAATCCCCATGGATGAAGGCGTTGGATAATAACATGCCTCCAAACACTACGATTGGTATAAATACGTCTCTAGAATTCAGCTAGCTCACTCTCCATTGAGGCTTTTTAATATGACTTAAATGACATCCAATTGTGTTTATGTACGAAGTCGTTATGGTAGTTGTGTGGTATTTCTTTTACAAGCATTGGCAATAAACTGAATAAATTTTTATTCCAACAACTATTAAGATTAAGCTAGAAAAGGCTGGTATTGTTTCAAATTTATATCAAAACCTGTTTCGTTATTCTTGTTCGAATCAGATTAGGAAGTAGCCAGAAAATCAAGCACTCTTCTTCAGCAAAACCTTTTTCAACGTTTCAACCCACCAAGGAGTTTATTAGCGCTAAAGTTTTATCAGGACTACAATCAACTTAAATCAACTGTATATACTATTTGGCATTTTCATGATAAGGTTTCACGAAAATTTACCTCCTCAGATGGCAGCTCTAGGAAAATTTCTGACAGCGTGCGCCCTTCATCATCCTAAAAAACAAATAGTGGAATTATTTATGAAAAGCGAAAAAATAGGAAACTACATGATATATTGTCAAAGCAGGGCATATATCTGACTAGGAATTAGCAACAGAGGGAAGAATGTGAAAAAACTTCTTAGCGACTAGACATAACAAAGTAAAAGAAGCATGGTCAGCAAAAGGGAGGCCAGGGGAAGATCGAAGTTCACAAGATAACAAGAATGGAAGATTTGATAAAATATACTTAAAATCAAGAAATCAGGCATAACTACAAATAAGCTATTAAAAGTAAAGAACTTTAGTTTTTCTTGGCAATTTTGGGCCAATCAGCGATATAGTAGATGAGCAGGATTTTAGATAAATACATTTCTTTATATCAACACATTTCTCCTTTAAAGGTAATATGAATCGAAAATTTTTTTCATCAAACCTTACTAATTCGATGTCGCTGATTCCGAAAATGCTTTTAAAAATTGTCTTTGACTTACGTGTTTTCCGTAAAAACGATTTGAACTCGATTGCAGCAAGCCCAATATTTGTACACGGGATCTGGGACGAGATTATTTTTATGACGTAAAGTGTTTGACACTTTTCTGACAAATTTGTGCGGCCTAGGTGGAATAGTGATATGTTTGAGAAATGTCGACCAGTTCAAGTAGCGATGCGAGTATTATCGAATCAAATAATTTATCTACGAATGAATCCAGTAGTGGCAAACACATTTTAGAGGATTATGGCGCACTTTTTATGCCATACCAGCACGAACACTTGGCTTCAGACGAAGATGATGAGGAAACAGGAGCCCAGGAAGAAAATGACCAGCCTGAGGACGAAGATGGTATTAGACCCTCTCAAATACGATATCGTTTTGAAAGGAATATTCCTTCAGAAGAATGGTAAGATATGATTCAACAGTCAATTTCCATCTATTAATTATTCCGTTTTTATCGATGAAATAAGTTACCCCGAATGGCTTTCCTAGGCCTATATATTTGGTGAGGCGAAACGAAAATCAACTAAGGCCTGTTTACAACTTTTTACGCAGATGCTCATGTGGTAAATGTAACCTTGACGAACTTGTTGGTGCAAGGGAATATCGTTGTTGCAGAGAGTTTCATGCAGCATTTAGAAAAGTGCTCTTTGATGGGTTGGGGGATCATCCAATCTGTGTTACAGAGCATGATGTAAATAAAGATTATGGCTATCCCCGCTTTTGTAAATAAAGAAGTATTGAAGATTGTCAGTCCACTTTTGAAAAAGAAAGATGGAAGTCCGTATAAAAAAGGTGCAAGTGGTTCTGAAAATGAGTAAGAATTTTCGGGATTATTTAAATGGAGTGTGGCACTCTCTTCTTCAATTTGTTTACTGAAAATTTACAATTGGGTAGCACCCATGTGGTAAGTATTTATACTCCATGTCAGCCATTGCCTAATTGAGAAAATACATATATGTGTGTGTGGGTGAAATGAGTTTTTAATGTTAAGAGTATATGGAATGAGTTTTGAATGTTAGATTTGCCAATTTGTTAAAACCCGCCTCATTCATTATACTTTGAATTATGCGATTGCTCCCCATTTGTTTGTATCCTCATAATCATAAGAAATTGCCCTCTTCACAGATATCTTTGTGCTGTAGCGTAAGGAACACTTGTGAGGTCGATCTATGGATACCTTGGTTGGGATACAACAAGGCCATTAACTGCATGTCTATACAACTTCATCAGAAAAAAAAACATCAACAATAAAAAAACTGGCTACAAAGATTCTACAGAACAAGATTCTATGTAACATTGCCTTGATAGCCAGCATTCTGATTGCAAGCTACATATAACTTTATAAGAAACCTTTAGTCTGGCATTTGAAATAAAAACTGTTTGAAGAAGAATTTTTTGGATATGTATTGTTCTGTATCTGTACATGCATGGATGCAATGTGACTGATCTTTCATAACATTTATTCTAACATTTAAAAACTATACCTTTGATGTTGTTCAGTTAAGGCTCGGTTTCTTATAAAATACTATCTTTGTTTTATCATAACATAGAATTTACATATATTATCTATGTATAATTATGTATCATAAAATGTGTATTTATACCTATGTATAATTCTACCTATTATATCCATGTATTTAATAAACATTATACATATGATTATATAACATTTTGTATTTGTGCAGGCACAAAAATATGTCAAAAAATTTTACCCTTTCTTTTCCAAAATGGAAATTTCAAAAGGGAATGTGGCCTACTCTTTTTTAAAACTATTAGCTCCTAACCAGAAATTTGCTTTTGCAAATATAGAGTAGAATTATTTTCTGACACATTTTTGTTTAGAGTGCCCCAACATAGGTCCTACACTTGTTCTGCAGTTGCCAGATTTCCAATTCATCAATGAAGGGGGGGGGGTATCCTCATTTTATACATTTGTGTTGTTTGTGTCAATATATTTTATTGTTGTAAATTCAAGGTAAAATAAACACATGCAAACAATAGAAGGAAAACATTTAAATCACATTACATCAATAGATTGGTTGGGTTTTTATATTTTTTTAATGGAAATCAAAATGCATCTGAAATCAATAAAAGAATGTTTCATTGCAAACGACCTGTTGTTGAGGAAATTGTTACCAGCATATATTATCCAATCTTGAATGTGGCAGTGACGTTTTAATTTCAAAATTTGTGCAAAAAATATTTATTTTCACATCATGTAACAGTTGGTGTGGTCGTATAATGACGTGTTTTCTGTGTAATCTACGAGACTGTGTCAAACACTTGACGTCACAGAGGCCTGGGGCAGAGCGGTCTGACCGCGTTCATGGTAGGCCACATTTTGAAAGTCACAACAAAGCAAAATCGAAGCTTTATCACAAAATATTTCAGAAAAGGCGATCGAAGACTAGTAAATGGACACTACAGTTAGAGAGAGCGAATTGAGTTCTATCAGATATGTTCAAACAGTTTTTCGATTCATATTACCTTTAAGGAGATGCAAATTACATGCGGGTGAAGCAAGTTCTTTTCACCAGATAAGCTCAGAGTTTTATTATTCAAACAAAACTTTATAACAACAGCAGGCGCACAGGAACAGAGTTCTTGGTATTCAAAAAATAACATTAATAAAGGCTCCAACATTTTCGAGACGATTATCAAGGCTAACATGATTTTCAAAGTTAAGAGCTTTCCCTGGTATTCCATGTTGAACATAATAACTTTCGAAGAACGTTTATTGAATCGAATATTCTTATTCTTAGGATACATGAAAGGAAAATATTTCAATAAAATTTGCTAAGCGAGAATCTGAGAACCTTTCATGGAATTTTCCAAAAATGCTTGATCATCGCACAATTATTCAACATATAAAACTCCTACAAACGATAACCATTGGTCAACTTCGAGTGACAGGTTGACATAATGACGTGCTGCATACCTGGTAATTCTTGACTGTAAGAAACATTTGTTTCAGCCGCTTCTTCAGAACTTTCGGATCCACATCAGTTGCTCTTCCGCGTTTTTTCTGTGAAGGGGTTGCATTCTCCTCCATTTTGCTACCTTTAGACTAGAAAAAAGAAATTTCAATGTTACTTGTAATTCAGTGAATTACTACGAGATAGGAATTATTTTGAAACAGATAAATAAAACTCTAACTGAGTATAAGAAGGAATTAAAGCTCCAGTTAGCAAGACTACAAGGCTCCTGCAGGCAATGAACAGTGCACGACGTCTTTTTTGTATCAATCTATGTCTTTTTTGTTCGCTTGATTTTGGATTGCTTGCTGGATTTCTCGTTAGTTTTTTCCGTATCTTTGCTGCTCATATTTTGCTTTTAATTTGTTCGTTTCTTTGTTGTTTGTTTACTCGCCTCATTGCCTGTTGGATTTCAGTTTCTTTTTTTCGTTTGATGGCATTCACTAGGTAACAGCATCTTCTAGTTTGTTAACAATGAGCTCTAGTGACAACTTTTTATGTTATCGGGCTATGGGTATAATTTCCGGAACCCAGCGCAACATGTGTAAGCGAGGGTGTCCAATAAACCTTCTCTAACGTTATGATATGCTTCCAACAAACAGAAGAAATAGCATTTGCAAGGTGTGGCGCGTGTTTGATGTTTATTTAAATCAATTTGTGGCCAACCAGATCATGTTAGATAAAAGGATCATCCAAATTTATAACACGTGCAGAGAATTACTATGAAAAATTTAAATGTTTGCAACTATCTGAGTAAGTTCCATTTTTATCACAAAATCGATTCAGTCTCGTAGAAAAGAAACAGATAACAATAGCTGATATACAAGTGCCTAAGCATTGCCTTTGCAATTTTTCTTAACAATAAACTATTCATTATATCTTATGCTTAAAAATGAGCTGTGTCTGTATTGACTTGTATTGCATCCGTTTTCGGGACTAGGGGTATTATTAAAATTACCATTGTTTCCTTATAACCTGCTGTAAGTTGTCAAAGTAAAAATCAAAGAACATGGTCTTACACTAGCTGAATCAAGTTTTTGTAGCTCCTTTTTGCGCTCTTTCATGAATGTTTGGAGTGTGACAGCATCCTAGAACCAAGGTGCATTATGACAGCATACAATCGAAGGATTAATGCAACACAAGCAACAATTACATAGATAGCACAAAGATCAGATCTACAGCAACAATTTAGACAATCAAAAATGATAAATCTGGTTACAAAATGACATTAAAATTTGGTGGCTTATTGGAGGCTGGGGCATGTGATTTCAATATAATCGATTAGATTGATGTCTACAATACAAATACCAATAATCAACAAGTCCAATAGTATACTGTAACAAAATTAGACTCCCAGAGAATCTAAATGTCTCGCGAAGAGAATGCCATGGTTAATCAAATCCCATAGTAAGTGAGACAAACCCATGAGAACAAAAGTATTTGCTTCACTTAACAAGAATGCCACTATTCGATGATATACCGTATAATGATTGTGCAAATGTGCATATGCAAGTATTTCACTTTGAATCAAAGGCTCAAAATTGAAGAAAAAATAACACTGAACTGTACAGTAAAGTATTTTAAATATAAACATTAAAAGTAGCTTACACAAAACGAAGTCCGTAATCCAATTATAAACAAGCGTATGACCAGGAATGCAATGTCGATGATAATTTTTATGAGAGTTCTGGAGGTAAAGTTCCATATCAATTTGGTAACATTTCGTGAAGCAAGAGATATTTACCTTATAAAGAAGTGAAGTTGCCTCATTATACATTCTGGCATTATTGAACACTAAATCTAGATCTTTCTCCAAGGAATCCAAAGTATTGTAGCTGTGACCCTAATAGAAGAACAAAGATTGTTAAGATCGACTAAAGAACGGTATACGTTTTAACATTCATTGACGGTTACAATCTGCCCTTGATAAAAGACTACAATTATGATGATACTAATAGATCATACCGAAATTTTTGTCTTTATTTTCAACAGAGAAATTGGCTTCTTGATCACGTTGTAGTAATCTGGATATGACCTGAAAAAATATCGAGATTATGCGTTATTTACAAAGGAAATAATTGGTTGAATCAGTAACACATGATCACGGAGCAGTCACGGGAAATGAAAGGTGTAAAGAATAAGCCTAGCAAGGCAATGATTTCCATGCCCCTAAGAGATTTGAATCACAACCATGAACACTACAAAACTGCCAATGGTGGCACGTGAAAGACTTTCACAAAAAAGCTTTCGCAGGTGAATACTCCAACGCTTTTACAGTAAAGGGTCAATATTATCAGCTAGTTTGCAATTTGATTTGCAAAGGAATTACGAAGGTTTAACTCCATCATCTTTTTTCCTATTCATCATTGAGCACCGTTTCAGTTCAAATCCCTTTCAAACATTCTATGATATTATTGCGAAGTTCATTTCTAAGTATCCTCCAAGATTTTCTCATACCTCGCTGAAATGCATATTATAAACCGTTGTATCCTCAGAGCAATTACCTTATTCGAAATCTGCCTATGTGGAACCATAAGGAAGAGGAACTTGCCAATGATCCTTGATTCTATTAGCTTTTCACTAGCCTGCGCGCAGACATTTGCCGGCTATCTCTCACTAGTTTGCATTAAACCCTTAATATTTCATTTAACCATGGACAATTTTATTTTGGAAAAACGCGCACAATTTTGAAGCGGGTGACTTTCGCTACTATCAAAGTAAACACAGTAATGACAAATGAATGAAATTGATTTCCGGAAATAATGAGGTCCAACATTTGCTGAAATTACAAACATGGTGTGCAAACTCATTAAAATTTTTCAAATCGACTCAACTCTACTCTACACAATGTATTAAATTTTCATCAATCAATTCCTTCATCCACCATCTAATTTAACGCAACAAAGACGATAAACTGGCTGCAAGTCGGGTAACATTGTGGGAGAATTTAGAAGCATAGGTAGGGCTACAGAGACATTTTTTAGGCCTAGGGGCAAACCAGCAAAATTTGGCTCCCTGCACTTGATGCGCGAAGAAGGGGAGGAGAAGGGGCATAAAGCAAGGAATTCTGGGGGAGCTGATTCTAGGGTACATTTAGAGCCTTGTAGGTCCGTGTTAGAGGTTTCTTTAAAATATCTGAAGAGGATAAAAATGGAGATATAAGTTTATGAGGCCCTCTAGACCTTGGGGCCCTTGGGCAGATAGCCCACGCCCCTTGGAATCCCTGAGTATAGGAAGTTTGAATGCTCAAAAAAGAAGAATTACCGTTTCGATGGCAATCTCATGAAAGGCTCACAAAGCAAACGACCATAGTTGTCAGTGTGTGTCGTGACAGCATTGTACAGACTGACTTCAAGGCTTTCTTCATCTGTAATTGTATGATCATCTTTACGAGAGCCTGCCAAAGAAAGTCAAAAATGCATCTGCTGCATAATTGAAGGTCCCAAGATGCTAGTGCAATGCAAATAAGATGAAGAAAATCTCAATTAGTGCCAGACATGTTGTCAAACCTTTGAAACTTTCTTTTGCATAAGTAGAGTTCTCTCTTGTAAATTCAACATAAACCTAAGTTTGCTATTTACAATATGGCACTCGCAGTACTTGCATGTCAAGAAAATGCTACAAAAGATTAAGATTGAGGGCTTCCAAAATAGATTTACATTCATTGTAATATATCAAAAACAACATGATATTAGTTACATCTTAGAACCTGCAAGTTTTGTTTCACTTGAAGTTGAGAGATGACTAAAACTTCAACTTTAACTCCATATCACTGAATTGTAATAATCGTTCTTAATATGAGTGATATACAATAAAATATGATAAATTTCAAATAAATTCCTGAAATTTCAATAACGATAGTTACCCTCTGCCGGCTGGTTATCATCTTCAGTTGTGACACTGTCTAAGTCTGAGTCCTGCGATTGATGGGAAATTGTTCTTCCGATTTGACGAGATCTAATGATTGATAAAAAAACGTATATTTGAAGTTACCAAAATTTACTTATCAAAACGTAATAATCTTGACAAAGCATGGGCCATCAAACCATTTTTCTGAGATATGCTATTTGAAAACCAAGGATGTTTAGCGTAACCTGCCTATTCATAAGATCATAATCCACTTTTAAATTACAAGCTTGATCAAAAAACATGAATTTTGGTCTATACAATAATTAGAAAAATCCCAACCAAAAACAAGCAATTAGCAGGTTTTAGATGTAAAAACTAGAGCCAATCCAAAGAAGGAACATAGACTTACCACAAAATCACAAAAGGAAGTATAGTTTCTTGGGTTACAACAATAACTACAACAAAATAGGTATTCTGGAGGACCCCTATCTTGCAAATCCTAATGACATATACATAAGAAAATCGGAAGTTGAAGCGGGTTAAGACAATAAAGATGTAAATAATGAATATAAATTAAATCTCGATTAGGGGAATAGGTACTTATACTTTGTGTAAAGAACAGTGAAAATAGGAACGAGGAGGAATCAGTGAGATAGGAACGAGGAGGAATTTTTGCAATCAGTGGGGGCAATGTTTGCAGCAATTGTTACTGAAAGACTTATAAAAGATTCATTCGTGCCTTAAAGCTGACTTGTATAAGTATAATAGAAACATGGAATGCAAACTTCAGGGAATTTTACGGCAAACTTGGAGAATGGATGCAATTGACGTACATTAATGCATACGGCTAATTTTAAATGGCGACAAGAAACTTTACTCACCTGATCCTGTCACTAACTTTTGCACCAAGGAGACCCTTTTCTATCTCAACTCTTCTATTGTTGACAGTTTTCTTGATAACACTGGCATCCTTGATAAAATACATAGATTAGAAACAGCAAACGTCAAGGAGTAAAATGAGCAAGGTTAGTGTTTAAGATGTACAGCAGATTTAATATTTTCTTTGTTACTTTAATGAATTTTCGAACAGTTAATTAATGGTTGCAAAAAAAACAATACCTTATAAATTTGGGAGCCTCTCTCATTGAATGTGTGTGCATTCTTCACCATTGTGTTAAAATCTTTTTCCATTTCACCCAAAGAATTGTACCTGTTTTCCTGTACCAAAGGGAAAAACAGAGGTCATGTCTGGACGAAGAGATGCCCGGTGCTACAGATAACTACAGATTCATCAACATAAATACTAGGTTCTTTTATCGGTGCTGCTCCGTCATTATTTCAAAACACAGGAATTCCAAAACGATTTTACGAGGGCTTAGATGATGATATTGGCATAAAAACAGAAGAACAGAAATTTATAACCGCAATGTCTAGGGGCCAGCACCAATGTGCAATAATAGCCTTGGAAAAGCTTAAGAATCATTCACTTAGGTTCACTTGTTCTACTTTAGCAAAATTATCATTTCAGTTTCTTAATCACGGTTCATTAAAAATAATGTAATTACTGCAATCATGTTATACTGCAATCATTGAAACACTAAAACATGGGACTGATATGTCAATCAAACTGAGATTTTGATGGGCAAAGAAAAATAGAGTGAAGCAGAATTGACAATCAATAGCCTCTCATTCCATTGCTTTTGCCAACCAAGATGTCAATCAAAGATACATTTTTTAGGGTTTCATTAATGGAGTTGACAGAGTTATCCGTGCTACACTTCACTTTCGATAAAAAGGCTGTGACATTAGAAGTTGTAAAAAGGCTTTTGCAAAATCAAGCAGATGTTCATAAAGCCAATTTAACATTCTTATCTATAATGTCAAAGAAAAATTAAAGTCAGTTAGAAATGACATAAACAATTTGAAAACAAGTATTCACTTGACGCAAACCGAGTTTGATGAAGCAGAGAAAAAGTTGAATGAAAGGAAAGTTTTAATGCACTAAGACAATTTGAATTATGTTTATGATCTTATAGTTAAATATGGTCTTAAATCAATTCGCTATCTTGGTGTTAAACTTAGGCATGCATTACCTGTCGAAATCCGAAATCCGCCAAAAAAAGTTCGTTAAAATCACGACTGAAAATACATTTTTTGAACAAGGCTATAGAGTAAATCTAGCCTATTTCCCATTGTGTATTGTCTATCAATCTACACTTTTTGGATAATCATTTTCACCCTCTAATTTCTTAATACCCTAATATCATAGAATAGGGGGAGGGCTCTCTCCTCGATTAGTTTATCTTTTGAGAAATCTTCCCATTTAGTAATTCCCTACAGGTCATTTGTTTACTTAATTTCCGTTTTATTTTGCAGTTGCATTTTTGTATCATCATTGTATTTCATTTTTGCTTCATTGGATTGATATTCTATATAAATCGTATGTAGTATGAAGTGGTATTATAATGATAAGAAATAAACTGAACAAGAAACAGACAAAGCAAAACTTGCGTAGCTACAAAAATCGAGAAGGAAAATTATAAAAGTTAAAGTATTCAGAAAGCTTTATCCCAATTGACAATCAGCCAAACAATTTCATACCAGAATTTAAGTACAGAACAGTAGGAAAGAGGAATAGAAAACATAAAATACAAAAAATCAAATGAAAGCCCATATCTAAATATGTCTAATGCAATTGTAATGCCTCTTAACATAAAAATAGAAGTACATTTAAATTGACTTAAAAACTTACCTTGATTTTTGCATCGATTGCTCTGAGATCAATTGGATCTTTGATTACCTTATAGTATTCAGGATACTCCTAACAATGAAAGATAAGCAGATTTTTGCAAAATTAACCAGAACACATCTCGCTATTTCAGCAACAAAATCTACAACTTAAATAATTGATTTTAGGTGCTGAATATTAGCTTGTGTAACAATGGATATTTTTAAAAAAGTGTTTAAATTATAAATGTAGGCTCTATTTTGGTGATAAAATTCACTGTCATTAAGAGGGAACACAGAGTAATTAAGATGATTTAACAGTTTCAAGGGCCCATTTTCTCCACTTATTAGTGATTTCTTATTAGCTCTATTAATACAAAAGAAAGCTTTAGCATCATTAAAAAATTAGTTTAGTCCAGGCTTAGAAACACCAACAACAAATCACAAATTAAGATAGACAGAACAAAAAGTTGATGAACCTCTCGAGATGGCAGCTCTTCAAACATCTCCCAAATGGACCTTGCATCACCATCTTGTAATTGATACACTGAATCCAAAAGTAATCTGTATGGGCTTTGAGCTGCAAACAAAAAACAATACTAACTTAACATTTCAGGAAAATTGGAAGCATAATTTAGCATACTGATGAACACTCCGGTTTGTTTTACATTCCTTACTATATGAAAAGGTTGCAAAATGTCCCAAGGGGGACAAAAGTAAATACCAACTCACCAGCTGGAAGCAAAATAAAAGAACAAAATAGCATGTGATTGGCTACTTGACTTGACAAATAAATGCCCTTTCACTCAATATCAGAAGAAACAGAATCCTGTCTACACAAATCTAGGCTATAATTCTTATATATTTATAACCAGATTTCAAAACATTTAAATGTAAGACAACTTTTTTCTGACCAAGAAGCCAAAAATGGCTGTTTGAATATACTTAGATGCCATCTGCATTGTCTGGAACATGATTTTTCGTATTCAATTTTTGATCTTTTTATTGCTTATCAATGTTTTTGCATCCAGAAAGTACTAATGAGATTATGGCACAAAACTTGCAAACACATCATGAATAGAAATAATTGAAAAAAATAATTAATATAATATAAAACAACTGTATCGTCATCTAGCCTCCATACCTTCTAGGATCTGGGATCTCCTTAAATTATGCATATGAGATTCTAAACTTGATAGATCTTGGAAGTCATTTGTATTTGGCTAAAGGTAAATCATTGCATTTGCATTAGTTCTGGGATGTTGATTTTCAGAAAATAATAGAATAATAAATGACCACAAGGACTACTGTTAATCTTTTGGCTGTTGAATCTAAGATGATATTTTGGGTGAACATTATTTTTCAGCTCCAATAATTGATTTATTATTGGAAAAAAAAAATTTGACAGCATTACAAGGGCTGAGATTCACAGAGGAATTGTGTAGAACCAACTAAAATGAATTTTAATACCATCATGGTTGCCAATTTTAATGATGATAATTTTAATTCAATTGCATTAGCTACTAAACATAGCAGTGCTAAAGGAAGATGAAAAGGTAGAAACTAACTCAACAGGACCTGAGAGATCAGTAAGTGAGTAATTAATTTGCAAATATATATACATTGTGTGGAGTGGAATTTTAAATTGAAAAACTAAACTCAAATATTCTCTTGTGAGTACCAACATGATTTCAACCAGGGTGCTCTTTTCACACACTTTACACATTAAAATAATAATCAGTTGCATAAGTTCAATACATGGATCAAATTTTTGTATACTGTAACCATTGAAATCAAATCTCTTATAAAATGATCAGTATTTTCATATCCTCCAAGCCTTGATTTTTCCTACAAAATTACAAAGATTTTGAATTAGAAAATAAGCTGGAAGGAAATTTGTAGAAGGCAAATATCTACATTTAAGATAAAAGACTTTAAATTCTGGCAATATAGAATGAATTTGAAATGACATTTGGAAAATATTCAGCGCTTATCATCACTGACAGTGATTTGTTTGATTCATTTAGATTTAAATAGGCAGACATAGATAGAAAGTAAATTGAAGTAAAGTAGAGTGCAGTAAAAGAAAATAAATGGTACAGAAACAATTAACAAAAGTAATCAAACCATAAACAGTGAAACACAGAATGAAAATGATTACATATATATTTTTGATGGTACTTAGACATGCTCTGACATAAATAACAGAAAAGTTGAATATATCAATGCTAATGAGTGATTGGTGGATGAAATACATCATGCTTGTATATGATTAGGTAGATGAGGAAGGTAGGTGGGCAGGAAAGGAAAAGAGGTACACTGCTTAGACCTGGCTGTCTTTTGAAGTAAAATAAAAATATTGATAGAAACTTGATACCCTATGCTTTGTAAACTCATCTACTTCTGTAAACTCTTTAACTACTTAACAAGTCACACAAAAAACAGACGAAGCATTTTTCAATGCAGTAGGGAAGAAAATCCTGGAGACACCCTTTATTTTGCATGAAGCATGCATTTGTTTGTTGAAACTATATTGCTTACAAACTTTAAGTAATTTAAGAACAGCTGTGGTTTCTTATAACTGGCTATAATGTTGGTAAAAGTATACCAGAGACCCCCCTGAATCAAAGTTATAAGTAAACTAAATATATAAGTAATGTAAACTAAAATATCAAAATTTCAGATTTTGAATGACTGCTAGTTTGTAGTAATATTATAACAACATTACACTATGTGATTTAATATTGCTTCTGCTAACGCTCATTAGAGAGACTTTTGTTGCTTTGCATCTATATGAAACAATCGTAATTCCTTTCTGAGAAAACTATTTTGTTTTGTAAACTTAACTGTATAAGACTGTTGTTTATTCATAAGCTTTTATTCACAAATTTTAGGAAAATGAAAATATCCTGCCTGACTTAATTTAATGTACAACTCCCCTTCTAAAATGCTCACAGCAAGGCCTTACTGAGAATATGGAGGGGATGATGATGGTATTAAATAACTCCCATTGCAAGAATATTCAGCTTTGGCCTATTAGTATGGACATTTCTTTACTTGTCACAGCAAAAAAAGGTAAAGAAACTTAAAAAAGCAAATAACCTCAATTTGATCAAGTGTAGGCTGCTCTTTACCAGATGATTGGCCCATAAGAAACCTGTAAAGAGATTCAAAGTTATTTTCAGGAGTTTTCGCAACCAAGTGGTTTCAGAATTTGCTAAGATCTCTGAAATTATTTTGCAGTCAATGTTTTAAGCCCTCTGTGCATCCTCTACTGACAAAAATTCAGTCCTAGATTAATATTTATTAACTGTATTCTAATTCCTATTGATTTCATCATGTTTGACTCTCCTCTAAAGTGGCACTTTGCATTTATCATAGCAGGTATTAAATGAAAATTATACTTTTCATATTCATGGGTGACCAAATAAAGCCTAATATCCTAGAATGTGAGCAACACTTTATCACCCCCAAGAAAAAATAATTATCATATTACAAAGATTTGTTTTTAATAGAATAAGCTTTATCTGATCATCATTTTACAAAATAAGTAATGTTTTGTATAAGGACAGTGTAAACAAATCACCTCTCCCTTGAAATCTTCTCTAAAGTCCAAAAAGGAGCTCGTTCAAATTCATTCTTAAAGTGTTTGAATGAAACCAAGATCTTTTGTTGTTTTGCAATCTATACAAAGTGAAGGAAGACAATATATGGTTATAAAGCATACAAACACAATTTATAAAAAAATTTCTTCCACATTGGTATGAACTTGCATTGGCAGCCCACCATGTGAATCAAAAGTTGTTATGGTGGGAAAACTGATTTAGACAAAAAGATTATATTTGATGCTGACACAAATGTAACTAATGTATTTTCGATGAGCTAAGGTATGTCCAATATTTTATCACAAAAAACTTTACCCAAGCATGTTCTGTTTTCTCAGAGTAAATAATTACGCCCCCCATTCTTTTTTGAGAAACTCCATAAGCTCTTGCAATCCCAATGAAAATAAGAAAAGACAATGTGGCACTGAAATATTGGTGCCTTGTATGCAACAAAGCAGCATTCATGAATGATCCTTTTGGCTTGTTTCTATTCTGCTATAAAATAATGACTGCAGAGTCTATTACTATTAATGTTGCTTGTACCCATCATTGTTTACACTAACATTTGCATCCAATGGTATTGCTCACATATATATTAGAAAATTACAACAAAAATAAGTTCACTAGTATCAAATAACTATCAGTATACAATGTTTTCAAAATCTGTGATCTCGATTTAAGTAATCTCATCCTGCTCATAGCTTGCATTTAAATGCCCTTTATTATAACTATGTAAGTAAAAATATTATTTGCTAAAATAATTTGATAAAAAATTTTTACAAGAAAATAACTGTCAAATTAGAAAATATATATTTAAGTTAAGCCCTCTATATAACAGTAAATTATCAGATAGTTTGAGCTTTGAGCATCCTACCTCATGAAGATTTTCATTACCAGCATGAACTTTCTTAGAGTCACTTCCTTCTAAGGAATCTAGGGAGTCTTCATGCTTCAGTTTTCGCTTGCTCATCTTTATAGTAAATATTTGTCTAGTCTCTGAAACAGCACAAGGTTTTGCATCGAGAGAATGAGAATAGCATAAAAAGGCAGCTATTTAAATTGGCAGTTTATCACAAAAATTTACAAATGGTTTCTACCATAATTTTATAATATAATATTTTATCTAGCCTTTTCATACTAAACATGACAGTGCACATTCAACATTCATATCAGTGTTTTTTAATCAGGTCATCAAAAATTGTACATCTTTCTAATGCACCTAACATGCAGAAAATAATCTAAGGTTCTAATGTGGAGCTAATTGCTTGCAAAACATAAAAGTGGGTATCAAAAACATTTACCAATGATGAGTAGAAAATCAAATCAAATGAAACCTTAAAATCAATTTAAGACAATAATGCAGTAGCTCAATTTCACTCTCTTTCATTTAACCTTGCTTAAAAAAAATTGCTGGTTTTTTCTCCATTTATTCTATGGTTGGTCAATGGAATTTAAATCAAAATTTTTTTCGAAGTTTTGATTTTGGACAATATCATGGGGGTACGTACATGGCCTAGCCTTCAAGAGAGGCGACCCAGGATAAACCGCAATCTTTAAAAAAAAAACTGAATGACAAATCGTTTATGCTAAAATGATATTTTGCATGCAAACTAAGCAGATTTTTACATCCAGGTTTCCACACCTATAGCAACTTACCGGAGGAGAAGAAGTTGCGAAGCGCCTTCCTTTGTCTGATCGTTAGGCCATGCACTCTTTTTGTTTTGAACAGCACTGAAAATTGCCCCTTTATTTTCAGAGGTCTGGTAACCACTCTACTACAGGTGTCGAGCCTGAGTCTTTTGAGTATTGTTTCATGGGCATTTTCACAGCTCCGAAATTTATCAACCTAGATATTTAAAATTTCTATTTGACCTTTCGCTCTTGAGTTATACGCATTTATAGATATCATTTTCATATAACAAGCATTTGTTATACAGACCTAATGTTTTCAACAGATGACAAAACATGACAGGCGTGTAAGGCAGCTTCAATGTATCATGGTTTATCTCTTTTAACTTTTGATTGATCGAATTTTGAACGAAGAAGACAAATAAACAAACATAATGTAGCATTTTCAGGTATAGATGCGGTAATCACAATGCAGAAAAGGCCGCTTCTGCCTTCACTTAATGGGTAAGCATCGATAAAGTTACAATGTTAAAAAGCCTCATCGTCAGCTCCAGACGTGAGAGCTCCAACGATTTCTTCTTTAGTACATTGGTTATCAACATGTGCAGCCAAAAACTTCACATTCTTCTTGGCAAATATGACAAAATGAAAATGAGACATTGAAAGGAAGCTAGACGGATGCACCCTAAAACTGCCCGTGTAACATTGATTTTTTAGGATAAACCCCCATGGATTACTGAAATCTACCTAGTTTAATTTACTTCAACCAGTGATGACCAAACTCCATTCACAATAAGGTAAATCACCATATTTGACGTTGGCCCCGATTGCTAGATTAGCGGTTTAACGAATCAAATTTATACATTTGCGTGAAATAAGATACACTTTGCAGTAAAAACTAAATTTTCACTTTTTGAAGCTTTTTACTACATTTAAAATGAAATTAAATGAAATAAACTGGAAACTACATTTAATTGAACTTGTATTCATCTAATTTTCTAATGATTTATTTCAGTTTTGTTCGACTTAGTCTTTCCTTTGAATGAAGCCATCCTCTGGTTGAACTGTATCTGTAAAAACAGTTGGCTTTGGAAAGCATTCTTCTTCCGATATCACCGATAAGGATTCATTACTTGATGAGACATCGGAGCTACTGTCCATGCTTGTATAACCCCGGTATTTGTTGTTTCTGCAGGTCAGCAGACTTTTTAACACAATTTGCAGGAAACTATTTGCTGTAGACGAGGGAGTGAAAAATGGATTTTTACAAAGTTTTTGTTATATATTTGTTATTACAATAGTTAATAAGAACAAAAGGCATATATCCTACACTTGCTATTACTGCAAAAGCAAAAAATACGTCTAGGCTGAGATAGAGAATCAGAATCAAAATGCATATATAAAATGCACTGAAAGAAAAATAATGTCACACATCAACAGGAATCACGATAATAGTAAGGTAAAGTCTAGAAGCGACTTGTCTCATATCTCAAAAGCACCATTTTTAGCCAAATTGGTCTAGATTTGATTCATTTTAAAACATATGCAATATAACTACAGAAAAAGATGCGGCAGCTATTAAAGGTATGAGATCCAGTCAATAATTTAGAAACGTATATAATTTTCCTTATGGCTTTGCAAAGCAAACAGAAACTACATTCACAAACGTACTCAAGAGACCAGAAACGAAGGGTAGAAGTTGTTTCAGGGTCAAAGCTATTGCAGCTGTTGAGTAGAGAAGCTAATGTTTGGGACAATGCGAAATTTTTAATTTTATAAGGCACGGATGGTTACCTTTATCCTTGGCTACCATAAACTTACCATGCTCATATGCAACATCATTATCCAAAGTCAGTAAAAAGCAAAAGACCACGAATCCCAAAAGGCAGACAAGAAACACCATGGCCGGCACAACACCTGCACCTAATCTTTCAAACATCTGTAAAATCGATAGTTGAATAAAATGAGCGTAAAAGTATGCGAGAAATGTGAAAAAGAACTGGACTTATGTAATAATTTGCTCAACCCTTCGACCTGTCATCTAAAAATCGTGGATTGAAGGTTGAGGGTTTACAACAATGTGTTCGTAAAGGTAACAGTGAGAAATGATCTGAAACTGATCGTATGTTGGAAATAGTATTACTATACGATACTAAAAAACTAACTATCTGAAATCCCCTCAAAAATGATATTATTTGTCTCATTTTTTTATTTCACCCTTGATTGAATATCACTAAGTGAAAGGAGATAATATTTAACTATTAGAGCAATATATAAGAATTTTATCCTCTCAGCAAGATATCGTGTGATTTTAGAGGTAGCAAAGTAACGAATATCTTACCTGGCCAACAATTACAGGCATCGTTAACTCACCGAGGGCTGCCATGACTACAAGTGTACTGGTGCTTTGAGCTGAAAAAAGACCAGTAATGTATTTGCTTGCCATGTAATCCGTATATAAAAGGAAGTTGCTGATAGATTTTTATGCTATTTTTTCAAATATAATATAGATTTATCACTTATTTCACTCCACTTCATAAATGGTAACAAATCATCAAACCTGGGCAAAATAAATATTTTTATAGATTTTGTACAGTGTTAGTATAGATAGCTGGATAGATAATGATTTGCAATAAAGCAAATTAAAGCGAGAAAGATAACAACAAAGAGGTGCAACATTTGGATAAGATTACTAAAGAAAACCTACTTGAAAGATCGACATATTCCTTGGCAATCGAGATGATAGTGGGTCCAGCACTACTCAAAAAGAACCCGAGACCACATGTGCCGATCCAGACAGCATAAAAATTGGCATGACCAGCAACCAATATGAATGATGATATAAAGCACCCAATCTGTGCAATACAAAATAGCGTTGACGTATCAAATAGACCATGATCATTAGGGTCCACAGTGAGGGGGGTAGAACTTAGACCACTCTTACCACCAAAATTTACCTTCATTGACCTCGGGAGACAATTTATCATGTAAATGAAAACGCAATAAACCTAACCTACTGATTAGGCCATAATAAATCATACTGTGTTCAAAACCCATTCTTGCTCTCCTGTGTCCGATTCGATGCGTCTCTATTGTTGGGAATATTTAAAGTGGTCAGTACGTTAGCAATTATCATTATTTGTCGGTGCCATTTGAGAGCATGCGTTTTAGGCCATAGTGATACTAAATATCTGATGATAAATAACCTCTACTTTCACTCCTTTCTTCTTGTCTATACATGAGGGTGCCTCGGGTTAATGACGTGACGTATCAAGATTATCAGTATAACTAACGTACAAATTAGGTGATACGATTCAGACATTTTCAGTAGGGATTTGCAGGAATGCGAATAAAGCAGAATGATATAGCAATACATCCAATAACTGTCGAAAATATATAAAAAAATTATTAGTAAGACTTTACAAGAAAAGTTGAAACAGACTGTACATAATCTTACCACATTTACAGAAAACATTGTTTTTGATGCCAAGAAAAACGCAATTGGAATGCAGATAAATCGACCAACAGAAAAGCACCCCTAAAGGCAATAAAAGATCAGCAATTAAAGTAGATCTAAAAGTCACATATTAGCTAGCATTCAGGAAGTATCATTGGTTTACAAAGCCAGAAATTGAAGGACCGAGTTCTGAGATTCGTGCAATAAAAAAATATCTGATATTCCCAGGATCTATTAAGCGACATTTGATTGGCAAAATTAAATCTTGATTAATACAAAGGAGCTGGCTATCATAGGCCCTTTTCAATCTGCTCAGTTTCATTTTTATGCGTTTTGTAGATTTTATTCAAACTGCTGCAGTTTTGTAATGTGTTCACATTGATCCGTCGATATCTGTGTTGACTTATGGAGCTTGACGGGGTGAGCGAACGCAGAAAGGAAAAACTAATGCAAGTGTTCTCCCATGCTGCCTTGCGATCTATTATTCAACTGATGTATGTGAATAATGGTACATAAACAAAAGTAAACAAAAGTACATTGTACCGATTGTGAGCGTAAACATTTTGGTAGGACCTCTATGCCACGGAAGACTGTTGGTGCTACTGGAAATTCTATTCCTGCTGTTGTCATCCGAGTCACTTCAGAGGTTCCTTTGATTTAAAGTATTCATTTCTGATGTCGATTTGAAAAATTTTTGATTTGTGTCTAGCAATGCCATGGTTTTGATAAATGATAGATGGAGCCGTGTGAATATGACCCTTGAAAACCCTTCATACTTCAAACAACATCAATTCTCGATATCTCTCTGATTTCGAAGAATTATTGACACAATAATCAGAAACCCTCCTACGATTTTGGCTTTGGTGGTCTTCTACTTTACCAAGCAGTTAAATATTTATTTTGCTATTGCGATATTTCAAAGCCTTAAAAAATAGAATTGACTTCAAAACTATCTTTCTTTCAACACAGTCCCTGACTTACCACAAACCAATGCGACCTTATTAGTTCATGGCAAGTCAATATAATGTTTTACCTTCAATTTGCTTGAGCTGTAGACCATAACAAAATAGATTCTGAATAAAACATGAGCTTACCCAGTAAACCGAAGTGAGATACGCAGCTTGATCAGATGTCATGGCAACATCACCCTTTACTGCATATGTATAAGCATATCCACCAAACATTGCCTGAGGATGTATGGAGAAGTAGATCAATGAAGTATTGTTTTGCAATCTATGGCAATGTTCTTCCTACTGAGTGCCAGTCAGGGCATACGATGAGATCAGAAAGGCTTGGGGTGGGGGTACTATGGTGAACAACTGTAAAACTCATCGTTTCATGAAAATATGAACAAGTTCAGTCTTGCATTGGTTGAGACGATTACCTTTGCAGATGCAGATAATTTTTTTGATAAATGCTGTTGCTACGTTAATAAAAGTTTCGAAGAACACTGGAAATTTCAGCTTTTTTAACTGAAAATTTTAACTGCTTAATATCACTAAAGCCAATGCCACTCTGATTTGCTAGGGAGTGCTTCTATCATTGTAATCCATAATGGATGCGCCCTCTGTTAATCATCATTTTAACTAGCTTAACAATCACTGGAGGGACTTAAAGGGAGACCTTACTACTTTAGTTGACACAAAAGAAGCATAACCTCGATTTTGTCGAAAAATAAACTTGAGACAGATTTGTTTAGATATTTGTTCGTAATTCAATAAGGGTTAGTTGGCTTAAATTTAAAAAAAAGTTCTGTATCCAATTCATCTCACTTTATCAATAACAATCTAGCAAATTCATTTCAACTCAGTTGGGCCGAGAACTGAAATCAACAGCCCTGTTGCCTTACCATCATTCCTTCATATAAATATATAAGGACGGAACAAAGCGCAGTAACAGCCATTAATCTCGTTCGCTCATTCTTTCTTATCTTTTCCAGCACCGTAGCTTCTGGATCATATATAATCATATCTAAAGTTGGAGCTGAAACGATACAACAAAGATGACAGTTAATTTTGTGGCATTTATTAAAGATGCTAATGATGTGATGGTAGAAAAAGGGGCTTTCATATAAATCTCACATCCAAAAGGAGTGAGTCCTAAGGCAAGATTGTTCTGCTCTAAGTGCCTAATCTGGAAGGCATTTTTCGTGATCTTAAAGACAATGAGAAACATCCATTATTCACAGTGAGTCTCTTTAGACTGGAACATGACAAAAGGCCTTATTTTAGAAGCAACAATATTTTCTGATTTGCCAGGTCCTGTTAACGCAGAACATTTCTCTAACTGTCTTAACATGAATCAGAAATAATTCATTCGATGCATTTTCTAAGAAGTACCCCTCCCTGTTTCCTTGTTTTTGGTTGGGTATTATAATTCTGATCTCAAGTCTTCGAAACATTTAAATGCATGTCCTGGTACAAGATGTGAAGAAGAGCAAATGCACACGTAACAAGGCCTAACAAGGCTTGTAGATATTGATGATTCTAAATAATTT
Source organism: Catostylus mosaicus (assembly GCA_964019065.1). Classification (NCBI taxonomy): domain Eukaryota; kingdom Metazoa; phylum Cnidaria; class Scyphozoa; order Rhizostomeae; family Catostylidae; genus Catostylus; species Catostylus mosaicus. The sequence continues at coordinate 3,398,902 of OZ025202.1, forward strand.
CATTCATTAGGAATAAAGGAATATCAACTGACTTTGAGATGTTTCCTCGGATGCCTTATGGTCAATTTCTTCATCAAGGTTATTAATCGATCCCATGTAAGTTCCTTGCTTCTTTTCCAAAGTTTTTCGAAAGTACAGCCAAGAGATTCCAAATATAACCGGGATCTAAAAGAAAGGTTTAGGATAGACGTAGGTATTTTGAATTGTTAAAGAAAGATTTTTTATGTACAAAGCACTGTTTTTTAGTGATTGGTATTGAGTGCCCTTTAAGCCTCTCTCCAAACAGAGAAACTCTACCCTCCCTTAGACTGGCTCAAAACTATCTTTGTTCCATTTCCAAGACATATTTCCACATCGTTGTATCTTTCAAAACGTCGATAGTTGTAATTCTATTTATATGTAAACGATTCGTTGGTAAATTGATTAATGGTGTGGCAATACAAAGAAATCAATCAAAACTGAACCATAAAAGCACGAATTGAATTGAATCACAGATAACATTTAGAAATACTTTAAGGCACTTTTTAAATATAAACTCAACCTCTTTATACTAGCATTTCATCTTCATTATCAAATCATTGACCTTTTTTTTAATTCAGCTTTTTTGATCAGCATAGCAATTTTCCCTTATTAACAAATCTAAACTGTGCATACATGAATTTTTGATATCAATGATATTATTTTGTTGCTTCCCAAGACTACCTGCATAACAATATTACAAATTACAAATAAATCACTTAATATAGCGCAGTTTTGATGTGACATCTTCAAGTGCGCTTCACAGTTCCTAAAAGTCCCTAAAAACTTAGAATTTCCATTTAAAATTTATTAACAAGAAATGTCTTTAACTTCCTCTTAAAGGGTCACTACATTAACACATTATTTTACTCTTTTAAAGGTCTCAACATCCATCATTAGGAATGTCATTCCACAATCGTGGTCTCAATACACAGAATGATCTGTTTGCAAATGATTCTCTCATTTTGGGAATATCTAGTTTCATCTACATATTGTTTGATCTTGATAGTCTAACACTTTTGCTTATTCAACAATAGAATAACAAACAACTTTTAAGCTGCTTTTTAAAGTAACTTTGGCTGGCTGATAGGAATTGATTTATTGGATTTGACTCGACAAAAATGCGACGCAAATGTGAGATCTAAATTGAGACTAACATAATATTTTTGAAAGCAACGTACAGAAGTAGTGCTAGCAGTTTTTAGACAGAGAACTATCTTAGTGGAAGAGAACTTAACCTAAAATGCATTACATACGAACTTATAACCTACATGGCTGATAGAAATAACCCAGTATGCATAGCATATATCGCTTGTTGTATCAGCTACTTCTTCCATTGTATTATAATGCCAAATTCCACTTGAATTGTCAAATGTAGTATTTAATGTAGCATTGTAAACGTAATGTGTGGTGTTAAGGTTGAAGGTGCACCCTGGTCTAAGGAATGGCCTTGCTACCAGTGGACTGACGAAAGCACCCAAGCCATAGAAGAAATGGACTCCTTGAAGAAACGGTGCAACCTAAAATCACAAACATATAGTTAAGGCATCGATCTTATGAAGCACCTCCATAACAAGCTATATATATATTGAAATTGCCCAAATCTGAATATACAAGTTCATTCTTTGACTTCTGCTTATCAAACGCTTAATACCTTAGGGATATTAAGACAACAAAAGTTTTATCAATATAATGTATGAGATTTTCCTTGCAAAGCGATTTGTGTTGAAATGCGAGTGGTCAGAACATGTTGCCAATTGCGCACACTTTATTCTTCTTGTGTGTTTTTCTATCAACAGCTGCTGGTTACCATGCTTGCCATGGGACTTTTTTCCATACGATTCAAGAATACAGATTCATTTTAGTCATAAATCTGGTCTTTCGACTATTTATTGTTGCTATTGCTGGTATTATTTTTTTTCCTAGTTTTTTATTGATTTTGTTCTCGATCTTAAGTGCCGAAAAGGCACTAGTCTCAATTTTTCCCTACACGTTCAATCCATATTCTGCTGCCTCCTTTTGCCCAATTTCATTACGTTGGCATCTTAGATCATCAGATCAGTTGCACATATCCTATCAGATCTCAATCAACATTAACGCCATTATAGTTTTTCTTATTTTGGTTTCATCCTTTTTTACCCATTGTTTTTGTCATTAATGATTGCAGGATTTTTAGCAAATAAAACGTGTACACTTGGGCTGTATAATTCAATCAAGAGATATGAGGTAAATTTATGGAAATTTAGGCAAATCTCAGAGGAATAACCATTTCTTTGAAAATTCCACGAGTGGCTAGGTGCTGAATCATAACGTTTGACATATCAACAGCAGCATCTGTTCTTTTATTTTCTCTGAATTAATTTTTAATATTGATAATAATAATGATAATTTAACGATATTAATGAAGATCAACTTGGTCAGTAAAATGGATTTGCTGCAGCAATCAATGAACTGTTCATTCAAAAGAGCTAACGTCAAATTGTGCACAAAATGAAAACTTCTACAAGGATCAACCTAAAGGGATAGATTAAATGCTAAAAATCAAAATCAAAATCTCTGCAGGCAGTTTTGAATTCAACTATCGCTGACCCAACCTTTTTATTGTCGGGAAGTTCATTAAAAATCTTGGCCCCAAAGAATGCAACAGTTTTTACTCCTGTTTTGGATTTACTTCTGAATGCAATAAACCATGATTATATTTTTATTTATTTGCTTTTAATCGATAATAAGAATATTTATAAACTGAGTGCATGACGTCATGGTTTATACAGTGTCACCACAAAATGCACTCAAGATGATAGGCTGCCTCTCAATTAAACCATTTTAGATAAAAATAAGTAAAGAAGTTGCCTCAGAGAATTCAGTTCTAAAATTATTAGAAAAAACGTACCTCCCTGCCAAATATTTTGACAAGCATAACATTTGTGAGACAATCCGGAATTCCAAGTGATAAGCCATAGCTCAAAACCAGGAAGATCATTGTGCCAAAATCATGAACCGTTGGAATGAATGTAATGCACATTGCATTACTTACTAAACAAGCAGAAATTACAAAGTTTGTGTCCATCCTACAAAGAAATTGTTTGCAATATAAAGAAGCAATTAAAGTTACTTTTCACTTGAAGGCACATAGCATATATGCCTATTTCGATTCAATGAAATTATCTTGGTTCTGTTTTACAATGCTGAATGTCATGCTGACAGAGCAGGCTAGATAGCAGCCAGTGGAACAAAATTGTTACAAATCATACATTTATGACGCGAAATGTAAACGATGTGGAAACAGCAGCAGGCAATAGAAGGGTGCTGAAAAGAGGAAAAAATATAAAAATAAATAACAAGAAAAATGAGAGGGATAACAGAGACATGGTTGAAAAGTCAACTTATAACCTAATTTGGTCTCAGCCTAGATAACCTTAGAGACCTATTTCGCGCATTCCCAATTGAATCGAGCAAAAATCTAAAGTGCTTTGCAGCTAAAATTTTTTCAAGATTCGTAAACATCTTTTGCAGTAAAAACACACAACGATAATTGAGAAAACTTTAAGAGAATCAAAATTTCAATGCAAACATTCTTTGATTGGTTGTCTTAGATCCTACTATTTTTTATGCTTGTCCTTAAATCCGTCCTTTCCAGACACTGATTGGCTAAGCGATCAATAAGAAACCTAATTCATGTCTTAGGTTTTTGGATAATTAGATTTTTTCAACTTGGGTGTTTTTCTGCAACATATTCTGACTTGTGAAGCGCGTTTGGGACATTCGTGCAATTAAGCAATACAATTAGCGTATTTCGGTGTTCTTTGTTTTTAAAAGCAGATGTCTAATCAAAGATCATATCAATCTAATGCTTTAAAATCTGCATAATTTATCAACCAAATGGTCAATTGTGGTCTTATCCCGCTGTGCAGTCTTACATCAAGCTACTAAGCAATTATAAGCTGGGTGAAGGGGTCTTTCGGCTGTTATTTCGCAATAATGTACTTCTGTGTTCTCTATCATCGGAGTCCTCCCAAATTAGCAAACAATCTAGTTCTAACAGCAGCAGCTGCAAAGATTGTGGCAGCGGAATTTTTTATACAGACTAATAAATCACGCCCCACTGCGAAGAGAATCTTTTCATAAAATTAACTTCTAGTTGACGTTTGAATCTGAGACAATATCTAATACGAAGCTGCCTTTTCAATATAAGCGTGGAAATTTTAGTAAGAATAATGCAAGCCAAATTTAAAGTAAAGGTCTCACTTAAGGAGGTAGTATACAAAATAGACTTTTTTATGTTAGTTTGTGTTAGATGTTCATAACTTGAAGAATAATTGGAATATAAAAACAATTTCTTGCACACACATACATAAACCTATATACTACAACCTATTACAATTCTACTAACTTTAGGGATACGGTTGTCATGGTAACAAGGTTATAAAAGAGGGTTCTGTTTAACTCCCAATGCCTATTTTAACAAAGTGAGATAATTAAAGTAACTAAAAACATATTGGAAGTGATTGTCCTACTAAGGTTAACTTTTTCTATTATGGAAATTGGAAATTCTCCTCCTGTTACCAGGGTAGCCCCCCAAAACCCTGGTTTCCATAGCAACGACCCTTAAACACAAATTATCAAAAATCCCATAATACAACATGAAGATATGTCATTACTTGACTATGTGGCAAAATTTGACACCTTTTGGACAACTAGTTTAGCAGTAATAGCAATTTCTAGATTCACTGTCCAAAAAAAGTTGTTGTGAGAAAATGTCAAATGAAAAAGGTTCATTTGCGCTAAGGCCTATTGTCAAGTAAATGTACCTTACAACTGCAAATCCCAACTTAAAAGCATGTTTAAATTAAAAACAAGTACTTTTTTATGTTTACTTTCTCTTCTTAGATTGTATGAGAGCAATTTCTTCATCAGGGACAAAAGTTATCTTTAATTGATCAGAGCTTTCATCAACAAAATCTGCAGTTGTCTTGACCTTTTTTCCAACTTCCTTGCGCATTTTTCTTTTCTTGCTCTGCTTCACCTTTACAATTGCATGTTCTGGCAAGACATCTGTTCCAAAGCTTCCTGCTTTGTAGGCCACTTTTGATGATAACTTGGCCATTCTTTTCTTTCCAAACTTAATTTCTTTCCTTCTTAGGCGGTACTTTTTCGATATTTTCTGAGCTGCGCTTAGGATTCTTTGGTTGTCTTCCTTTCTTAATGCTCGATACACATTTTCTCCAACAGATAATCCTATATTTTCCATTAAAACAGCTTTTGCTGCAGACCCAGTGTTAAAAACAGAAATTGCCTCACAAACTCAATTGTTACTCTCCGCTTTCCCAAAAACAATGTTTTTGGTATGTTGGACCATAACACGCCATTCAAACTTTCGTTTTGATTTTGGGTAAGCCCAAGTTGACATCTGCCAAGTAACTCTTTGTCACTCAATCTTTCAAAAATTGGCCCCAATTCTTCCATAAACACATGTGGCAACCTGCCAGTCTCATTGTAAGATTCAGTTCCAATGGCTGCATCTTTCTGATACTTGCACCATGAACTTTTCCCACTAGGGCAATATCTGTGCTGAATAGCAAGGGATTTACAAGGTTCCTGAATTACATGATGTTTTATAGCTTTGATTGCTGTTAACATCCCCATCATATTACCTTTGTTCTGCCGAATTGCAAAGCCATAATAATTTTGAATCTTTTTAACGACATCATCTGTAAGCCTACCAGCACCACCTACACCTTTTCCATCCGAAAGCTTTTTCCCTTTCATACTCTTTTTGAATTCTGTGAGGGCAGATCCCATCCTCTTTTGCACATGGCCCACACATTCCTCCTTGGAGACTGGGTAGTCAGTTCCATAAATCTCATTCATTGCTTTATTAACACTACCATAACAACTGCTGTCTCCATCTCCCACAAATTTTGTGTATACCAGTCTGTGTTTCTCAAGACTTCTTTTAAACATGGCTATTGCACCTTCAGTTTCCATCCCTCCAGAAGAGCCAGTGTGGTTTATTTGACATGATTGAGCATGGACTTTCCACCAGTTCTTGTAAGAGTCAGAACTTTTATCCAAATTCTTATGTGCAAGGCATTCATGACAAATGTGAGATAGCACCTCGTAGTCAAGCACTTCCCCACTTCTTACAGATAAAATAAAGACAACCCCAATTTTTGATGTGTGTCCTCTTTTTTGCCATGTTCCATCAACAGTTATAGATATCTTGGTAACTTCTTTGCCATCAATCCATGTGATCACTTTTGAAGGATCTTCAGAGGCAATTATTTTCTTCAACCTTGAAGCTGCACTTGATAACTTTTTTTCTGTCTCCTTGGTAAAAACTTTCTCACATTCCTTCAGATGTTGGTTGTATGGTTTCTTGTTCATTGGGGGTGGAAGGTCAAATTTTGTGCAAAACTTTACTAGTCGTTGCCTGCTACAAAATGCTAGTACAGATTTTCTGTTTACTTCAAATGCCCCTCTTTTGCCAGGCAGTTTCTTGCTTGTGTTGAAGGGGGTTTCAGCTCCACATGAAAGACACCTCAAAACCAGTGCCTCTGCCAGTCCATTTCTTTCCAGATTCTTTTGAAAAATTGCTATTCTTGACTTAGCACTTTTGCAGGATGCACATATCGTGGCAAGGTTTAAGCAGTCTTGTAACAACGATACATCCAACAATTTTGTCCCAGTTGCCCGCTCAACTAAAGGTCTTTTGGAGTCTAGCATGCCTAATTTTCTTCTTATTTGCCTTGTCACTGGTCTATTTAAAGGGGTCATCGTGTTAAAGTCACTGTTTGCAATTTTTTCAGCAGAAATATTTCTTGGTTGTTCATTTTGCTTGCTTGAACTGGCTTCAGCAACTGGAGTTCCTTGAGTGACATTTGGCTGAACCTCGTTGGTATGGTGTTGTACGGCCTGGCCTAAAACTTCCCACTTCTTCTTTCCAATAAAGCCTCTACCTTTACGCTTCGAAATCCTCCCCATCTTTGTATACAATAATTCACGATATCAATTTGTCTCGTGCACAACTTTGAATGACAAATATCTAAATCCGAATATGCTCATGAATCACAAGTTGAGGGTAAACTACTTCTCTAACACTTGGAACGGAAAAGAAAATGTCAATGTGCTTTTCCGAGCATCCTCAGTCTGAATACGAGGCTTCCAGCCTGTAGCGCGAAATTTGAAACGTGTAAGTCCCATTTTCTGTTGAGGGGGACAGAAGAAAGCCCCTAGCAACACTATTTACATGTTCAGCAAAACTGTTGCTAAGGTGAATAATTTGACCAAAGGCTAGAAAAGCTGAATTTTTACATATATTTTTAATTCATGTTTAAATATGATATATATTTTTATAATCTCCATGAAATTTGCTATAAATTAGGGGAAAGAAAAAAAAATGTTAAAAAAATTTTTTTCACTAAATTATTTTGTATACTACCTCCTTAATATTTTCTCAGTTTAGTGAAAAGCAGTCACCAATAGCATGACAAATGGGGAGTACTAACCCTCTCAAAAGCTGAAAAGTGTACACTAGCGTCGATGAGTAATAAAGCCTACCCTAATTTAATTAACACATTGTTGATCTATTGAATCATATTGTTATTGGTTTTGCATTGCAGCTTGTCATGATGGCTTTGCACTGTAACTTGCGTCTTCTGATCACCGCATTCACTTATAATGCTGATCCTCATTTATGCTTGAACTAGCCTCTATAAACCTACATTTTTTCCCTACAAGCTAGTCTTCAACTATGAAATTTGAAAAGAAGCTGAAATGAATATGGAAAAATGCCTAAATGAAATGCTTGTCCCGCCATTTGATCAGGAATGGTGACAGGTTTACACCGTTTTTCTGCCATTCGATAAAAACATCAAAAAAACATTTTTGGTTTAAAAGATTGTTTCTTCAATCAAAGTTTCCGTGATCCAGTCAATTCAAAAGCTGAGTGTTCACCAATTATGTATACGATAACCATTTAATGAATATGGAATGTATTTAAGGTGTATTTTCTGCGGTTTTTGAGCTAAGCAAAATAAGGTTCATGCTCTAAACTGAGATCCTTGAGAGCGTGCACATTCTTCAAAACATTAATATATTTTCCTCACCCGTTACAGAGGCGTTCTAAAGTAATCAATATGTTAATTTACTACCGATGTTAAGTACCGTTTTATTTGCGATGTTTCTGATAAATCTGTTTATTCATTATAACTCCAGTGGGCAGGAGATCTAACCGCAGGCGCGTGCAAAAGATAAGAAGGATGTTTATCAGGTCTAATATTCGGTTTCAAGGATGTGTATTTATAAAACAAAATATCGAGAGGGATTGAGAAATTGTTTCTGAGGCTAAATAGTTTTAATAACAGATTAAACGGGAAGATCATCTGAAAGTTACAAGAATTAAAATAGAAAAAATCTGAAGCTATATGACCATTGTTTGGAAAACATGAAAGGATTAATTTCCCAGAAAAAACAACATATTAGGTTTTGCAGTTTTGATCCATTATAGATACAGCAGTTGTCAAATGGTGCCTTCGAATTGTCAAATTTATCATATAACTAAAATCTTTTACAACATAGCATGATATTTTGTTCAACATAGATGAGATGAAATGGTCTTGGGCATGTCACCTTTTTGAGGTAAGGAAGTGACAGATAAAGGGGAACAGAAGTAACAAAAGTAGACCAACAAAAGTATGGAGTGGACACATACAAACATGAGCAACAGGAAACATTAAATTTTCCCACAGAATGGGTGTCTTTTTGTGTCAATTCTTTGGTGCAACAAATTTCACTTGACCTCAACAGATTCAGCAACCTAGTAAGGTGGCCGCCGCACTTTCAAAACAATAGAATCTCGATCCAGTCTATTTTTTAGATCAGTGGTTGAAGTCAGGTAGAACTTGTTGCACAGAAGAATTGGCACAAAAGACACCTATTCTGTGGGAAATTCAATGTTTCCTGTTGCGCATGATAGAACTAAGCGTACCGGAGGAAGGCCAGCAAGAAGGTAGTTAGAAGGTAGCAAGTGTGACTTGGATGTTGTCAAGAACAAAAATTAGATCGAAATGATTGTTGAATAGGCCATTGGTCAGGAGTGTCAGGAATTATGATGATGTTGATAATGATGGTGATGATGATGACGGCAATGCTGATGATGATGATGATGAAAATATAACATCACAAAGTAGATGAACCATAAGATGTACGGAAATGCCATTAATGGGCATATTTTCTCACTAAAAAGCATTAAAGGATATACATTTTGTCATGGAAAGGATGGGTATCACATCAAGCTCACCGTGATCATTAAAATTAAAGTTAAGATAATAACTAGTAATACCTCACTGCCAAAAATCCACCAATCAGTGTTCCCATCAATAGGCCAAGATCATGTGAAAAGAACAACCAGCTCATTGTCTTTAACGATTTCATGACAAGGCAGCTTAACTCGATTAATGTTGGCCCGATCAATTCGTCTGTCATACCATAAAGCATAAATATTCCACAATAGCACATTATCAAAGCTGTATGCCTCTCGCTTTCTACAAGCCTTTGCCATACTGTCTTTTGTCGTCGAAACTTTTCTCTTCTCTCTCTTTTCCTGGTCGATGCAGTTCTCTTCTTCCTACTTTCAGCATTCATCTGTGAAATATAGCAGGAATTTATTTTGACAATACTACAATTGGTACAAAGTCACCAGTGACTTTTGACTTGTGTAAAATTGAGTTTATTTGTGTATAACCTGACAAGGTATTGCCATAATATGACTCAATTCTTGTAAAAGCATGAGCAATACTTGTACCTTCAATCATTTTGTACCGATGAGATTTATTTGTAGCTTTTAAATTTGTATTTAAGCTAAGATGTTTCCCAATTTATTTCGTTGAGAAGTCTTCTCAAATCCTTTGAAGCAATTTATAATTTTATACTTATACTTATACTTATATGTGAGGGTAAAAATGTGAATTGTTTATCGTTAGCGTATGTAGTGCTCGTCAAGTGCTACTAATGCGATTTCAATTTTGACGAAATGGCAGCGCTTTTTAACTGGACAAATAAAAGTTGAATTTAAATACAAAGCGAAAGCAGGTAATCAAGCTTGAAATTATATTGGCAAAAGGGTTCTGTCCAAGGCTTAACCGAGATAACGTAATTTGTAGTCTCATTGTTAAAAACCAAAGTTAACTGCAGTGCTTAGAATTTTGATTGATTTGAAGCAAACAGGATAGCTGGGTTCTTGTTTAATAGGCTGTTCTAGTGTAGCTTGTATGTTGACGATTCAATAAGAACGCATTCTAAATGCAAATATTTTGATTACGCTGAACGCAAGCAGGTGCTCGATCTCAGATTTTAACAAATCAGCAAAAGACTTGACGAAGCATTTTGGCATGAACATGAGAAAAATTCATTCAAAATTTTATATGCTGATGACATTTTGGAAATGACGTGAATTGAATATCGCAAAGATTGATGATAAGCACCACCTGAATTAGCTTATATTAGACATATTTAAATGCGTCTACTGTGAGAACCTTGTAAAAAATGTTTTTGAATATTCTTAAAAGAGACGTTAAGTAAGAGGACAGTTAAGTGCAAGGCATGCAAACCTTCGCATGCAAACACATCACCAAAAATAACCAAGTTTCAAATTTCTCGCTTTGTATTTCAATACTCGCCTGATCGCACTTTGCGGAGATTTTACTTGAAATCTCTTTTAATGTTTATTATCTATTTTACTGATTGTTTCATTCGTTTATGTACATACTATGGAACGTTTCTTGTTTTGCTCTCCGGAAAGGCCCACTTTGTCAGTGAACTATCCTATTTTCAATAAGAACTTAGTTTTATGTACTTGACTGCGCAGCGCGCGCAGAACAAATGTTCTTATGTATTCAAGATGTCATAATGGTCCACATGTATTTCTTTGCTTGCAAGGCAAAAATGTTAAAGAGTATGCCTGAAATAAGTCATATTCGCAGTCTTAAGTAACTACAGGGTTTTAGTCAAAAATTTATGTTGATGTACAACCGATTCTAAGTTATATTCTCATTACAGCAGTGATAACTGATTTGAATGTTTTGCTTCTGATTAATTTCTGAGCATCGTTAAATTACCTAGTGTCTAGTGCAGGACGTCGAGAGGGGGGATAGGCGGGGTCGGATGGGCCCGCAAAAGTTTTATTCTGTGAAGAAAATTTTATTGCTCTATTTGTGTTTACTCTTGATGTTCACACCATGATGCCTTGATTTATTAGGGAAAAGGTCAAGAAAAACTATTATGACAAGTTTCTGTAACATGAAATTTCATTTCTTAGGCGTGTCGAAACCTACTGGGGCCCGGTGCAATGAAATATCCCGGGGCCCGCACTGGCTCTTGACGGCCCAGGTCTAGTGGTGCAAAATTGAAAATTTATATTTATCTTGGGTTGCAAATCAAAGTCAAAAGCAAAATCAAACGTTTCAAAAATTAGAATAAAAATTGATTTTCAATTTGCTGAAGATAATCCAAGAGGATATTGAATACGAAATCATTGGGCTTTACAAATAGTAGGGGCCCACCTCGAAACAAAGATTAATGTTATCAATTTTATGGAATAATATCCTTGCATTAAACATGCTACATGTATGTAATTGTAATCAAATTAGTTTCATGCGTCTGTACAAGGACATGCATAGTCTGTTTTTTATGTCATGCCACGAATATCCCAAAAATCGGACGTCTCAAAATATTAAAAGAGCCAGTGGATGTCATAATTGCATCTGAAAGTTATCAGTTACAAGGATATATGGCCATGCTTAGTTATACTGTATCTTATATGCTATGTGTGTGTTTGTATGTTATGTGCTCAATTGGATGTTATATGCTCAGTTATATGCTGTGAGTTCATTGTATGCTAATGCTCAAGTTTATACTATATGCTTAACTGTATGCAATCTGCTGAGTTTTATGGTGAATGCTAAATTGCATGCTATGTGAAAATTTGTAAGCTATTACTCAAGTTTAGGCTCAAGTATATGATATGTGCTCAATTTTATGTTACGTGCTAAATTACATGCTGTGTACTCAATTGGATGGTATGTATTCGATTTGCATACTATATGTTCTAATTTCCTTAGGAAAACTTGTTTCCAATCAGCTTTTGTTGAATTATAGAACATCTGTTAATGACTAAAGCAAGATATAGTAGTCCACATGATTTGTAAGCAACTTTATAAATCATTTGATTTCACAGAAATTAAAGTTGAGATGATGATAACACAGGTATTAAAACGAACATATGATTCTCAAAAGCTTATTGAATTCCGTGCTTTGAAAACGTAATTAGCAACTAAATCTATAAATATTATCTCTAATCAACCTAGAAATGGTCTCTTTAAGCATAATTAATAATTTCAAGTGCTCGGTTTCTGGTAGCTGCCACAATAGTTGGTGAATTGATTCCTGTAATTATAATGAGCAGTGATAATAATAGACAATTTAGCAAGTTATCATAAGAAGCGATGTGTTCAGAATTCGACCAAAGTCTGTCAGAGACTTTTGTTCTTTAACTTCAAAAGGACTAACGACAGTAAATGTTCTAACGAAATTATTGATTTGAGAAAATGTTGATTCAAGTACCGTAAGTGAATGCAATATACAATGCTGCATCAGTTTCAAGATAATCAAATTGAAATGTATCATAACTTTGACGTTTTCAAAGCGTTTTAAAAAATAGCTGCTCTAGTTTTGCTGCTGAATAGTGTAGATTCTCCAGTGATAGCTACATCTTCAAGCAATAGAACCTTTGCAGCAATGAGTCTGACTGTAAATATCGGTAACTAGGATTCCATGCACTTCGACAGTTTTAAATTTGAATTTAAATCCGCTAGGCAATGGATATAGATTGGATCACAAGAACAAAGGAAAGTCTAAACAAGTTGACCTACTAAATCTAGCTAATGTTTCAGGCATCTGCATAACAATTATAATTTTGATTTTTGCTTTTTCTTAATTTTTTTCTTTTCCATTCCCTAAATAAATTATCAAGTCCTACTATGAAATTTTAAATTGACGTTGATTGAATTACATATAGAATTAAAAATGTCTAGATATGAAATACACAAAGAAGACACCTGAACAAGCACTTTTAGTTGAAAATTAAACTCTCATTTACTGGAAGGTGTATTGTCGTAAATTAGCTTAAACAGGTATATAAATGAAATGGCATCTTTACCTTAAATATTATAGATAATTTACATCATATGAATACCCTGTAGATTTAAATTTCATTCAATTTGATTGCAGATGGCCCAAAATTTAATTTGACAATGTGGCAAAATTTGACAACGTTGTGAAAATATCTAGTAAAGTTATCAGGGTTGCTTCAATCTCTGATAGTTTGTTGAAATGTCTTGAAAGCAAGTACTGACTTTAAAGATTAGTGGAATGGTAAAAGTTAATTATTCATTGAACATACAGCAGATGCTTAGCATGGCTTCGCAATATCATTCCGTCTTTGATTCACAACTTAAAACTATAACGTTAACTTTAATTTTAATATGAGTTATATATGAGTCCATAGATAATACATTTCAAATGATATGTAATATAACATGAGAAAATTGAGAACAGTGTAATTTAAGCGATAATAGCTTAATCATTAGTAATTGCAGTTGGAATTATCCCAATAATTTCGTTCTGACAACAGAAACAGTTTTCTATCATAAAGTGAAAAAAGCTGAACCATATCAGAGAATCTTTCATTTCATCTTCACAACAAATTGAGTGCCTTACCTTAGACAGAGGCCATTTCAGGTGATACTCGGTCTGCTGTTGATTGCTGTAAAAATATCTTCACTGCTCTTCTTGAATATGCTGATCATCTGTACTTGCGGGAAGTTAGCTTGTACAGTATAAATGAGTAATTTCTACCTAATCATGCCATCTGTTGTGACTGACTTAATTTTAGTCTGACTTTACAAGTTCTAATATTGCGCATGCAATCTTAATACTTGTATTAGCTGAACAAGCCGTAAACCTCCTAGAGTAATACAGTGTAAGATGTTGACACGATAGGTGTGATCAATAGTTATGGCAGTGCTTATTCTTATTTAAACAAACTGTGGAAGGTTATTTACTGCCAAAATCTATGAATTGACGTCGCTGAGATTGTTGTTGATTCTTTATTGAATGAGATTGTGAAGCCTCGTTTAAAAATTAATGCTGGGTACAACAAGCTCTGAAAACATTATAAATCACACCAAGAAACATCTGCTTAAAATATCTTTAAACCGACAAAAGTAGGCTTTGGTCATGAAGCTTTGCTTAACTTTGTTGGATTCTTTCCTCATGGCTTTCTAATTAAGGAGCAGATGGACTTCTTATTCACAGTCTCGCTCATCTTTTGTCTCGGCATTTCTGTACGAAGCGTTTCGTGTTATTAAACGATATGAAGTCAAGGATTCTAGATGTCTGGCACGTTATGAAGTCGAGGATGATGTCAACACGACACGAAGAAAAACATCCGTTCGTTGCAGTAAGGACATCATCATCTATATCAGATGTTTAGGCCAAGGGAAATGAATCATATGCTTTTTATGTCAGATCTCAAAAGTGTTTCATTGGCAGCTTTCTATGATCATGCTGTTGTATCTGTAAAGAATCAATACGTAATCACAAATAAAGGATGACGTAGTCTACCGAACATAGGGCTCCTAGACTACCTCGAAAATAATTATGCCCAAGGAATTTACTTATTCAGATTTTGCAATTAGTTGCATTGATTATTACGATAGAAAAAGATTTTGTTGAAACCAACTCCTAAGGAAAGGAATGAAATAAAATCAAAGTGGGTGCTCTCCGAAAATAGTTTCCCGAGCTCTTTATTTTTGCCAAACCGCCAATTGCAGCTTACATTAAAGCACTAAATTTATGCATCGTTAAATCAATAAAATTGATACTGTAGAGCCGCCGTTGTGTTACCTTATTCTCAATCCTGCGTTTTCAAACGCTTTAATTTGCTCTGGCAAAACAATACATTAATTGGCATTAGCCGTGGCAGTTCTCTGCAGTTTTTCTTTGCACTGGATGTGAAATCAATGCTTAACAGCAAGCTGTCGTTGCTGTTTTGATAAACAGACATGATTTAGTTTCATGTTGATGGATAATTGAGTGCCAAATCCCATTTAAGAGCCTACCGCAGCTGCCGTTTTTATCTTTGGCAGTGTTCGATTGCAACGTGAAGCTGAGCTTTTTTTCGCTTATCACCGATTAAGTCAAATTTTCAGCGAATCTTAGCTTAAAGCTCTGCTACAGGAAACTAGAAATGCTTGCTTGGTGTTAAACTCTGATGGATCCTTCACTTGAGGATCGCATGTAGCATGAATTGGTTTATGATCATCCGCAAAAATGAGAATATCAGACAGACTTTTTTGAAAGCGTTTGTGCTGATATGCATCTTTTCCCTTCAGAATTGAATTATTCTATGTTCAGCTATAAATATTGCAGGTCAATCAGATTATTGATGTTTAAACTTGATTTGAAACTTGCAACCACTCTCCCACTATGTAGAATTGAAGCATTGTAGGTTCAAAACAAATTATATATTAAATGAACAAGTGACCATTTTTGGCACAACATAATATACGCTGCATATAAATTGAATCCTTAAAGGGGACCTGCAACGTGAAAATAACTTTGGCTTATTTTGTACATTTTTGCATGGGGAATCTGGATTTAAAATTAAAACTTTAATATCTCAAACGGATTTTGAGATAAAAGGACTTAAAACCGCCAATTTTGCCGTTTGGCGGCCATTTTGTTTAAAGGACGGGATCACCTGCGCTCCCTTAAACGCTCTTCCGTGACGTCAGAGATGAATATTGATATGAGCGAGTAGAAAAGGCACCAAGTGATTGAGTGTGAAACAGGCGAGTAAAAATTTGAAAGTGGGAAGCATTAGCGAGGAATTTGAATACGAAGCTATCGAAACAGATGAAATAGAGATACATCCCATCCAGTTTGAGCCACATCCTGGTGCTGGTAGAAATAGAAACTGAGCTGCAGCAAGATCAATTCATGGACATGGTGGGCCTGACACAACATCGGCGGACGTTGTTGATGAATCAGAATCAAGCGGAAGTGGAAATGAAGATATTAACTTTGAAAGGATTTGACTACGGAGCTATCGAAACCGATGAAATAGAGATACATCCCATCCAGTTTGAGCCACTACCTGGTGCTGGTAAAAATAGAAACCGAGGTGCAGCAAGATCAATGCATGGATATTTTGGGCCTAACACAACATCAGCGGACGTCGTTGATGAATCAGAATCAAGCGAAAGTGGAGATGAAGATATTAACTTTGAAGGGGTTGGGAACACTGACTGGTAGTTACTATTAAGTAAAGGGCTGTTTTCATTTTTGACAAAGATCTTTTATTTTGCCTGGCCATCGTATTATCGATATGACTAGCCGTTTATTTTTCGACTCGTTTATTGTTCTGTTTTATATTTTACCTGTGGCAATCCTTAAAAGGTGTGAATGCAATTGATGTGTCTCAAAGCCGAAAGGAGTAGAGAGCTTTTGCTGTAAAGTGGTTTAATTAATAGAACACAAATCCGACGAAGCAAATTGTATGATTATAACTTACTTAAGCCCGGTTTATACTTAAAAATTATTGCTTAAAGCAAAACGAATAAGGAAAAAATTATGCCCTAAAGCAATAATCTTTTTACTTAATGCAATAATTCTTTTGCTTAAGTAAAAAAAATATTCAAAAGGCAATAATTTTTTTCGCTTAAGTAAAAAATTGTCCTTAAAGGAAATGGGTGTTTATACTTGATTTGGGCTGTAAGCAACATTAACAGATCAGTTTCAATCATACAATCGAAGAGAAAATTCGTAGATTACTTGCACTCTATCATTTATACCATACCAATATGAACAGCAACGATCTTATGTTCGCGTGGTAAATACCACGAGATGTCAAAGAGGAGAATAGCACTCCCTCATTCAAGAATTAAGGAATGTGGACGAGGAGAGACATCATGCAAATAGACATCGATTTTCAGTAACTCCAGGGGATTCAAGACTCGCAGACGTGGATTCAGTGACGATTTTATTAAGGGCGTTAACAATTACTCAGTACTTACCTCATTTGCCATGATCTTCCTTTTTTCAGCGTTTTGAGTCTGCGAACCACTGTGAAGGCGTTTAAGCAAGAAAAAAAAGTTGAACTTCTTTCAACTCCGTAATTTTCTTGCTTAAGCGCATAATTTTTTGCTTAAGCGCCTTCAAATTTTGCTTGCGCAAAACAATTAACCACTTAAGCAAAAATTTAACCCTTTAAGCAATAATTTTTTTGCTTAAAGGGTAAAGCAAAATTATAAGTAATTAAGTAGGAGGGAGGGCAGTGGGGCAATTTTGAAACGATAATCAAGAAAGCCCATCACTTTTACCCGAGCAGATATCATTACGATGGAATATTAATTATTTATGTGTTGTTGAGAAATACACTAAGGTCTTTGGTGAATGTTTTGTTTTTATAATACTTGTCTATTCGATTCTTCAAGCTATTTATTCTTGGCGTATTTTCTATCTCCTCCAGCAAATTTTTCCAGTAATGGTTGACTCTGTTACTATGAAAGGCAATTTTTATCCTTCCATAATCATTTTACGGTTTTGCTTTATTGTTGCTGTTATTAAAGCAATTGTAAGCTTTTTACATCAATGTTGTTCAAAAATAAGAAAAAAGCTTACAGTAAATTAAAATAAATCGACTAATTTAAATGAGTTTGAAAAAAAAGTTGATTTTCTCACTTGAATTAACCCTAGAAAGAGTTAAACCAATGGTGGCTGGTCAATGGGTATACCATTCCATACTATTTCCCATTTCGGTCATCGTCCTACGTTTCACAAACGGAAGCGTGTTGACGATGAAAGTACTTTCAGTTATTTTTCCACATCTTTGCGCAATCATAGAGCAAATGCTTTGAATTTTATTATCACGTTGGTCCAGAGCTGTCATTGTCTCTTGCTATCAAATCAATTAAAGCAGTTTTAGGACGCGGAGTCATCACATTCCTAAAACATGTGGTGACCTCGGCAGTATACTGCCATTCAGTAGCTTTCTTCGGCTGAGGACTTACATATGAAAAACAAAGGATACTCTTACCTGTTTTGCCATCAAAATAAACACAATTGTTCAAACATATTTTTATTTTTCATACAACATTTTTAGACAAAATTGTGCCTTCAAGAGCAACTGAATGCCAGAGATTGAAAATGGGCAATATGGTTTTTATGATGAAATAAGCTTTAAAGAAGGTTTTTAAATGTGGCTTTTTATCCCTTCTTCAGCATAATGGTCAAGCAATTCAATTCAAATCATCAGTTTTGCAAGTACCCGGTAAAGTTGAAAGATAAATTTGTTCTATTAACTTTTTTTTAGTTAATCAATCGATACGTCATTGGGGTAGAATAATGCCTGTCACGTCCGTCGATTATTTGAAGATATTATCCTCATAAGCCTTGTGAAATATCTAATTTTCTGTATTGAGAAGCGTCGTGAGCCTACTTATCACCATTCCAGTGATTGTGGATATACTTACATCAAAGGTCCTAACTTGGATTTGTATCCAAATAATGATAGTCAAAACTATTCAATTTAGTCATTTTGTGTTCAGAATCATATCAAAAATTAACTAAACAATGACATATAATGAAATATCAGATTAAAAGATAGCAATTAAAGGTTTCTATCCAGCAGGATTAATATATGCTGGTATTTGGCAACTACTTGAATTAAATATTGGCAAGAACACATCGAATAGCTTCGCTTATTTGTGGAAACGGTAATTTCGATACAGGTACATGATGATTCTCGTGTAACTTTTACAGGCAAATGTTAGTGGTATCTCAGCAATTTTAGTGGGCTAAAGACTGAGAGAAAAAAAGTTGCAAAAAACACGCAAAAAAGTTGAGGCCGCACATAGCAAAACGATGCAGCCTCTTATGGAAAACGGGTTGTCCATCACTTCACGCCTGAATGCTTCTGAATGAGCAAGTACAAAGTGTTGCATTTTACTACCTGCTATTGTTTTCCGGAGCACCGATTTAGGCCTAAAAAGGTATCAGATTCAGAAAAAAAATTGTAAAAAATTGTAAGAATAGTTTAAACAGAAACAAGATACATTTCAACGTGGTTTATTTGAAACTCTGCACAGCTAATGGGAAATTTGCGGTTTTCTAGGTGTATTGGAAAAAAAGGAAGAAATCTGCCGGTCTATGAACTGAATCAAATTAAATCAATATATCTCTGATTATAGCACAAGGAAGAGCTGGAAAGTATTGATGACTTCACAAAACAGTTGCTTTACCTTGAACACCTACTGATTTAATTCTTCTACAATGGAATATGCCTGCAATACTCTTTACAGAATATTGAGTTTCATTTCTGGATTTGTTTTTACACTTTCATCAATCCAAATAAAATCATAGAAAGTAGATTATTTGGAGGCTTACAAGAGCAAATATCTATAACAACAATAATTATAGAAAGGATAAAACAATAAACAGCAAATATGGACCATCCTTCTCCGTTCAAATCTAGGCCACATTCAGCTGCTACAACACCAAAGATACCGGTGCGGTCATCAACAATCGCCAAAGCGGAGACAAAAAGAAAGAGCAGTGAAGTACGTGATGTGAAAACGTCTTCTCCGAAAGACGAAGAAATATTTGAACTTAGCGACATAAAAGATGTAAGTAGCTCAGATACAACGCAGGCGGGCCCTGCACATGGAACAGCAGCAAAATTTGACGATAATGAAAATAATTCAACAGACAGAAAAGTAGCCGATTTATCTGATTTTGAAGAACGCGAGTCATGCTGCACATTTAAAGTACGAAGCAGTTTTGTTCTGTGTTGTGGATTCCTTTGTTTCGGTGCATCAATGGCAATACTTGGCCCAACAATTCTAGAAATGGGTTGTCTAATAGGTAGTGATGTTGGGTCCATGAGTTGGGTTTTCTTCTCACAGTCGTGCAGTGCCCTAATAGGTGCTATTTGCAGTGGATTCATCATTGACCGGTAAGTTCTAACAAAAATTTGTCGAAGGCCTCATCTTGGTTGGCTTTGATCTTTATTAGGTACACTTGAATATTAACGTCGATCAGATCGCTTATAGCCATCGATACAGAAACTGCTAAAATTTACGGATTGTTGATAGAGACCGAAAAAATATTAATTCCTCCATTTACGGGTGTTCTCATGTTCTTATTCTGACTGAGATCGTTATTTCCAAATCAGCCGAGCAAAAGCTATCGAAATAGAATGTTGATAAATGTTCCCAAAATGCCACTCAGTTTTAATAATATCACTCAAAACTTTGACCCTACAGTATATATTAACAATGCAAAGTTAAAAACTTCCTTTTATCATGCAATAAGAAACTTTTCTAAAGTATTGTTGGAATGCTTGGTAGACTATGTTAGTATGTACCATTTTATACCATCCCATGGTGCAATTTTGATTTTTAATAGAATTTTCGTTATAATTGGTAGCACCACAGACTCTAGATTCAGAAGTTGTGAAGTAATATTGATGAAATAATGTTGTAAAAATAAGCGCGTGCTTTTGCAGATGGTTTACCCTAGATAACGGTTGGCAGCAATAGTTGAAAATACGTTAATCATTGTATAGGCAATACATTGGCTTTCATGAAGCACAAGCAACTTAATAATGGCCATGATATGCTTTTGGTATAGACGAAAATTTTTGAAAATATGGCAGATATTTTCATCAGTATTTGTATTCATTTATGACGAAATAACGCTGCTGAAAACTAAAGCAAGGAACTCTAATAAGATTAGCAAGCTTTTTAAGAATTTAAACCTTCACTAAATCTAAAATTTTAAAATTCTATGTTTTCAGAACAAAAGCCATCTTGTTTCCGGTTTTTCGTGCAATTCTAGTAATAATGATGATAAATTTTCAGAAGCCTTAAGATTACAATGGTGGGATTGATGTTTCTTTACTTCTCCTTAGCTACAACGTCAATTACAACATATACCTAGCCACAGTCATAACAATACATGCAGTGGCACTGGCAATTTTGCCGTTTTCAAGGCGCCTTGGAACTCTACTCACAATAACCTGCTTGCATGGCCTATTCGGTGGATTTCAGGATACAGCTACTAACCTAAAGATGATTATCATGCATGGTCAAGAGGTAAGTTTCTTATAATCACGGTTTGCGATGTATATCAGCAAATTCATCATTTGGAGACAGAGGACAGAGGGATTGGGAATTGGCTGAACCATCTAGATTTGAATCGTCTTTCAAAACAATGTAGCCTGTTGCATGTCAATGTTTGCTCCGTCAATCGATCAGCCATCAAGCACAAAACATAAAATAGTGCTTTTGCATATCATGTCAGTAGTAAATTATAATATTGCATTGTTTTCCCACATCACGAGCCAGTAATACTGACAACGGCCTTTGAGAAATACTCTATTTTATTCTCTACAAATATTGACTCAGTACAGCCATCAAGCAATTTTCCCTCATATTCTTACTATATTGTCAAATCTAAACTTACTTTTTAAATTAGTCTGTTAGCTATCCAGTGAGGAAGTACTGGGTACAACAATTGATCCGAATGAAGAGTCTGATAAAAAATGCTTAAGCACATCGTCTAGATAGCACAATCCAGCATAGAAATGCAGCTACCTGTCTTGATAGCTACAGTGCTACAATATTGATTCCAAAGCTGTTGTAGCTACTAGTAGACCCTGCTTGCACCGCATTCACTAAACTCCATGGACTTCATAAACTTTGTAGTTGCATTTTTGGAATACCGACCTCACATCCGTTCACATATGTTGATCATAATTAAAGGTGATACCTTAGCATTTGACAGAGAGATCACGTTCTGGGACGGGATAATGTACTAGATACGTTATGATATCAATTTCTTGTCCTAGAACCAATTAAAATTGTGATGAAATCATAAAGAATTTGTGCAAATGGGTGCGATGAGAAGGCAATGTCAATCATAGATATTGGACTATCCAATTCCCTTTTAGTAGATAAGAGTTCATGACGACTGCAGCATAATTCCCTCATTGGAAAAGTTTGATCAAATTATTTTACCAATAAATTCTGATGGGATAAAGCCGACCAATTCGGTGAATGAAATAAAGAGGGCCAGACACCATTTTAAGGTGTTAATAGGAATGTTGTCTAAAGTGTCATTACAACATGTTACTTTTTCTTTCCTAGGTGCCACCATATCTTCAGGTAATGGCAATTCTTATCACTTAATCGCTACATATATATTTATATATTCATTGATATCTAGGCATTATTTCATCCTGATTAAAATACCTTTTTATTTCTTCAATCATACAATGTGGCATATTGTATCACTATTTAATTTAACGTATTGTATAGAAGTCCAACAGGTTTGCAAACTAACTTCGGAATGATATCGTTGTTTTTCTTCATTTTTTAAAATTTAAGGAGCCAACTGACTTTGTTTTAAAAAAGAGTTTAATGCGCAAATGTTGTTCGAAGAACTAAACACTCTTCTTAGATATTATAAAATGAAAGTGCAGAAATGAGTATAGATACTTGGAATAAAATTTATGAGATTCAGATCGGAAATAATGTCTCCATCTAGACTGACATCCTTCCAAGAAAAAGAAATATTTGGAAGAATTATTTTTAAAAGCAGTAATTAAACATTAGATATGTTAAAGTCAGAAACATGTAGGTTGTTTTCATCTGTTCTCGTGACTTTCTAAATCCCAATTTGGAAATGATTTCACGTTAACTGCTATGCACCCAATAAAAACGCTGTATAATAACTATATCAAATACAATTAACTTGAAACAAAAGATTAGTTTTCTTGTCTTCTTTGCGTGCTGCTACATTTTCATAATGCTCTGGCTTTGCTATTGTTACTATGAATACAGGATCTACTGCTTCTAACAATGAATATGCTTCACTTCTTTCCATCGCAACATTTTCCTTTCAGACCCTATTTTTCTTCTATGGCGCTGGTGCGTTTCTTAGTCCACTTGTTGCTGGCAATTTCTTGAGTGACGAATGCAATAAAGGGGATGCCGATGCAATCAATGAATTTGCATTTGCAAGGAGGCGGCGTCACAATGGTATTGGCAAATCCTTTTGGTTCAGCAGAACAAAAGATAACGGGCTTACTTTATCTTCAGAAAATCCTAGTCACCATGAAATCATTCGAATAACGTCATCAAATGTTCATTATTCATTTTGGATTATTGCCTTACTTCATGTGAGTATCAGATTCTATAGCATTTGTGGTTCAATAATAGGTTTTGATTACTAACACCTATAGAAACTTGGATAAACAATGGGCGAAGTATTCCAAAATTTGCAAGCTCATTTCAGGCAGGCATTAAATACCTTTTTTAAGCTGATAAAACGGCCTTTAAAAAACAAAAATCTACAATACAGGGGATGGGGAAAGACAAATAATTTTTTTTTCATTTGACACCTTGGCTCAAAATAGAAGCAGAGACGCTTGGAAAACCTTAAAATGATTGGATTTGCCTGAAGCATTTAGATTTCTGTGCAAAGAAAAAAATTGAAAAAAACTGCAAGCAACACTGCATTGAATGACTTGATTGGCAATCCTAAAACACAAGAGTACCACTTGCCCAGTTATAAGGTCTCCCAGGAGAGCATTCCTATAAAAGCGAAGCAATTTCCCGAAAATTCCCGTTGCAGTTCCATTTAGTCAAGTAATATTAAGTTTATAAAAACTCTATTTAAAGCCGTTAGGACTGTAACAAAATAACACAAATGTGAAAAAGAACAAATCGAACTTTTCTTTGAATGACAGATGTCTTGAAACCCCTCATGGAAAAGTAACTTTTGAAATAGGAGATACTGTGATAAAAATCGAAGAATTGCTGTCTTTTAGGTTTTAGTCACATTTGCATTCTTATACTTCTACTTTGTGGAAAGGAGAGAAAGGCAAAGAAGAGTAGAGTGGGAATTATCAAATTCAGCAGAATCTGAAGACGGAAGCCGAAGAGGTGAGTTTTACTTATTATCAATAGCCCTACGCGCATCTAATTAAAATTGAAACTGTTACGCACAGAATTTAATCAATGGCGAAATAAAACATGAGCCTATTTACCTGAAACACTGGAGCAACAAAAAAAGCAACAACAATTTCAACAGGAACAGAGGTGCTATTTTATATGCCAATTTCCCAATAGGCGTGACAATAGAATTTACTTTTTAAACTTGCTCTCTCTCCAGAGTCGCTCCACGGCCGTGCCTTCTTCGTTCATGCTTTATATATTGTGCATGAGAATAGACGAATAACCTACCCCTGACTTCCATTAATAAGATCAATTCGTGTGTGGTAACTTCGATAAGAACGATAATCCACAAAGAAAAGAAATCCAGAAAATCTCAACATTACTTCGCATTTTCTATTTATCTTGAAATTTAATGAATGATAAAAATGAAAATGTTTCAAACTTTTGTCTTAAAATTGAGTACAATGAACATTTGCCAAGAAACTTTTTTCATGTTTCACTTTGTGATTAATCTTAAGGCTAAGCGGGGAAAGTAACAGGAATATTTACTCTGGGCTCTCGGGGTTACTGTCTAAGGATGTTGCTGTATAAAAGATTTTACAAATGCTTACTTTACCAACATCAATGAATTTGGAGTTGACAATGTCGCACCTTTTGATGATCAAGATGATGCCCTTTAAATAGTTAATGCTTGAAAAGCTATAAAGCTATGTCAAAAAAGAATGCACAAAGCGAAGTTTCGACGTGGTGGCTATTTAAAGACTTCTAGCTCGTGAAATGCAAGTTGCTACAAAGGCATGTTTTTCAATATTACATTTTACTTCACTTAAAGGTCTGTAAGAACCTCTATTATAATATATAGTCAATAAACCTGGAAGTTTAATACCACGTGTTCAATGATGATTAAAAGCGCATCTTTTCCTCTATCCCTCACCGTTCCTGTAGGAAATCAGGAGATAATCTCTCTATCAAGAGAAGAATGGACCCTTGGCATAAATGATCATATCTTTTGCTTTATGGCTACTTTCCAAGGTTTCATGCTGGCAGGAAACATGTGCAATAGATAAGTTTTAAAGCTATGAATAAGGTCATGAAAATGCACTGTGACCGAAATGATTTCAGAAATGACTTTCGTAATAATAATATTGGAAAGGAAACAGCGCTATCATGTATGAACAGTAATGCAGCTGGTGAAGCTGGGCAAAGGCAGTTCTTCATTTGAATATTCAATTACACGCTGTTTTATAAATGAAAAACAGACCACATTTCTGCAGGAAATGAGATTCAAACACTTTTGAACATATCAGTAATTCAGGCTTTTGCTATCGCAAGCCAACATTAAAACCACCAAAGCATCTTTTAATGTAAACATGATTGAGTGGAATTGTCAAATGACCTATTTGTTACAGGAAACAACTTGCTTTGATTTGAGTAATTAATGTTCTCAATTTGGGACTCTCAAGCTTCAAATTTGTATAACTCAAAGTACTGACATTATGTTCGTTGAAAAACTAAGACTGGATTAGAGATTAGGAGGAATGTCCCTTCTTTATTTCTTCAGCTTTGCTCACATGTTATACAATTACTCTAGATTCTATTTGAATTAAAAACTATGCAAAGAAAATTACAAAAATAAAATTTTTGATGCTATTTATCATTGCAAAGAAATAAAACACAGAAGAAAGCTTCTATGGAAAGATTCTTAAGGACGTTCGTCACCAGTGGGCAACATAATTGAATGCAGAGAAATTTCTTTTATTAAGAATGTCTTGGCGAGTCTAAGTCTTAATAACTGTTTCGTTCAGCACTTGGAAGAGGAAAGAGTGACGTGATTGTCCACCTCTTTTTGGCTCATAACTGTCTATTGACAAATTTTCTTGATGAAAAAATAAGCGCGATAATGACTTCCATTTGTGTTTGCATTGCAAATTTAGTAAGCTCTTCTCTTTTTGCAATCGATGATATCATGGTGCTCATTTACTCTGTCAATTAACCTTGCAGTATGTTCTTCACAGAGCAAAGAAAATGCTTTGTTATACGATTGCAATTCTTTGTTCATTTTATTTTGTTTCTAACCATTGGTGAAATATTCCTTGAAACCGCTATGAAATTCAAAATGTGAAAGTTTGTTTTTATCGCCTTTGCTTACTGACTAGTTTTACTTGGAATTTACTTATTAATTGCGATAAAATATCCTTGAATTCACGATTAAAAATTTCATTCAAGTTAACGCAATAAAATTATGCATGTATTACTTTGATGATGATGATATTGTTTGATACATTCAGTAATGTTTATATCCTAGACTCAGCAGCTTCTGTATCTTATGGCGAGGACACCATGAGTTCAATTCGCAGTGAGATCGATCCTGAGATCAAAGGTCCTGTAATATGCATAACTGTTTGGATAGCAATGATGGTCTTTATATCTGATGGACTGCAGGGATCCTTCGGTGCTTACATTTACACATATGCAATCAAAAGTGGCAATGGCATAACTCATGATGATGCAGCGTATCTCAATTCATTGTTTTGGGTATGTGAAAAACAATACAGTGAACAATATCTTACTTTTCATTAAAATAGGACTTTTAAAGAGTTCAAAATACAGATAAATTTTACATCAATATAATTAGTAATGAAGCATAACTTTTCACGGTACCATTGACCTCCACTGGATTGAGACGTCGATCGTGAAGCATAAGAACAAATGGATTAGAAGGAGCAAAAGACAAAGGATAAAAAACAGCAAAGAAATGGATGGAAATCACGTTCAATTCCATTGTTTTGTTCTTGCATGGGTTTATAAAAGTACGACTTGTAGTCTGGGGTGACTTAAACAAAGAAAATTGCAATTTACGATTTACAAAAATAACAATTTACAAGTGTTTTAAAGTATAATGGCAATTGATTGAGCTTGACGGTCTCTCAGGAATTGCTTAGTTATGTGAGAAAAGATGCACACATCAAGAAGAGAAAAGAATGTGAGCTGCTTAAAAGAGAAGCATTTTATTTTGATTCCGGTGAAATGCATTCAGTATCCAATTTCAAATGCTGGATAGTATACAATGACCTTCTAAAACGAGGATTATTACAATAATAATTATACTAAGGAGCAATAAACGAAAGATCATACTTTAGTTTTGTGTTCAGGGGTCTGCTTGCTTCAATAAATTCTGTTGGCTTATATGGGAGATCCGTGCTAGTTGATTTCTTGAATCCTTTCTCTAGCTTCTATAGCACTTATTTTTGTCTGATAAATGCAGCTGACGTAAGTCACTGTCTATATGTGCAGATTGACAGCAATGCTCCTTGCTGCTGTCTGCTAATCTGTCTGCTAATGTCTGCTCCTGTCTGCTAATAATGCAACTCAGGCGGAAGGTTCAATTTCATAGATAGTGACTTTGTCGAAACTAGTGTCACTGCTGGCATATCGCAAATTGTAGAAATATTTAAGCCCTTGTTAATGCTTTGGTGTGCAACCGGGTTTGTCACTTACAGGTATAACAACAAGTTTTTGGTTTTTCAGGGATCCGTTGCACTTGGAAGGCTTTTTGCGATATTTGTATCAATATACGTGTCACCTAAAATCATGCTGCTTGTCGATATTGTGAGAACCATGTTATTTCAATATGTATATTAAATATATATGTATGTATATAAATACACCAAAAGTATATATCCAGGTTTACATATTACGTGATGAAATCCAAATGAAGGACGTATAATTTTGTGCTACGGCTGAAATCTGAAGATTTTTAAAAAATTTGGATGCAAATTACTTGCAATTTTGTTGCAGCCAACGAGGCATAGCAACTGAAGGCGAAAATTGAATAAAACAATGCTGACCTTTTTGTAATCAAATTTATATAGAAAAAGTAAGCCAGTGTCTCTCAGCTAGTTCTTGTTGATTATCATATGAAAAATATTGATATATGATATATGTGTTTATATACAATAATCAAATTCAAGTTTATTAAATCTCAACCCTGCTTCTACAGTAAATAAAATCAATAAATATGGCATGAAATATGCTCTTGATTTGCCAATATATTATCTAAGGAATGGTAGGAACACTCTATAAAGATGAATGCTGTTTTCTTCCTCAACCAGTGTCTTTTTCTAGCAAGAACAATTAACTTTAGCTGCAGTGCTGCAGCCTTTGTTATGCAAAACTGTTAAATTGATCCTGTTCGTGATTTGTAAATCTATACTTATAGCTATGGAAACGTTTTATGATTGAATGTTTTGATACTATTTATAAGCTATAACAGTGGTGTACATTTTCTGTCAACAGATTGGCTGTCTTGCATCAATTATTGTCATGTATGTTCTACATCATCATATAATATCCTTGTGGATTGGCACCGCTACTTTTGGGCTTTGCCTCAGCAATATATTTCCAACCAGTGTATCAATGGCTGAGGGGTACTTTCGCTTAACAGGTAAGACTCAATTCTGATGACGTAAAAATAGTTCTCGCTCCTCCTTTATATCATCAAAAAACCTGGTGGACTGAATCGACTAACCCTTTTTCATAATTTATTAGAATTAGCAGGATATCGATTCTCGTTCGTATTCTTACAATGAGGATTGCATCATTGATTGCTATATGCATTTCAATTTCTTAATGTGATGACTTGTGCATTGGTTATGGCAATGAATGGTATGGATTTAATGCATAAAATGACCACAAAGAATGGGTACACAAACACCCAAATAACTCAGGTTGCTGCATAATAGTTTATCTTTAGATTTAAACATCTTGACAGCCGCAAAGCTTGTATAATCTGCCACTTACTTGGGTCGGCAGATTCTCTCAAACTACTAATCCATCGTCATTGACCTTTTGATTATCTCAAATGGCTTATCTCGCGTTTTTGAAATTTCACCCAAGGTAATTGAAGTCCAAAAGAACGTAACTGCAAATTTCTACATGCTGTCGAAATAAAGGACAATTGCTATGGCAACACCTTATTTCAGATGTGAGAACTGAACTGGTGCTAGCCTTTGATCTAGGCGCCCTTAATTAGAATGGACTATCTTGCTTTGGATGCTGTGTCAAGCACCTCGAATCAACGATCAAGTTAAGCATTAGCATAAGCAGGACATATTTTTGCTCCAGCAACCATACGTTACCAGATATATAGTCATATTTTGGAGTAGATCACTTAGTAACGCATCGGTTCATTTGAATATTGTGATGTTTTTGTCGTTTTGCGCTGTTCATGAATATGTTTATCGACTTTCAACAAAAGACTCTTTGACTTCAGGGGCATTCCTTCACTGGTCACGTGTAACTTTGTTTGCAGAATAGTCAAGGTAGCCTCTCCATCAGATATAACAGGGCTTTTTTAAGGATTTAAAACTAAAATTTTCAAATTTGTTGTTGATGCTTTGATTGTTTGTTCAGTGCCTTTAATCAGGGTGTCACATATTGTTTACATTATACCAATACGTTTACCCAACATAATTTTTTATCACTAAGAATCGTTGCTTGTTCAAAAATAGCCAAAAATACTTTGTCACTTACCGTGAAACTCTTGAATGCTCCATTAAAAATATCCTTTTAGCAGCTTAAAAATCACTAAATATTTAATGAAAACTCTCAGCAATAAAAACTGTGTAAAAAGACAACTACTTTAGCATACTCAAACCAGTTGCATTGCTGAAAAAGGATTGAAAATCAGAGCATGAAGACAAATCAAAGTTAAAATAAATCGGGTAACAAAGTCATTGTCACTCAAAATTATCACGGGATACAGGTGGTCTCATCTTGATTAGTTTCAAAAAGTCCCTTTCTAAATTTTATGTCTCTTTTGTGTGTTTTAATATTGCATTATCTTTACGGGTATAACGTAATATGATATAGTCTTGTTTATCTCCAGCTTAGTACTTTTTTAGTATAGTACATCAAAACTGCATATAGTCGAGCTATAAAGACAGGGTCGTAGCTAGATGTTCTGCAGGGGGGGGGGGAAGTCTACAATAAATGCCAATAAAATGTGCATACAATCCTTTATTTGCCAACAAGTCAGCAAAAGTTGCCGACAAAATAATCCTTCATGGCCAAAAACGAATTATTTTTGAAACACAATATTTTCGCTGGGGGATTTCACATCCTCCTCTTCCTACAGTAGCTAAAGCCCTGTATGAACATACAAATCTGGAACAGAAAATTAAAGCTAAACACTAAACAATATTTTTTTTTACAGGAACTATAACATGCATATTTGTGGTTTGCTCTGGTTCGGGTGAAATGACAATTCCATTGATTATTGGAAAGTTATTCGATGTAATAGGCCCATCTGGCTTCCTTGGAATTAGTTGCATCCTTTGCTTTGCTGCTGTTGGAATATATGTTGCTGTAATTGTGACAGGAAGAGGTCTCATCAGGAAACAAAATGAATTAGGTGAGATGTATTGATAATTTGAGATTTTTAGGGAAATTCTTTAGAAAACATATACTTTCAGTCAACTTATACTTTCCGCACTTTTTCCCACTCTATTTATTTTTGACAATAATTTAGAAAAAAACAGCAAAATTTAAGAGACCCCCATGAATAACGGCTAATTCAGAAAAAATGGTACACTATTACAAATAGTTTATTGTAAGCGAATATTGAGTTGACTAGTAATAAAAGTCAGTTAAAATTCTCTTAAATAGTGCACAAAATGGTCAAATCCGGCGTCTACAAGCAGAGAAAGGATAATGTAGATTTTAAGGAAATATTAGAGGAGGTGTCAATTTCAATTCAAAATTTGAGAGGTCATATCTTTTCAACAACGGTTTCGATCTTTAAAATGTATTTTGTTTTAAAGTTGCGAATATATGCTTAATTTCTATACCTTAAATGTAAACAAGCTATTGTATGTTCAGGTTTGCCTATTTATTTACTTATTTTGTAATTCTTGATCATTATCCAACGCATTTATTAAAAAACTGTCAACTGTTCTAACTTCCATTTGAGCCAACTTCTCTTTAATAACCGATTAGTTTTATTAGAGAAAATGTTTAATATAGAACTAAACTTCTTTTTCTAAAGAAGATAGAGAAACTACGGTGGAGCAATATCTTCAGGACAAGGTGCTGCTATTTATTGACGTAATCATCTTTATGAAGCAGTCAATTTACCAAGTAGAAGTAGAAATAGAGAGAATTCTGTGATCTTTATCTATTTTACCTTTCTCACATCTTCAACCCTTATGCTAATGTTAATAAAGGTGACGGTGTGTGAATACAACAGATTGATTTTGTAGATACTTAAAGATTATAGGGTTAGATGCTTGCGAATTAAGAAGTCAAAGACAGCGCAGAAACCATCTTCACAAGCAATAAAGCGTGTCGATTTTCCAGGAGATCCTCGTATATGCATATATGCAGAAGCACGTATTGTTGGATAGGTCTATTAAAATAGAAATAAGCATCATTCAACATTCATAACCTTATTTGGAAACGTTGTTGTCTTTCAATAATATTTTGTTGCTCTTATTTTTGTTAACCCTCTCGTGCAGTTTTAAGCCGATCCAATTCAGAAGGGAGTTTGGATGAGACAAAAGCCTTACTATCTGAAGACGAGCCAAGGGTTCAAGACTGTCAGCTTGCACTACATGTGACATCTTCTAGCAGTGGTGGATCCACAGGACCGGTGACAGCAAAAGAAATACAATGAGGTAGCACCAACAACATAGACTAATCTAATAGCAGCAATGATGAAGGCTTAAGGCCCATTTCCACTTCATTCGGATTTCGGATTTCGGATGCGAACTCATTGTTTGCAGTTCACATCCGAAAGTTCGCAAATCGCACCCGAACGTTCGCATCCGAATTTGGCACGTTCGGAAGTTTTGTTTTTGATCCGAATTCGCATTGCGAACCGAAAGTTCCCGGATATTGCTAGCCAATCGGAACGCTGCATTACTGAAATCAAATTGAAGTGAAATAACTATACTGCATCCACAGGCATCCACAGGCAAGGCAAGGTAGAAGATGGCGAACGATAAATCTGTATCGACTTCGAAAATATCTTAAGAAACTCTCGTGATCGGTTTTCTCTGGTGAAGAATTGGTCGTATCCAAAACCTCATACGATATTTATCCTTCATTCTGAACTGTATTCTTCTCATTAGCATTAAAGCAACCGTCTTCGTCGATTAACGGCAGCCATTTTCGATTTTCGCAAATTATGAAAGCAAAAGCGCGCCAAGACCGCAATTTTAGCCACGTGATTTTACGAAAGATTCGTCCGCACCTCGCACAAACGCCTTGGGAGTGTGGATTGAAATCGTAGCACGTTCTTCGTTCGGAAATCGAAATTCGCATCCGAAATCCGAAATCCGAACGAAGTGGAAATGGGCCTTTAGATTATTTATTGGATGTGCCAAGGTTCTTAGGTATTGTGATAAATAATGAGCAAATGAGAAGCTAACTCTTTCAACAATTAAATACTCACTTGTGAGTATGCACACATAATAAAGAGTAAGAGAGATTATCGAGATCAAAGGCAGCACTTACAAACATTGCACGATTATAGTGAATGCTCAGATAAGTAGCGAAAAACCAATCATCTTAGAGACAAAGGGTAAATTGAAGAGAATCAAATAGTTGTGCGCATATTGCGTGCGCCTCGCGTAACAAGCGATCACATATTTCACCTAACATCATTTCAAGACCCAGGTTTCATATTCTATGGCAATGCATTGGACTTATGCCATGCGCATTAGACCTGTTAGTAGAAGTTGTGTAAGAGATAACATATTAAGGGGCCGATTAATGAAAAAAAGTACCAAAGTGAGTCTAGCAACGAGTCTACCAGTGCATCTACAAGGATAGATTAATGCAACTTATGATATAGTCTGTTCTTTGTGCAAATGCACTGATTAGAAGGATTAGATTAATGGTCTGGCATAGTAGGAAACGTAATATCTGCATCACAGTGCCACCAACATTGATCTAAAAATAGTGCCTGATTTGTTTATTGAAATTTGTGGCATTGGTCATATAATGCTATATCCAAAATTTTATAATTTTTGCAAAGAACATTTGCTCTAAATTGTGCAAAGAATATTTGGTCTAAAATTTTCAAGGATATTTGTTTCAACTTTAATTTTCGATTAAACTGAGAGAGTTTTATACATAGAAATTTTGAGTTGCTTCTGTAAGATCAATGAGCTAATACCACATATTCATATGATATTTTTGTTATTTTCTGTTGTCTGTTATCACTCTGACGAAGCACCTGATACCTGGCCAAAATATCACTATATCTTTTTTATTATTTTATTTTCAATCACCTTTCATCGTTTTGTCGTGTTTTTCGCCGTTTAAAGCTCTTTCTGTTTTTAATTTCTATTCATCTATTCTCTTCTTAAGAATGTTCGGATTTGACGGATGGCCTATCAGTCTAGCCCTTAAACCTTGCGACAAAAATTCGCAATCGCCCCATACACAAACTTTTCTGGCAAGCTTCTTGTACTGAAAATCTCTCCGGGTTTTCATAGCGAAACTTACTTGTTTTTCCATTTTTTGAACTTGAGATCCTATAATCGCCAGTAGATGGCGGCTTATCATAAAAAAATCACCTCTCAGTCATAATCTCCTACTTCTGAAAGAAATGTCATCTGAAATCAAAGGAATTTTTTATATTTTTTCATCAAACAGTTGTCTCATTTATCATTTTGAATTTACAAACCCTTTTTGAAGACGCTTTTCAGACAAAAGAATTTGGTGTGTGTAAACCCTTTCGCCGCTACTTAACTATTCACAAAAAGTATTTAAAAATTCAAAAGGCTCACCCAGGAAGCAACTCATTTGCTTCAGTTTGATAGAAGAAATTTTGTTAGTGCGACAATTTCTGTTGAAAGAGCCCTGATGGATCATGGAACATATTTGTCAATTATTCTAGCAAAACAGCTTGATGTGTCAGCTACCATGTTGGAATTTAAACTAGAATAATGGAACTATAGAGATACGCCTAAATCTTGTGATTATTGTTATAAAGGAGGCTGTAATTATTGTTTGGAGCACTCGCATTTTGATTAATGATTGAATTTGCGGCGTTTGTGAACAGGATGTTCTCTAGTATAAGATAGGTTGATATTCAGCCAAGGAAGCGATCATTCTAAATTTAAATACTTTGGCGTTTTCAAGCACTATGCTACCCTAAGGATATTTGCGACTGTATATATTCAGTCGCATATATTTATATACTTATTCTCGCAAACAACTTTTGCAAGGAGGAAACCACTTTTTTGGAAGCAAAAACACCCTCGAGAAAAATTAGCATCAGAAACCTTTTGTATCCGTTAAGCCTTCAAATGCTCTGCACAAATAGCCAAGTTTTCTCTGCTGTGAAAAGATAGAAGTATGTGGGTTTAATTGAGCTGAAAATTGGCTAATTTTTTCTGTAACTGTTGTTGTATTTGGGCAAAGATTGAAATTTTAACTCTCTGTTATTTAGAAAAATCAGTTAGCGTGGTGACAGAAAAACAAACTAATCAAATTTTCCTCAGCCAAAATTCTTTCTGCAAATCGACAGAGAAATTGCGTTTTACTATTGCCTGACTGCTATTAGCAGTTCTTTAACTCGATTTATTACGCCTTACTTTAATTCTTTAACTGAATCTCGTGCTTTTAATAAAATTTAATGATCTTGCTACTGGGCCACTTCGCACCAAACGCCTGCAACTTTTAAGAATGACAGTGTCACTTATCTAAGACATGCGCCCTAGTGAAATTAATTACATAACAAAGAGAGCAATGCAGTGGCGTCGTGGGAACATTTGTTTGAGGGGGGGGGGGCAGCAAAGGCTTGAATTTTCCAACAACGAGACAATTTTCCCGACGAAGCCAACAGCAGTGAACCCCCTTATAATGTCTTGTTTCTCAAGGTATCGTAACAGTCAACGAAGAATCTTGAGATGCACGGAATAAAGGAGAAAGCGAGGCAGCCAGAATAATTAATTACAAAACTAAAGATTGTCGACACGATAGAGAATTTAAGTCTAGTAACATTTGAATTCAGAGTACTAACCACTTTCTTAGCAATGGTGTATTTGCAAAAACATCAATTATCTCATCAAAATTTAATGATTTCGACATTCTATGCTTAACGTTTAGCAGAATAAGGGAATTTAAATGATCCAGTCCCATGGTTGACCGCAGACAACTTTTAACAATTTTCAATTTTTAGAATGTCATTTAGATGAGCCTAAAGGAAGAGTGACAAGAATCCCATATAAAGTGTGCAAATCTCATTTTCTTTAGTAAATCTTAACGCTGTAATGAAGTTCTCACTCGCAAGGTTCCTTTTCCTTTTTTTTCCATTTCTGCTAAAGGGGGTCTCTCCTTTGATCTTCTCGTAAGTTCTAATAAAAGACCTTTATTCTTCTCTTTAATGGAATGCCCTGAGACTGTATTTTTTTGGGCACATTATGGAATTCATCATCTGGTAAGCCATCAGTAGTGAGAATCTAGCAGAACTGTTCTGGATCGAGCAGCGTAAATTCACAAAGTATGCCTTTATGACTAGAATATCATGTCTTTATTGATGACAAGGCTTTATCATTAGAATATATGAATGTCTCTCGTCTGTATTTGGCGGTTTGATTCTCTTCAATTTCACCATTGAAAAGAGAGCTTGTCACTTGCCTTTTTGCTTCTCCTGACACGTTTTGCTGGAAAATTTTGCTGCACTAGATTTTGCCTACTTCAGAACTCCATTGTTTCAGCCAACACTTTCGTAGAGTCACTTCGTAGGTGACGTAACCGCCGCTCTACCGTTTCGACTAATTTTACTGCAATTAACAGATCGATTTTCTCTGACTGAAGAATATTTGAAGCATGGTCGGTGATGGCTATAATCTTCCGGTAACAAGAGCTGTCATTATGGTTTCATAAGAAGTGAACTTG
Organism: Catostylus mosaicus; assembly: GCA_964019065.1. Classification (NCBI taxonomy): domain Eukaryota; kingdom Metazoa; phylum Cnidaria; class Scyphozoa; order Rhizostomeae; family Catostylidae; genus Catostylus; species Catostylus mosaicus. The sequence goes on from OZ025202.1 coordinate 3,434,907, forward strand.
TTTTCAAGAGCATCAGCCTAAGTGACCGCTTCCCCGTTCTCGTTTGCATACTGGCAATGCTGTAACGTATATAATAAGCAGTAAAAAAATTCCAATTCCGAGCCTACAAAAAAATTCTCAAGTGCTTTTTGGTGCGACCACCACCTAGTGGCTGAAACCCTTTGTGGGCAATGGATTCTTTTGGATGCCCTTATCGTCTTGCACCTTTTCAAGGACGTCACTTCTCGGCCTTCTAGATTTAAAAGAATGCGGTACTATGTCTGTATTCGATTTTTATGACTTATGACAGAAAATTGAACAAGAACGATGAAAAAACTGAATAAATTAATTTATTGCCTTTCTGACAAAAAGAATAATAATTACGAAATTTTCCGACAACACTTTAACAGGGGGGCCTTCCCCCGGCCACGACACCACTGGCTTTGATGCTGAAAAATATTACTTCTAGTTTTACACTTATAACCAGAGATGAACTTCCTAAAGCACTAAATATGTGTGTAAAGAACATTTTTCATTGATGTAGGCTAAAAGTGAAAACGGCCTGAGTATGCAACGCTACAAGGAAGGTTTACAAGTTCCATAGGCAGTCTCGACCAACTTTAAACCAACCACAACAGAATGGTTTACAGAAGTATCGATTTATGTCGAATTTTATGTTTGTTTAAAGTCGCAAGAAAGTTCTGCTTAATGAAGCACAAATTAGCTGTTTTTGCCTTATGCAACTTTAATAGGTATGTGATTTTACAATTGCTCAAGATGCATATCATTTTACATTAGCGCTCTTCTATTACAAACATTTGTTTGAGCTTTAGAGTTAACATCTTTAATAGAAATCAAGCATTAAACTTTTGAGCCATAAGTTGCAACAGTACGCCCTGTGAACACGGATTACGTTTTCTAGAAAGTCATTGAAGCGCGAGGGGAGTCTTGATTCTTACAAACATCTCTTCAAAAGCTAATTTTTCAAGCAAATTCAACCATTTCTGTCTGACCAATTCTGACCATATTGATAACACCATTATAGCATTATTGTTAATAGCAAAAATCACAGAAAAAAAGACAATAAGAAATAACTACATAAGCTGTCCGTTAACATTTATGCAAGCCAGATATTCACATTGTATACAAAGTTCTCTCTTTTATTCCCCTCCTCCACAGTTCTACACCTATGCGATCTGACAATATCTCTTCTGTGATCCCATGTTCTATTAGCTTCTAGCCTGAAAATTCTGCATCAAGCTGTTAACTTCATTTTGTTGGGGTTTACACCTTAGATAATTAAAGTATAAATGGCAGTTCGGAGCGAATTCAACACACTTTTTGTTTCAATAAGTGCTGCCCTTCCCAGGGGTGGCGCTAGAAAATTTACTTACAAGGAGGGGGTGTCTGACTTCAGTTTGCTGAATAATTTAGATTGAATTTCATTAGACAGTTTGATAATTGTCATAGATTGGGCGAGATTCATCCATTGATTGATTCATTTGTGCGCAATAGAAATTAATGCACAAGGGAAATAGCTTGCGATGCAATCATTTTACGAACATCTAGCGAATCTTTATGGTAATTATAAAACTAATCAATCAAAAATGTTACCAGGAATCTAGTTTTGCATTTACTTCTTCAAACATGAAATCTGCCGAGTAGTAGGCAATGTTATTGTTAGCATCTTGATCTGTGAGGCAAGCTGATTTGGTGAGAAATGCCTGAGCTTATACGCTATGTATCTACATAATCTTGATCCTTTCTGCTAATATCTCTGGTTTTCACATCCCGCCCAGTTTGCGATGTTCTAGTGGAGCTAGAATTCCTCACTTAAAATGGGATTTCCGCTCATTTACACCTTTGCTGCTGCTCGAGTGAGTGCTTGATTTGCATATTCATATTGTATAGCTATGTCCATTCAAAGCAAATGGTATTACAGCAGAATTTAGATCTAAATTTGAAATTTTCAACTTTATGGCGTGAGAAATGCTTTTCCCAAATTCTGAACTTCAGAATATTTAAAAATGGTGTAGAGAATTCATGTGTGTCTAAAAGACATTGGCAATCAAAATTTGTTGCCTGTTTAGTATAAGCTGGCTCCATTGACCGTTTATATCCTATTGAATTTTCTAATTTATAAACGATGAAAGACCAAAATCAATTCTAATGATCATTGACTTAAATAATTTCTCTTGAAGTTTTTCACGAAATATTTTGTGCGACAGAGTTCATAATTGTATCATAGATGGACAATAAGATAGATATACTGTGTTTCAAGCAAGAGTTTTGTGGTATTAAAAAGCATACTAAAGGTCTTAGTCATCGAAATCTTAAAATTAGATGTAGTTGTTAAGAAATATTCAACGACCCAAAAATTAGTGCCTAAGACAATAATCACATATTGAATAGAGGTTTTTGACGAACTTTATTAAATATAATATTTTAACTGAGAGTATTCAAAATTGTTATAAAAAATTAATAAATAATTCATGCATTGTGGTACTTGATGGGAGTGGATTATGTAGCCATGGATAGGGAGAAAATCGCATTAATTGAAAGCGTGCTTTGATTCCGATGTAAGAAAGATAGAATATGAAGAAATTCAAGTAAATGGCCCTTCATAATGGGCACGCATTTTATACTTCAAAGCACTGGTACTCATTTAAGACGCTGGCTCTGCAATTCAAAAAAATTCATTTTCTTGTTTTTTTTCATGTTCTTAACCTTATGAATCAGACGAACATGCATTACTTTTATTTCATATATTATATCATAATTCCTTGTCTTATCTTAAAAATTTCATACACTGCAAAAAGGAAAGTAAGAAATCCCAAAATATTTCTTGATAAGAGATTTATTTCCGATACAAATAACATATCAAAGTAAGTTATTACATGTAGTTACTATGATAAGCCTCGTTATGACGCAGCTGTGGGCTCTGTCAGATCTTGTTTCCCAGGAAACTTTAAAATATCATCGTTATTAAGCTGAATTACTGACGATATTTTCATTGCAAAACTAGCTGCTAGCCTAAAACTAGCTTTGCCTTAATGGCAGCTAATTGGGGATAACAATGCATCGTTATTATTTTACAAGACTGGATTTTAAGACTTTGTAGCGGATGCTGTGAGCGAAATGTCAATTCGTGAAAGTTCTAAAAGAAGAGCACACCGTTGTTATTCTTCAACATCAATAAGTAATGATACGGTGAAAAAGCTTTGACCTCCTTGTTTGACAATGAAAGGAATTTTAATTCAACTATATTTTCTTAACTTTTCTTCTTGCAGAAATAAGGCTAAAGAAACTTAGACCATTATCAAAAATTCATAACCATTCTCACTGTTTTATTGCTGAATTGTTTCAATTTGCTCATAAAGTATTGCAAATAAAGCACACAAGATTGCAGCTTCTGGCAGCGTCTCCTGCTGCATTCCAAGCAAGGTGGTAGCACCGTAAAGATAACGGCAAAACAAGCGCAAAGATAACATAATTGAGCTTTTTTCTAAAAGGTTGAGGCCACTTGCACCTCTGCCAGGTCGTTGCCTCTCTGTAGGAAGCAATCAGGATCAGAAATCTTTATTTTTCAGCGCAAAAAGGTTTAGTGTGTTTCAAAAACCTGAGAAATGAAATTCCCCACCAAAAGGATCGAGCGTTCTTCTATTTAAGCGGAAACAAACAGGCTAACTATGTTGTCCAAATCGTGAGAAATGACGCCTTGCCCTCACATGCATATCAATGTATCTATATATTCAGAAAAATGATTACTCATAGGCGTCCAATTCTCAATGAGGGTTGTTTGCTGAGATGACGTGGGAGCAGGCAATTAAGAATTATTTAGTGCAATTCGACGTGTATCTCTAACCATCCTATATATGAGCAAAAATATATTAAGACACACATATCATTAAAATTTGCATCTTATCAACACACCTACTCCTTCCAATGGATAATTACAAATCCTAAATAAGACTTGAAACTGATAGAAAGAAATGAATGCTGCTACGGAAGCAAGGGTACTAAATAGCCGAAAATGATTTGTTAATTATACCCCTATTTTTCCGTCTTAAAATTATGTAGACTTTAATTGAAAAATAGGGTCTCTTGGACAAATGCAACAATGAGAAGTAAAAGATCATCTGCTAGGTGGGATGAAATTTGACGTCATTTCAATTCTAAAATATATATCTTATTTTCCACATTCCTGTCAATTCGAAACTTTGAATAAAATTAGAAAACCTGAAATAGAAAACCTAATTTTAGAGGACAAATTACAAAGGAGAAACTAGAGATGACATGATAGGCATCTTAAATTCTGTAGCTTAGCCAGAGCGAGGCATTATGAAGCAGAAAGACGAAACCATAGGTATAGAGAAGAATGCAAAAGTAGGTCATAGGAGGGAGAAAGAAGAAAAGGTAGCATAAAAGGGAGAGGATTGCAAAGAGTGGCATAAAGAGGCAAAGAGACGAAATTGACTACAAGCATTGGTACACAAATGGATGCAAAAGAGCGCATACGGAGGCAGTAAGGGGCACACAAAGGAAGAGGTAAATATGCTAGGGCCACCAATGAAATAGATTTAGGCAGTTGTATGTATGACCTCTTCTGTAGCCACCACTAGCTACTTGTTCTACGTTGATCATTTGCTAGTTGGCCAGACAACTCTATCTTCTGAACACAAATATGTGTATCTTTAATGAATTGCTGGAAGATTGCAGTAGAGTTTGGCAATCCCTACATACGGTAGCGCAACCTAGGATAATTTGATGAAAATATTTTATACGATGAACGATCTAACATAACTTTCGCTCGATTAAAACATAGTACGCAAGCACTTTTGTGATTGAAGATGTTCTGTTCTGAATATTAGGATCAAAATTGCCAAAGCAACGTTAATATATAATTACGCTAACTCTTTTTATCGTGATAGAAATGCCGAGCTTGCACTCTGCAATGTCCTTGGTTTTTTCAAGTGGAGAATTTGCGTGTTATTCAGAATAAAAATTTATGATAAAACGATACCTCAACAACCCTAAAAGCGTATATAACATTACAACTTCAGCGATTAAAAACAATATATCATAAATACCTTACATAAACTCATACAAATACCTGAAATAAATTCTGTACTTTTGCAAGCAGTACGTCGATGCACCTTATATGTAATATCATTCATTGCTGGTTAAATTATTATTGTTCAATTTTATGCTATAAACGCTTAAAGGCTACTTGTACAACTCAAGGTATCGGAAATTTGGAAGTAAAATAATTTAGGGAAAGATTTCAACTCAAAAATAAACCCACACTTGGGAAACAGATTTTTAATGATGTCGAGAAAATGGTTGCTTCTCGCGATGTGTGTAAATAGCTAAATGCGCAGCTCGACAGAAGATGCAGCCCACATGACTATTGATGGTCTGGAACGGAGGATGGGTAGTTGCTAAGACGGTGTCGTCTTTCTGTTAAAGCACGTTTACACGGTAAATCCTTTTCTCTTTACGATTGCGGATTTTTTTTTGGCGACAGATAAAAGCTACTGAGGCAATAAAGTAGAAAGACATTGGGTCTCCTTTGAAAAAGTCAGATTAAGCGTAATCAAGTCTACTTATCATGATAATTAAATACTATTTCCATGCTTGATGTGCATAAATCATTGTTAGGTAGTGACGTAGCTAGGGTCTTTCTTTTAGGGGCAAAGAACCAATGAAACAAGAAGTATAAGGGGTCCTGTGGGCTATTAAAAATTTCAATTTTTTGGGCCTGTGCACTTTTCTGAAATTTTCTGCACTTTTAGGCAATCAGTCTAGAAATGCAAACAAAACAAGCAGCCTCAATGAAAACCTTCAAGTGCTAGCTCTAGGCGGGGACGGTTTTGTTTTATCTACTGCAGCTGTTTATTCCGCAAATCATGTAGGCAATTAAGCATTGTATATTAACTTTGTATTTAATATTATTGCATATCAATTTTAGTTTACAGGTCAGGTTGAAAAACGAAATGAAAATGAAAACCCTTCGATGCTTTTTCACAGACCTGCGCATAGTATAAAGACACAATGCTACTAAGAATGCATGACTGTAAAAATACATTATTGTCATTTATCAGCTGTCCAAAATGTGTTTGATATGGTAGGATGTAAGAAATTATGGATTGTGGTGAATAGAAATACATACAAAAATTATGTGTACAATTTTTTACAGTCATATGAATCAGAAATGAAGAGACCGGTTTTTATCAGGTATCAGTAGACCCCTTGAACCTCTTATATCCATCTATTAACTTTTGAACAACTCTTCCCAGATGCATTTACTAAAGGGGTGAAACATTTATGCTGTCTGTCAGCCATTTTAAGGGAGGTATGAGACAAAATAAGATGTGAAATATGATCCTGCTCTAAATCGTAGATTACAAAGAAAGTGCTGCGATCTATCTACCTGCTAAAAGATATTAATTGACTGTCCATCTTAACATGTACAATCCTGGCAAGAAAGATTTCTGCGAAAACAGACGAATAGTTCCATGTTTCTGGCCAAATTCCTCTTTGCTTTATGCCAACTGCGTTACTGTTCCAGAACACAGAATATTCTACCTTTTGATCTTTGCGCAGAGATTCAAATTTCTCGGGGACTGCTTCATTTGTCTTGCATGACACTTATCTAATTTTGTCCTCGATTGTTTTTCTGATAATTCACTTATGTTTTTGATAATTTCAATTAATTTTAGTGTGCTTTATATTCACCGCCAACTGTCCTTTCCTAATTTCAAAAATATATTAAGTTTTATAAAACCGGAATAGGAGTTCATTGGGAAAACTCATAAGATTTAAAAACATATGCACAATTCTTCAGACAAGGGAAACTTATTCTAAATGTTTAAAATTTCAAAATTTTAGGCAGAGTTCTGATAACCGCACCCCATGCATACTTCCATACAGGTCAAATTCATTTGCATCATGGTTAATTATTAATGCATTAGACATAGCCATATTCATTGTTCAGTCCTTGACAGTTTCAGCAACAATTTTTCACTTGACACTGGAGAAACGGTCGCATTTTCATTTTAGTCTGAAAAAGCTAGGAGAACACTTTTGGATACAAGCTATGAATAATACAGGCTTAAACCTAACCGAATGCGAAACCGCTAACTGCACAGTGAACAAAATATCAGCTGATTTAGAATCAACACTTTGCATCACAATGCAGGTTGCTCTGTCAAGGGATCACTCAACACCGTTTATATCAAAACTATCGTCAATGGTAGTGAACATATTGTTATCAATATTTGCAACTATAACCAATGCTTTGATAATCACAGTTCTGGTTAAGAAAGAGGTACTACGTACCGGGGCCAACCTAATTCTTACGAGTATGGCCGTGAGTGATTTACTGGTTGGTGTTACAGTACAACCTCTCAATGTTATATACACAATATTTGATCTAGTTGGAAAAGATTGGTGCACAACTAAAAAGGCAGCTTCTTTTCTTGCTTCTCTCTGCGTTGCAGCCTCCCTCATGAATACGTGCTTTTTTGCTCTCGACCGGTGCTTTGCCACACTTCTGCCTTACTTATACCTGGAGGAGATAATTTACAAGAAGTATTTGACAACAATCGTCATTGGTTGGATTTTTTTAGTGCTTCTTGTATTAATGACATTGGTAAGTTTGATAGGAGAAAGCCTTTTGTTGAATTTGTTAACATGGCTATTCTTTCTTTCATTCTTGTTGATTATTGTATCATACAGCATAATTTACTATGCAATTAAGGCGCAGAGAAAGAAGATAAGGTCGATAGGCCTCTCTAGAAGGGCACGATACGTGAAGGAAGACTTTGATTCCAAACAAGGTAGTGAAGGGAGGAGTGAAAGAGCTATGACCATTTCAAATGGAGCAGAAAAATTGCCTAATTATCTGATTGAGACGTCATTTTCAACATTGAGTTGGAAAGGTAGCTATGACTTGGAGAAGGTTGAGATTGAAGAGAGGAAAAGAGCAAGGAAATGTGAAGATAGGGTGGTGCAGAGACAAAGAGCAACTTCCTATACTGTTGGAGTGATTCTCGCCGTGTTTATGCTGTGCTATCTACCCCTTACAGTTTTCAATATAGTAAGGGAATTGGTAGAAATTGACAAGACTGAGCTTAATCTTGCTTATTCATGGACAAATATGTGCGTACTTCTTAACAGTTCCTTAAATCCAATCATATACTGCATAAGAGTTAATAATATTCGCCGGGAAATTAAGAATTTAATACATAGACCTCGAATCTAGATATTTACAATAGGTAAGGGACAAAATTTGTTGTTTAGCCCGTGTTACATGCAATCATTGCCAATTAATTAATTTTGATTAATTAAACTTTATTCGGAAGTTAAGTATAAAATAAATCCTTGCAATTGTATGCTTCTTTGGAGCATCTGATGTTATAGATTTTATTGAAATTCGAGAAAAAATGATTGTTTGCAAATTTTCGAAGAAGTAAAATCGCTGCTAGAGAGGTTGCGAAGCCAAAAACAATTGAATCAAGAGCTGATGCATGCCACTGTGGTCTATAAGTTAGGGCGCCTGGACATAATATCATTATTTGAATTTATGCAGTCGTGAAATACTAATTTGACACGATTTTCGATTTCTTATATACTTTAATGTTTTAACAAAGAGGCGAAACTGTTAATGCCTGCAACCTATAGATAGGGAATTCGAAGTAGCCGTTACATTCGATTTGCCTTGAATTATTGAAAACAGCAACCTTTTTCAATTTATATATTTGTATAAGGCCTCAAGAAAAAACAAAAAAACGTCAACTCTTTATAGGTTCCAGTAAAACGGTTCTTCAGCACAAATCCATACAAATACCCACAATCTATCTATTTTATAACGTACAATGGAACAGAACATAACAAGATACTAATTATAGAAAACTTATCAAAAAAATTGGTCGACTAAAATGAGGAGTACAAAAGGGAGTTACACAGGATAGAATATACTGAAAAAGATAACAGTTCGAAGGAATGGCAAAGGAACTACTTGCCAAAGTGAATCCTCTTAAAAAAGTGTTTTTATTTGGGAATTTTACATAAGCATTTGGACATTATTGTAATGAGCTTTTAAATTAAATTATAGACATGTAGATCTATGTATAGGATCTTCAGAAAAATCTTGTTTAAATATTCGTCGTAAGCTTTCTTTAGTTCTATAAATTTTCAAGTTTATAGTTTAATTGAATGAAAAATTATATGTGTATATGTATAAATATATATACTTTTTACTATTCGAGGTCAACTGATCACATTAAATAACATTTGAAAATAATAGATTTATAGAAGTAAAATAACTAAAATTAGGATGATTCAAGCCTGAATCAAGTCAATACTTATTATCGTTGTTACACGTAAATTAAAGTGCTCCGTTGACTTAGAATAGTAAAACTGATGACGAGAAAGCAACTTGTTTTCCGAATGTGTTTTTATTTCAGTATTCTTAAGTAGTATTTAAACATTTGTGGAATAAGCTTTTGAATTAACTAGTTAATTACCTTCTCTACAAGCCTGTATCTTGAGCAAATCACACTTCACGAGATGTGGTATACTAATTATAAGTCCTTTTAAATACACTTCAACATAATATTAGTCTATATACGTTTGTTTGTAAGTGATGGGTATATAAATGTATTTGAAATCAACAGCTAACGAACAACCAGGATTTCTTCTTTTTCGGTCCAAACAGGAACATTTTAATTTTCAAATTAACCGAGAAAATTTAAATTTTTCGCCACCTGGATTCGAACCCGGGTTGCTCGCAATCCGGGCAAGCATCTTAGACCACTAGACCATAGCGCCATACTCCAATTTCCTTGATCAATGGGCCTTTAAGGTGATTTGGACGCAACGTCTTTATCAGGCAGCGTTTATATATGAACTCAACAACTTAACAACATATTAGTAAATATATACTCAGGAGAAAAATTCCACTTTTCAACCCTTTCAACTTGCGTCTACATCAGTTATAAACATTCCAGTAACATACAGAGCTTACAGAATCATCAACACAAAAGAAAAATATAAAATTAGGCAATAACAATGACAACTGAGGACAATATACAGCAGATAAAATAAATAACACAAGTCATTGAAAGCTTAGGAAAGAGCTTGCAATAGGGTAAGTCAGACTTTAGTTCATATGAATTGGTTTTGATAACATTGGAATAGGTCTTTATGAAGTTGCCAATATCCTGGGCTCCCAAAAGATTATTTCGCAAAGATTTCCTTACTTCTATAGCTTATCGAATCCTTTTCCTCATTTTCGCTAGTAGATGTATGAATCTGAAGAATACATTAGTTAGAGCTAGGCTTACTAATAATAACAATGATAAAAGGGGATGTTCTCGTTGTAAAAAGTCCAGATGTCAAGTGTGTAGATCTATGTCTAACAGTGATAGGTTTCATTCTAATGTTACGAATAAGGAGTATAAGATTAATTTCTGTTTAAATTTGATTCGTCTAATGTTGTTTATCTGTTAGATTGTGTTGCGTGTGATTTTCAATATGAGAGTAGCACTAGCACGCCCTTGATTGATGTTGATAGGTTTAATGATTATAAGGCGTGTTTTTGTAAGTGTAGGTTAAGGTCTAACTTTTCTAAACGTTTCGACTTTCATCTTCATCATTAATAAGCAATCCAGAAACAACTAGCGCATATATATTTAACAACACTCACCTACTATAAATAAAATCATGAGCAAAAATGAAAAGATTCGCGCTGTAACTCAGAATTTCATGAAGCTCACGATCTTCAGAGAGCAATCTTATTTTCTTAATCGGCAGGTGGGTAGAATTCAGGATAAGAATTCTCTTTTTTCCGTGCAAGCAGATTTATTAAAAGGACGAGAAATGAAAACTCGCTGCCAAGTGGATGGGAAATTCTCATTTTTTAGTGCAATTAGGTTTATTATTTTCCCAAAAATCGTGGGAAATGAAGCCTTTCCATCATCTGGATATGAATTCATTAATCTATCAATAATCAATGATCAATCATTGGCATCCAATTATTAACGTCTGCTGTGGACTTAGCTGAAGTGTGAGTGTGAACCTGGTATCTGTATAAAATCATTCGACGTGTACCTATAACTGTCCTATAAATAAGCAAATATTTCGTTTCAAATATTTTGAAATCTGTATCTTATCTTAACACCTTCTCCTTCTAACAGATGATTGGATATCCTAAATGAAATAAACCCTTAACGAAACAACTGAGTGCTGCTGCTAAGAGACGGGCACCAAGGGATAAATTCAATTTTACGTCATTTCAGTCTGCAAATATGCATCTAATTTTGCTGAATTGTCGGTTTATTAAATAATGTGATATCCATGATGAAATTTAATCTCTGAGAGGAAAAACTACCTAGTTTTGCAAGAAAAGTTGCAAAGAAGTAACTAGAACGGACATGGTAGGTATCCTAAAATGTGTAACTAATGCAGAGCAAGGTATCATAAGGCATAAAGTCGAGAAGCAAAGAAAGAAAGAGGAATGCTAAGGAAGGCATAAAGAGACAAAGAGAGGCAATTGAATGCAAAAGGAGGACTCAATTAGATGCAAAGGCTTCAAAAGCATAGGAAAACATACAAAAACCACGAAAGGCATATAAAAGGCGAAGAAGGGTGAATAGAAGCATTGACAGGCAACGGAAAGCAACAGAAAGCATAAGGAGGATTACTTCATTGATGAAATCCAAAGGTTGCTTAACTTTGCGCTGAATTAATGCAAATCCTGCTTCTTTTTGGAGACTTAAGCATAGATATAAATTCACCATACAGTTTGTATTTTTATTGATAGTAATGGCTTCTATTGTGTGATTAGAGCACTCACCTGCTCTAGAGAAGCGGGAGAGATGGATTGACCTAATTTTGAACAACAAAAATACAGTTTCAAAGAATCAGAGACGTTTGACAGGTGATCAATTGACCTATATCATTCTTGAATCTCTATTTACTAAATCGTCTGCAAAGATATAGAGCAATAGCAAATGTTTCAAAGATGATTTTCCTATGGAATTGGCTCATATTCTTGCAAAAGAGAATCTTAGTTGCATAGAATCATTACTGGGGTTATACGAGAAAAAATGGATCGGCAAAAATTCACACAATTAAATGAGCGACTTTAGATTGCATCTTCTGTTACACCCTTGACAAAAAGGCATATTGTTCTATTTTACCATATTACCTGCATACATATCCAACTATTTACCTTTCTGCCTACCTGATTGATTGATTGATTGAGTGATTGATTGATTGTTTGATTGATTGATTGATTGATTGATTGATTGATTGATTGATTGATTGATTGATTGATTGATTGATCGTTTGATTGATTAAGAAAATTTTGACCTACCTGTGGACCCCTGCCTACTTACCTACCTGCCTGGACACCGTATTCTACAAAACTTCCCACATTAAGTACTCAATCTTTGTGCATAAAAATGCTTTGTGGCAATGATCATAAGGATGATTATGATGACGTTGCCGGCGATGGCAGTGGTTATGTGTGAAAAGTCTGGATATGGGAGTACTCTCGTACTGATACTGTGTTGGTTACACTGGGGGTAACCTGTGTATAATTTGTTTTGTTGTTTGTGCCACAGCTTTGACCCTCAGGGTAATCAAGAAGCTTCTCTATGACACTGAGATGCTTATACCGAAAAGTGCATGATTGGTATGCTTATTTCTTGTCTTCTCGGTTCCCATTATTTCCGTGTCAAGGAATGTCGCTAGTGGCCTGATATTGATGTTGACATCTTACCATTAACATGATAAAATAATGTAAATGATAAAAGTATTTTCTTAAAATTTCGTGTGAACTTTTGAATCTCCTATTCTAATGTGTTTACATGGCTATTGCTTAGGTTTGCCTCAATAATTTATTTAGCTCGGTTACATTCTAGAGAATTGACCAATGCTTTTTGATTATGTAACGAATTTTCGAAATAACATACGAAAGTCTTGCCTTTATTTCACTTTCAAACAAAAAACTCATCTTCCCGTCAATTGTGCGAAAAATTTGCAAAAAAACCTATAATGTGATATCGAGTACTTTAATAATTTTCTTCGAACAAAAATCAACTTTCATTAATGCTTCGCTCTTCGGCTCATGCTTTTGCTACTTTTCTTTTCAGCCAGAAACACAGCAACATGCTGCGTCTTAGGCTGTGAATTTAAATCATGTGAAACTGAAACTGGAACTGAAAAAAAAAGCATGTGTGCTTCAAACAATTCAATAAACTTTCGAACTTTGCTACATATAAATTTATCAATCTGTCTAGCCAAGATAACAAAAAAGACGAGGTGGAAACTTGTAGTTCCTAACTGGCTTCCAGATATTTTGTATTATTTCATACTTTGGGAATTTGTTACGAATGCTGTTTGGTTATGAAAATATGAAACATCTTGACGACTAGAAGAGTGCGTATCAGTTAAAGAAGTAGATTAAAAGGCTTGCAAAAACACAGTACTTGCACGTACACGTAGTCAGGGGGGGGGGAGGGCCATAGGAGCCATTGCTACCCCCCTTTTAAAGAGAAAAAAATGTTTTCGATACTTCACCAGCAGTTTTGAGCACTAACAACAGAGAGTGCAACCAAATTTTGACCACAGAAGACAGATTGATTCAGATTTTGTTTGTAGATGGATACTTGGAAGAAGCTTAACATTTCTCAATGAAGTGAGTTTTCACAACACATTCAGAAGAGGATGAAAAGACTGAAGATTAAAAACTCTTGAAAGACCTACCATACAGATAATTGGACCAAACCTCTTATACCTGCATCTAGACAAAGCCTAAGACTTTCTACACTCAACGTAGTTTTGAGAATTCTTGTCGTAAGTCTCCCTGCTTTCAAGCGTCCGCGAGAAGGAAAAGAACTTTTCAAGCCACCCTGAAGAAGTTTCGTTTGATATGAGGTTGATGAAATGCGGATGAGTTGCATAATGATGTCATGTGAACACAGCTCATCAGAGGTAGGAACTAAGAAGAGGGGAAAGGTGTTTCTTTCCAGAAACAACAAGGAAACATGCATTGTACAGGCAATTTCCATCAAAACACTTGTCCTCGAGGAAGCAACATTGTTTAATCAATTTCCAGACAAAAGGTCCAATCATTGATAGAAGAAAATTCAATTTGCAAAATGTTCTCATAGTTTTGATGTCATGATAATGTCAAAAGCACAATCGACTGTATTTTGCCCATTAGAGGCTGGCGTTATCTTAAGCCATGTGTCTAAGCTATTCTTCAGCAAAAAGTATTTTTCAAATCCGTTGTTGAAGTCATGCTGACTCTTTTCAGAGAAAATATGAATATCATAATTATTATATATAATCCCCTTTTCAAAAATGACATATTTGGTATATACATATATCTGCATAGACTCTTAAAATCCAGCTTCATATGTCCAAAGAATTGACAAACGATCAAAGGGAAATGTACTTCTATAAGTACTCAAAAGACTCTTTTGCTTGCTCTCCAGTGATGAAGAGAGCATCTTAAATGCGCTCTAGTGATATGGCGGCTGAACAATCAGATGATTGGGCAATGCCAGTTGACTGCCTGAAATATATACCAAGGTGAGGGCATTCACAAAATGTCAACATGGCTGCTTGTGTTATTTTTTTTGGCTCAGACTTGACGAAAAAGTTTTTGTGAACGCTAAAAAGGAATGTTTTTTGGGGTTGAAACAACTTTTATTTTTCATGCCAGTAAAAATTTCCATTATTCTTGTCAGAGAATCAAGATACACAGGCTGTTATTTCCTGGGTCTCCAACATTAAGTCTTTTATTGGGTTTCAATTTGTAAGCATGTTGTAAGATAGCAGTTCATACAGCACGAAACCAGTTGTTGTTGATACAGCACGAAACAATATTGAGCGCAAAAACGAGGGGCCTAGCCGCCCATGAAGTCTTCTCGAAAATCTGCGTTAAAATGAACCACAGTCAAAAACAACCCGTCATTATTGCAAATAAATCGGAAGTTTAAGCGATATTGTAACTTTTTCATTTTTGTGCTTATCTGCGAGGTTGAAGCGTGATTATCAGATCGTCTGGAAACGGATGTCGGCAAACGGTAACTGGGTACGTAGATGGCCTGTGTATTTTACCCCCGTCTGTATGATAGAAAGACTTTACCAAAACGAGGCATAGCCTGAAGAATGCGCCACACTTCAATGTGTATTTTTTGTAAATTTCATTTTGGAGATGCGTGTAACGAGACGGAGGTAAGCGATTTTGTAAAAATCGTCTGGTAATTGGGCACGCTACCCTAGCCTCCACGTTAGTTATCCAGCTTCAGCGATTTCTCGGGTAAAAACTGAGCAATTGCTTTCATGCCACGAGATTGAATCATCAAAGTAATCTGTTTCAAAAGACACCTTTTGTTTCTATCCACAGCTCACGAGCACTGATCTCAAAAAATGACTGGATCGAGCAACCTATTGTTTTCGAATCAAACTTTTTGAAGCAAGATCGGCGCCATATTGGTAGGTCATTTGAATCAACCCTTTAGACCGCAACTTCACGGCAAAACAGGTCAACCTGCTGACTGCTTCAGAAGAGTTTTCTGTGAGGGAATGCATGAAGATAAATTGTTTCACGCAAAATATCCAATTGACAAGAAGGAACCGCACAAGATATTTTCAAAATATAACATAGTTTACATTAGCTTTAATTAATTTACCTTTTTTACACTTTCCTTATCTCACAATCTATCTTGACACAATCTGTCAAGAGTTTTTGAGTATGGAAATCATTTTCAGAACTCAACATCAATTTGAAAGCCCATTGTAAGAGACTTCTTTTTCCAACGGTATTTTGAATGTTACTATAGATTTGCTCACCCAGGTTTGACAATTTCACCAGCAAATCTGTATCAGTAGCATGCTTATTGAGAATTCATCTGCCAAATTGATCCATTTATAATTTGGACGTCCTTTTGTCGGATGGCTTGTCTTGAATAACATAGAAATGAATGAGAAAAAACTCGTTTTCAGATAATAATTACACTATTCTCGCTGTACCTGTACACCTAAATCAACATTAAATGAAATTTTGCAAAGATGCTTTCAATATGACCTAGCTTTAACAAGAACTTCTAGAGAAAACGACAACAAACTAACGACATGAAAACACCAAATTTTACCTAGGTCACGGTAAAAGAATGGTATTGCGCACCTACGCACCATCGGGAGTATTACTCCTCCGTTGTTTCACAATTTTTGACTGTCAGGTTTTCTCATGGTTGCAAGTACTCAAGAAAAAGCTCCGACTGAGGATCTCTTAATGAGCTTTAACATGACTCATCGATAATAGGTTCTGGCTGGTGGTAAAACCTGGAATATAGTTCCAACAGAATCAACAAACAATCTTCGGTCATCATTCTTACTATTTGTGCTCAAATTCAGCTAAACAGAGCTTTTGTCTTCTTTTGTTGATTGTACCATTCTTCACCTACAATACCTGAACAATAGGTCGCAGGGCAGCTCAGTATAAAACTCTACAAAATATTTTCCCCTCCTTCAGAGTTACTCTGCAGTTCGTAAACGTCAGTGAAACAAATAGGAACACTGCATGTGAGAGACTATATGTGTACCTGAAGACCATGAAAGACTACCAAACGAGGGTTAACTTAAACAAGGAATCAATCAATCATTGCCTAGGGCACCATGAAACAGCAGGAAAGTTTCGCTCAATAAGATCATACAAATGGCTGTAGTGCATTGAAGTAAGAAGATGATGATTTATGCTTGGAGTGTACCTTGGTATTCCTTTTCAATCAGAGATTATTGGCTAGCCCTTCTTTGTGCACACAAAGAATGCGCAACAACAAATCTTGAGAATTGCACGCAAAAGTACAACATAAACGGTAGAAAAAGCTAAACTGAACATGACTTAAGAACAAAACTTGAAGAACGCAAAACGAAGATAGACACACTACTCTTATCTAAGAGCGATCAAATAATGTAGCTGACGCCTTCATTAAGCCAACTGAACCAGCCATTCAGCCAGTGGAACCTGCCATTCAACCAACTGCTCCCGCTGTTCAACCTAACGAGGAAGAAACAACTTTTGATATGGATATTATGTTAGCAACAAAGAGTCAGAACGAAGAGCCAGATATTGGCCAATATTGGGAAATAAGTAACGGAAAAGATTCGATACACGCAAAAGGTTGTTGAAAAGGATCCCTTAATGGTGAATTTCTTCGAACAAAACTCAAGGGATGACACCTACCGCTTAAAATATTTAAGTTTGAAGTTTTACCAGAAGGCTTTGTATCTAAAATACAACAGCTCCAAGTTATTCCCGTCAGAAGAAGCCGAGTCAATTACATTTTTAAGTTTTATGTTTAAACTCACCTGTTCAATTTGTTTAATTTTTTAGTATTCATTTATTGTTAGTATTGATATAAAGTTCTGAAACATATTCTCATACTTACTGCTTTTCAATATTTACTATTTTCCTTTCCAAAATTTCGTTCAACATAGTTGGCTGGATTAATTGATAAAAAGTATTTCCAATGTACCCCCCCCTCCGCTTAGAAAATTTTCCAACCCCCCGTTTATAAAGATCCACCCGTCTTTTCGGGAGTTAAGATTAATCGATGTACTGCAAAAAGAAGGATCAGGTTGAAGACTTGATACATCTGGTCTGTTAACAGCAATAACAAATAAACCAGCAATTTAACAATATCCACAAATATCTAAAAACTTTGCCACTTTGAAAACATTTGTATTCCATTTGTACTGTACTTTACAGACCTGTGCGAGCCAAGGGGGCTGGGGGGCCTCAGTAATTTTTTAAAAAAATGCTGTAAAGAGCAGCCTGAAAGCTGACAAAGACATAAAATAGTGTTCCCCGTCAATTAGACAGCTACCTATCGTCATCGTTTCATCATTGTACCAGTGCAATTTGTGCAGCAGAGGCCTTTTCCATCTAAAGAGCGTGGCACAGAAAGTTTTCGGACCCCCATTTCACCTCGTTTCGCTCGAAGCCCCTCCCTCCCCCCAATTTTAATTTGGTTCCGACGGGCCTAATTCTTACGTAGTACCATAAATCTGCTGCACTTGATCGATCAAGTATCATGAGGTTAAACGGGTCGGTGTGAATGTAAAAGGTTTATGTTATAACTGGATGAGTCTTCATGCTGCGACGGAGAATCGCTAGGCCACTTTATGCTGCGACAGAGAATCGCTAGGCCACTTCATGCTGCGACAGAGAATCGCTAGGCCACTTTATGCTGCGACAGAGAATCGCTAGGCCACTTTATGCTGCGCCATAAAAGTAAAGTGAACAGTCCATGAGTCCAAATTTTTGAATTTAATTTGCATATTGGCAATTCATTTGCAAGCCTGCTGTTTCCATCGTCTAGAAAAAATTAGGAATCCTTTTATGTTTCATTCCGCTAAATCTTGCGATTATCAAGTTTCGTCAATATATTCTTTTGCCCTTCCAGCTGTTATTTTGAAACATTTAAATCCCTGACCAATTACTAGATTGGAAAGGAATAAAGTACTGCATCAACATTTTCAGCTTCGTGTGATCTATAAGGATTTTGGAGATGCGAGATGCAGCATGAGGTATACGATCGGCCGCTTCGAGAGCAGGTGTACACGCTATGTTTTTGAACTCTCATTTGCTATCAAGACTTTTCTTGAATTATTGCATCAAAATCATTTTAAAAACATACCAAATACATATAAAAAATGAACTAGTTCTCTTGTTAAGCAATATCAAATATGATTTTGAATTCTAACAAAACCAAGATTTTTGAATTTTTGAAAAATATTGTCACACAATCATAAAGCACTGCTTTTTGCATAATTACTGAAGTCTTGCGAGAAATTCGGTCTAGAATGTCTAAGGTCCAACTTCTTGTCAACAAGTCTTTGCTGATTCGCCTAAATGCTAGCAATAAGAAGCTGATTTGGGAAACGTGTTAACCACTGTCCTCATTGTGCAGGAACTAAGTATCAAAAACTCGCTCAAATGCAATGGATAATCTTTGTTGACGATCATTATTCTCTGTTGAATTCACACAAAAGTAGAGGGCGCAGGTGAAGACCGTTTCTTGTAATTCCCAATCGTCGTAATCGTAGCAGTATCTTTGCACAGCAATTGCACATGAAAACTTAAAATGTTGCAACATCATGTTTACGTGAGAGCTTGCGTGGATCAGAACAATGTTTGATGAGTGTAATTATGGCAACAATCCAAAAATCGATGTTTATAGAACGGTTATTATCCCAATGATGAGATTTTAAACTATACTGTACTGTACTGTACTGTACTGTACTGTACTGTACTGTACTGTACTGTACTGTACTGTACTGTACTGTACTGTACTGTACTGTACTGTACTGTACAGTACTGTACTGTACTGTACTGTACTGTACTGTACTGTACTGTACTGTACTGTACTGTACTGTACTGTACTGTACTGTACTGTACTGTACTGTACTGTACTGTACTGTACTGTACTGTACTGTACTGTACTGTACTGTACTGTACTGTACTGTACTGTACTGTACTGTACTGTACTGTATTGTACTGTACTGTACTGTACTGTACTGTACTGTACTGTACTGTACTGTACTGTACTGTACTGTACTGTACTGTACTGTACTGTACTGTACTGTACTGTAACTATTTTCGTTACCGGGATCCCACCTTCCTATACTAATATTTGTAATTTAAACTTTGCGTTAGTATGAAAAAATTAAATAGCCCGGCTAGGCAAGGCGTTAGGATGAAAAAATTAAATAGCCCCGGCTAGGCAATTTAAACGCAATCTCAAAGTTGTCCCGGCAAGGCGTGACTAAATTTTGCATTCTGCACACGCGAATGAACTTGAAACAATACTTCGTGCAGCCATGTTGAATTGTGGCGCCAAATTTAACTTCGGCTAGCCGGGAATATTTTCTCCATAAAAAAGCAACTGAAAGTAGTCCTGGGTTTAAAATAGTCTTGGTCAGCCAGGACTGTTTTCTCCACACAAACAGCCCCTAAAGTGGCTAAAGTTATTTCAGGTTAAGCGAAGCATTGGCGAATTTAGGAGAATTAGAAATCTGGACACCGTTACCTATTTACGAGAATATTTTTATTCTATTCTTATAATCTATGTTCCCCATTTTGACACGGGATCAGAGCAACTTCTGGCTCTTAGAAAATTCAAAGACCGTTAAAGCTTTTTTTATGAGCTCAATCTCCCTTTCCAGAGACTTTATGCGCAGGTCTTTTTCCAAACCAACTAGCTGTCTGATCCATCTTTAAATCGAAGACATTATTTTTAAAGAGGCACTAACACAATTTTTCGACCCCTGAAAATTGCATTAAGCGCTACAATATGTGAAAAAAGGCCTAAATGATGTCGAAAAATGTACGAAAAATGAGCGAGACCAACAAACACGATGCAATTTTTGATAACCTAGTATTTGTACAGTCCAATAGTCATCGATCTAACACATGATACCGAACAGAATTGAGAAAATCCTGGGTTCGACAAGCGCTCGCAATTTCCTTGATCTGCAAAAATGGCGGCCTAGGATGAAAAAATTGTTTTGAAGAAAAATCCAGGAATAGCGAGCCATTCAATATCCAGAGCAAGATCTCTACGGGTAAGAAGAGAGGAAAGAGGCGGTAAAACTTTGATTGAATCAGGCAAAGAACACACAGAAACTTGCAAGGAGACTTTGATGGCAACCACGGCTTCATTGTAATTCAATTGTAATTCAGAAACGATATCATGTAATTCAAATCTTACTCGCTGAACAAAAGCTGTTGATTTGCTGCAAAAAATTCTGTCCGATCAATATTGGAAGCAAAGGATGCACTAAACACAATTAATGGCACACTGAACATGTCAGGACAAGTGGAGCAGATACCAGGAATAGTTGGCAGGTCATAGCAAATGTCACATGATTGATAAAGAATAGAACACAGGACCTAGATCTCTGACCGGACCACAATCAGCAGGGAAACAAAATTATGCTTTGATGCTTAATATGCTTTGACAGAACCAGTAACTAAAAAGTAAAAGGCTAGATAGCAATAACATCACCTTAAAGAGCTCGATTTAAAGCTCTAGAATATAGGTGTAAGTAACAAACACATGAAGCAACAATCAGAAATGCTCTGAAATAGGACAATTTTTTAGGTACTTCATTGAATGAAACTTGTGTTAATGGTTAATCGCATTGAGGTACGGTGGTCAGTCAGCTGGGTAGCCATGGGGGGATGGGGGATCCTGACCCCCTTTTTTTCCAAAAGCTGGTTCCTAAGATTCACACAACAATGGCAAAATTTTGGATTCTGAGGAGGAGTACGACAGATCTAACGCTTTTGCCATTTAATTATGCAATCTAATAAATGCTCGAAACGAAAATCTCTTCAAAATTTAGATGAAAGGGCGTTTTCTGCGTTTTCCGAGAGTTTAAAGGGCGTGGTCATGAAAGCTTTTCATATCCACGCCCCTGACCACACCCCTGACCCCCTCACCTTTCCAGTGCTGGTTCCGCCACTGATAGTGTTAAAATTATATGTGTTACATTTGTAGTTGTTCAAATCTTTTGACTCATAAAACCATGTTAAGAAGGCTTAATCAGTGTAAGTTTAATGATTTTTCGTGCCCTTGCAACAAGCTATTGGGATTTAGCTAGAAGAAAATATCAGTGATCTGATATTCTACAGAAAGCAGATTTAATAAAATCTTAAATAGGGCTTCATTTTACGAACTGATAAGCCCAGAGAAAAATGTTCAAATTTTCATGAAGTGTACTTCTCAATAACTTTGATTTGATTCCAACATCTATGCGCTTCACCATATGTCAAAGTCATCTGCATTCGCGTTTAATTATTAATGCCGCGATATCCATATAATTTTTCAATCTTCATCATTTGCCCAAAGACGGATGATCAAACGAGAACATAGTTGCAGGAATACGTGAAGCAATGAATACAAGCTATAACCTTACCAAATGCGTTACCGCAAACTGCACAGCTAATAAAACATCTTTTGATTTGGAACCGATGCTTTGCATCACATTACAGGTTGCTCTGTCAAGGAATAACTCGACACCGTTCATATCCAAACTATCTTCAATGGTAGTTAACATATTGTTATCAATATTTGCAACTATAACCAATGCTTTGATAATCACAGTTCTGGTAAAGAAAGAGGTACTACGTACCGGGGCCAACCTAATTCTTACGAGTATGGCCGTGAGTGATTTACTGGTTGGTGTTACAGTACAACCTCTCAATGTTATATACACAATATTTGATCTAGTTGGAAAAGATTGGTGCACAACTAAAAAGACAGCTTCTTTTCTTGCTTCTCTTTGCGTTGCAGCATCCTTCATGAATACGTGCTTCTTTGCTCTCGACCGGTGCTTTGCCACACTTCTGCCTTACTTATATCTAGAGGAGATAATTTACAAGAAGTATTTGGCAACAATCGTCATTGGTTGGATTTTTTTAGTGCTTCTTGTATTAATGACATTGGTAAGTTTGATAGGAGAAAGCCTTTTGTTGAATTTGTTAACATGGCTATTCTTTCTTTCATTCTTTTTGATTATTGTATCATACAGCATAATTTACTATGCAATTAAGGCGCAGAGAAAGAAGATAAGGTCGATAGGCCTCTCTAGAAGGGCACGATACGTGAAGGAAGACTTTGATATCAAGCTAAGAGATGGAGGTCAACAAAGCTCTGATTTTGTCTCACCGATTTCAAGTACAGTTGACGAAATGCCCGAGCGAATCGCTGAGACATCATTTTCAACATTTGGTTGCAAAGGCAGCTATGACATTGAGAAGATCGAGATTGAAGAGAGTAAAAAAGTAAGACGAAGCGAAGAGAGGATACCTAAGAGGCAGAGGGAAACATCTTACACTGTAGGTGTGATTGTCGCTGTTTTGATGCTTTGTTATCTGCCGTTAACTATTTTCAACATAGTGAGAAAGGTTGTTAAGATTGACATGATGCAACTTCATCTCGTTTATTCATGGACAAATTTATTCGTGCTTCTAAATAGTTCTTTAAACCCAATCATATACTGCATACGAGTTGGTGTCATTCGCCAAGAAGTATTGAAATTAATAAAGGGACATGGATTTTAGATGTAGACAAAGTTGGTAAGCGTATGATCACGTCGAAACAAATATTCAATTTAATATTCAATGTTTACGCGTGTCGAGAAGTATTTATTTGTGTGTTACACGTAGAGATAGATACATTGGTATTAATAAACGAGACCTAATGAAACAGGGGAGTTTAAGCACTGCACTGCATTTTAATCATTAAATTCAGAATTAAAAATTTCAGAGTCAGATAGATCAGATAGTCAGAGATAATTTCAGATCAGATCTGATTCAACTGAGGACGAAAAGCAAAAGCCCTTTGCTGGGATTCTAGCACCTGCCAAATGCGCATCAGAACATCTTGTGAAAAAGCAATACAACACAGAGTAACATCAAAACCGAAACTCAAAAAATTGATCAACAAAACAAGGGGCTATTTTGCAAGAAATAAGCTTCATATTGTCTCATCAATATTCTATAAATTTATACCTATATGGTAATGATGGATCCTTGAATTGATCCGAAACGATCATATCAGCTATGGCTTTCGTCTTAAGTTGAAGTATTTTGTTTAACATCCATTGCGTCTTAGTTCAACAGCGATTTTATCTAAATTAATTTTTCGGGCTTTTTCATATTTTGGACTTGTCTATAATCCTATATGTGGCTGTGTCAATTGTGAATCATGTAGAAAACGAGCAAAATGATTCTATTCGTCGTCGTCCTTGCTCTTAGATATTCCTATTTCCAGTTCAACCGCTTAAATCTCTACATGTGGTCATTCCTGTAGACCTCGGCGTTTTCCACAATAACATGAAGGACATATAAGTGATTCCCACTAATTTTGAGTGACCATTCCCTCTGAACTATCCGCAAGTATAAAGAAGAAATTCCCACGCTTAGGTAATAATAAGAAGTAGAATCCAAAATAGGTCAGGGTCATAAATATATAAAAACGTTTTTAAACGTATGCAATCACGCAATAGCGCAATATTTGCTAGCAAAGTTATTTGTAAATTAAATGCTACCTTTCAAGCAACTGTTTTGCTCTATAATATGCTTCGAGTATTAAGGCAGATTGGAGGATGCCTTCACATATCCGAGATATACTAAGTTGCCTTTTCATCGTCTTTGTCTATAGCGGCTTCGAGGAAACCCCGAAGGATTTTTTAAGAATCTGAATCAAAATGCACATCAGTATAAGTTGACCGAATCGACTGAGAAATTCACCAAGGCAGATTAGTGCGTATTTCATAGATTGTGGTTTATCTTGAACCAACTGTCACTCATAATTATCTAAATTATTAATGAGCGCATTCTAGGCATCTCAGTGACATCCTTTCACCACTTTCAACCATTAACAGTGCGCTCAATCTGTTCAGACGAGATCTAGCTCAATTAATATCACAAAACATTGAAGAAATACACAGACAAGAGGTTATTGATTGTGTAGGGCGATTGCTGGGGCCAACACTAAGCGCATTGGTCTTTTAAAGAAGGAGCACTCATTCAACGAATATACCTGTTGCTAACTACTTTTCTCAGCTCTAAAGTAAACAGATGCTCAGCACTGACCCCAGGCACCTTGTAATGGAATAGCCTCCACTACGTAATAGCCTCGTAACGATATTTAATTTAATGAATGAACACTTTTCTTCCTATCACCACATGAACTATTTTTTGTTCCGAAATTGTATATAAAATGATATAATGATTAGAAATAAGGGAGTTAGAATCGTCGCTGCTGATATTAATGGTAATAGGCTTTTAATCAAATATATGAAACTGAGATATGTCTTTTCTGTAAAAATCTCTCAACCCGCGACGTAACCCCCCCCCCCAAACAAAATCTTTTATCCAGTCGGATAATTTGAAACCTTTTGGCAAAAGCTATGATAATCGGAAAAATTTTAAAACATTCGTAAAAACTGAAGTAATAATTCAAATGAGGGTGTAAACTTTAGAGAAGCATTAGGAAAGAATAAGTTCGAGAAAAAATAATTGCATTCCATCTATCGTGCAGGTGCTCCCAAGATGTCAGGAGAAAACAAAAATATAAACCACCACTTTTATCTATTTACGTGTCCTGTTCATCTTCGTTGACGATCATTGCCTATTTATCTCTTATGCCATGAGCTAATTTCCCCTCAATCTTTCCTTGAAATTTTCAGGCTTTTCTTTACTACATCAAACACCTAATAAAAGGCATTCTCCGCTTTCTAATCACGTTGATCAAACTTCTATGTGCTCAAGCCATTTCTAAAACAATTTCATTGCTTTGGCTATCTAACCATGATAGTCTTAGCACATGCCTGAAAAGCTGTAGTTCTAAAGGTTTTTATTTCGACTCTATATTCCTTCTTATGAGCCATGTTTTACATTTGTATAGAAGAAATTGACCATGCACCAGATTTTAATATTCTTTTTCTTGTATCCAACTTATCCTTTCTGTAAGTCAAAATGCATGCATATCTTTGGAAAGAATTGTTTGCCACTCGCAACTTTTTTTATTCCGGTGTCACCCCTACCATCGCTTTTAAAAATACTACCTAAGTAACTAAAGTGTCAACTTGTTTTATCGCTTGCAAATGTATTATTAAATGACAATAAGGGGTCTCTTTCTTCTTCGATATAGCTTTGCAATATATTTCATAACTTTGAATGATAGTGCCAACTTTACACTTCAGTCATTATTTTATTCATGATTTTCTGAATTTATTTTCTGAACCTGATATGTGCGCTGTATCCTCCACATACCATTGGTTTGCTTGCATTTAAACGAGGTGACCAAACTCATCTCGCCAAATCACTGTGCACCAACCTTGATGGCAAAAAGATATACAGAAATGGGCATGGATAATCAATTTTCTCTTAATTTTCTCGGTTTTCCTACGCTCTTAACGGCGTCACCTTGAAAAGTTTTACAGCGCCGAGCCTGTTATGCTCCATACATTGTCATAGTCTTCCTAGATTCCCTATCCAGTGCATTCAATTCACTTTTATTCCAATGCAGTATTCCTGCTTCATACCTGAATATCCGACTGCGCCATGCATTTATTGCTCTTATTTTGTTTCTCCCATTCAGTTTTGATTTTAGCACCAATCGGAGTTGTCGCTTATAATCCTTTGTTACTTTATCTTTTATTTCATTTTCCTTCTGATCTTATCTAATTCAACAATTCAACAACTCCACAATTTTTCAATCCTACCCACATGCCAATGTTTGCATTAAATACCTGAACAGTTCCCACTAGTGTATCTATTTTTGCTCCACTCTTAGAAAACAGGTTAAAATCATCCATGAACAACAGATGATTCAGCTTGTATTCTTTTTTCCTCATTCGTAGCATACATTAACTTTCCTAAGAATCAATGAAAGGGGTATCATATTCAACACAAATAGAAGTAGCGAAAGGCTGTCGCCTTGAAATATCCTTCTCTTCACATTAACTTCCCCAAGATCCTCACCATTTGAAGTCAGTGACAACTTCAAATACTCCATGCTCTTTCATAACAAGTTCCTCACATTTTCAGCTATTCCAAACATCTCCATGCATTCATTGATCCAATTGTGTTGAACAAGGGCGCATGCTTTCTTGTAATCTATCCAAGCCATACATAGGTTAGTGTGCCTTTTCTTGCAATCGTTCAGCACAGTCTTGTTGACAAGTAATTGATCTTTTTTTTACAGCTTCGTCTCCTACATCCTCTTTTTCTTCTGATAACAGTTTCATATGGTCAAAGTAAGCATAAAAGAATATTTAAAGCTTCCACATGAGTGAGAGGGATGTTATGTGACGATAATTTTCTGCTGCATTACCCTTCGCCGGATCTTTCTGACAGAGAACAGTGCGACCATATGTCATCCAAGGAGGTAGGCTTTCCTCTCCCATTAAAATGCTATTCATTTGATCAGCAATTCGCTGATAAAGATTGGTGAGATTTTTTATCCAATGCCCTTGCACACCGTCCAATCCTGGTGCTTCCAGTTTGGCATCATTTTGCATTGGTCCCTAACCTTCTGTATTTATGATCACTCTTTCTTGCAAGCAATGTTCCTTCTTCAAGTAAGCTTTCAGACCTTTAAGCAAGTCTGCATTTGGAACATCGCTTGATCTTTCTCTTCCTCTGTTAAATTTCGTATATTTTCTATTCTGATCCAATTCAAAAAGCCTATTTTGTCTGAATTGTTCAATTCTCTGTTCAAATTTTCTTATTTTAGCACTTTTTGCAATCTTCCTTTGTTTGAATTCCTCAATTAAAGTTTTTAACCTTTCTTTCTCACCCTGTAATTTTCATATAGCTGAAGCAACTTTTGTCTTTTCTTCCCTCCTAGCTCCCCTTTCTTCTCCCTGTCTCAAATATTAACTTCCTGCCTCAGTCTCTCTATGACTTATATGACTTATATATCTATTCAATCCTCCGTTTCTATCTTGGTTAATTCTTCTCCATATACCCTTACTTCTTTACTCCAATCAGTTCAGCGACCCATACACTTGCAGCCACAATTAAGCTATCCGTTTCAGTAATATTCTTGTTTTCCAAATATCAAACCGCTTCATTCATTCTATCTACTTAAGCCTTCAAAATTCTTCTTCCCACTTTCTTTAACATAATGCCTTCACTTGTCTTTCTTTTAGCAATTATTTTCTTTAATCGTTTAACAATCATCTTAGTTTCTTCATGCAAATTCCCCTCAGTATTACCAAAACAATCTTCTTCGTCCACCAATTCTTCTTCAACTGTCCCAACCAGACTTTCAACTGGCTCTATTTCCATTATAGCATTTCGCTCTCTGTAGTTTTTACTCTGGACTCAGTTTCCATTTGTGCTTAATTGCTTCCAATTCAGCATCTGACAACCAGTCATTTTATCTAATTGTTCTTGCTTGGTCACATACACGTTTTATTTTATAAGAACACTTGGTTCTAGTTTCAGCCTGCGGTTTCTTATTTTGCCGTATATTTTCAGCCTGAGGTTTTTCTTACTCTGTTGCTTATTTTCGTTTTCGAATTTCCTGAGCATAGCAGTGTCAAGACATAAAACGTACTTGATAAAGTAATTAAGCCCCTGTTCACATTTAATATCGGACGTTGCACGACGTAGATTGTTATTTTCGCTTGTTGATGATTTTTTTTATTTTTTTGAGTTTTTTGAATCTCAGACTGCTTTGTCTTTTAAGTTTTTCTTATTTTTGGCCTAATCTCAGCCTGGTGTTTCTTACAAAGGCTGTTCTTATAAGAATAAAACGTGAACACGTTGAATCTTTGAATCTTTATCATCGCCCTCGTTACTGATCACAGCAAGCACCGTCAATTGACGTGCGAGGCTCTTTAACATTTCCTTTCTGTTTTCTATTGATCTCTTTTCTCTATAAATGATTTAATGTAATCCGTTGCTGTAGGTCGTCGCATTCTCTACTGTCTAGCCATTCTTTTTCCCGTTCATGTTAATTATTTCTTTTACTTTTCCGCCCCTAAAATATATTCGCTTGACTCCAATTTGCCGCACCAACAGTACCTTTCATTGTCCATATCGTTCCCGATGTTCCAAATTTCTAACTTCGTCTTCGATCTGCAAGTGAAAGTTCTTCGCCCGGCAGGTGTTCCGCGGCACGGCAGCGGGGACCAGGCTGTTAACCTGCGACTGCTAGAAGGAAGTGGAACAAAGCAGTTAACAAGGTAGAAATGGTGTGCTTTTACAAAAGTAGACCATTTGTTGATTTTTGTTGATGATTGATGAATCTGTTGATTCAAACACTCTCCTTTCTTTCTATTCTCTAAAACTCCTCTGCCTGTATCACCTAACGGGTTTTTTCTGCTTCATCAAATGGCCTACTTTTGTAAAGCACTCCATAACTACCTTGTTAACTGCTTTGTTCCATTTCATTTTAGCAGTCGCAGGTTGACAGCCGGGTCCCCGCTGCTGTGCCGAGGAACACCTGCCGTGTGATGAACTCTCACTTGCAGATCCAGTCCCATTCACGCCGTTATTTGCAATACTTTGAATTGACATTTCACTCATTAGAGGGTTTGTGAATTTTAGGTTACACAACCACCGGTATTTTTATCGAGACACCAACTCTAGAGGAGTTGCCAACCAAGGCTAAAGAGTTCCTTCTACCCATGAGACAGACTATCCCCCACCAGACTCCAACCCGGAACTTCATGTTCTCAGGGAGAGCCGACAGCTCCTACACATTGCTCCGGGATGACCTGGAGGTAGTTGCAGCAAAGAGTAACCTCATTATCCCACGTCAAAACTCTGCAACCGATTGCAGTTTTATGCCATACATACATTATTAGTATTATTATCATTATTATTATTATATTTTTCTTATTTTTATTTTGTTTTTTTATATTTTTCTTTAATGTAAGGAATATATAACATTGTATCTATAGCCAGTCAAATATAGATTACTTTACAAAGAGATTGTCATTTGTTGAATGAAATAAAGTCTGAAAAAAAAATTTTCTCATCATTATTTTTATTATTTCTACCAAATGTCACAATTCATACTGGTTGCTTTTTCATTATATGGGTGCAACCAATACTCCTATGGCATTTCATCTCTTGAAGTTCAGATACTTAGTACTTTACGAAGGATCCTTGCAGTCCCTAGAAGACTTTTTTTTACGTGAATCAATATTCATATTTTCTGAGACGTTTTTAATACTTTTTCCTTTCTTTTTTTGATAGTAGCAAGTGCTCATATCACAATGGGAATTACCTCTGTTTTCATTTTCCACTTTCTTTGTATCTCTATTTCAAGATCGTTATATTTACTTTTCTTTTCTATTTTTTTGATTGGTGTATTCTTATCACATGGTACAGTAATGTCTATCAGCTTGCAAGTTGAATTTTCTTTATCTATCATTATGATGGCAGGCCTATTCGCTCTTATATATCTATAGATAGGTCTTTCCATTTGTATTGCCATGTCCCAAAGCACTGTGCGTGTTTCAGTACTAATAACAGTGTTTGGTTGGTGTTCATACCCATTGTCTGATGTCCTGATTCATAAATCATTACAAATATTCCAATGTACAATGGCCGCCAAAAGTAGTTGGAACAGCAGGTTTCCATTGGCTGCATATTTATATTTTCGATCATATTGTAATTTTCTAAGCAGACAGCCCCCCCCCCCCTTCCCCCCTCAAACAATATTGAGGAGAAGGATGAACATGTTGCAAGACATGTGATGCACTTTTCCAACTCATTTCTCCATTTTCATTCATTTTATAATCATATTACAACATTGTATAGGGGTTGGGGGGGAGGGGAGAGAGTGCATCGACAAAACGAGCATGGTGTTCCAACACTTTTGGCGGGCATTGTAAATACGCTGCCGCCTTATTGTGTCTTTCAATATATTCTGCCTTTGCTAATCCTGATGTTTTATGATCAATTGTCTCAGGTTCCTTGTCACACATTCTACATCTTCTATCAATTTCATTGCCAACTTTATGTTTATGATAATTTCTTGTATAAAGAGCCTGGACTTGAGCTGCTATCAATAACCCTTCTGTTTAACCTTTGATGTCCTACCTGAGCCAATGGTTTGTCTTTTGAAAATCAACTTGTGGATTCCCGATAAGCGAAGGGTATTTTCCATGTAATGGTTTGCCATCTATCATTAATATTATTATTTTGTATTTTTATTATTGTTATTATTATGACTATTATTCTGTAAATAACCAGATTAAATATACCAGGTCCTCGAAAAATACTTCTTGCATCTCAAACCACGATCATTATATTTCAAATCATTTCTGGAATTACGTCAAACCTTCTCTGCAAACAGAATCGGTTTGCTTTCTTACATTCTCGGTTACACAATGTATAGAATATTTTCTAAAAACGGTCTCTGCTCTAACCGCTAACAAACTATTCACCATTACCTCGTGGATACCCACTTTCAAGGAACCCATTCACGCGTTTTCTACAGAGATGCCTTCTCATCACACTATCACATCTATCATACGTCGTATGAAAGGTTCTACTTATCCCTGCCCTCTGGATAAGATATCCATCATCTGCTTCAAACGTTGCCCATACCTTCGGTCATTCTTAACTGAAATAAAATAATTCATTTGGCTCTCTGGTAATGTGCCCTCAGAATGGAAAAAAGCGGCTACTATACTTGTTCATAAAAAAAGACAACATTGACAATCCTGAAAACTTCAGACCCATAATCCTTGAATCTGTACCATTTAAAATTTCACTTCATGCCTACGTGATAGCATGTTTACTTCCCTTAAACAAAATAATTTTATCCAGCATCAAGTTCAAAAAGGCTTTACCTCCAAACTATCTGGCACATTGGAACACACTGCTATCATGGACTACATCAGTATTAAAGCTCGGACTAACCAACACACCCTGACCCTTTTTGATCTTAAAAATGGTTTAGGCGAAGTGCACCATAATGTGATACCAACCTGTCATACTACCACATACCCAGTCATTTATCACTAGTCGGTATACAGATTTCAAAACATCAATCATCACAGAACAATTCCATACCCCTGCAATCCCAGTTCATCGCAGAGTTGTACAAGGTGACTTTCTCACCCCCCCCCCTTCTATTTGACCTTTGTTTCAATACATTCATACAATACATCAATGCAGAAAAATACAAACAGCTCGGTTTCTCTCCACATGACAAAAATGACCAAATGTTTCAACCTGTACACTGTTTTCAACTTGCTGACGATGCTGCAGTGGTTAGTAGTAGAGAAAACGAAAATCAGCTCTTGTTAAATTGCTTTACAAGTGTCAATGGACACAATTCTTAATCAGAGTTGACAAATGTGTAACCTTTGGGATCAAGGAGTACTCCACTTGATCCCTTGAATTCCAGCCTAAACTTTTCATCAGCAACGATTCAGTGCCTACGGGTGAAAGTGGAGAGTCTTTCAAATACCTCGGGCGCTTCTTTGATTTTGAAATGAGCAATGAAACTCACAAAACCAAACTCGTTTCTATGTTTTCATCACTCATGAAAGCAATTGATTATCTACAGCTCCATCCCAAAAACAAATTACTGTTGTATCACCGATATGTCCTCTTCAAAGTTTCCTGGCAGTTCACTGTTGCAAATCACCATGGGTGACTGAAAACATCGATAGCCTTGTCTCTACATACATTCGCCAATGGCTTGGTCTATCTATAAGTGCTACCTTGACAAGTATAGTCCAGTCTAACAACGAATTTGGTCTCAATCTTCAACTGCCTTTTGTAAAATTTGCACGGTATCGAACTGTTTGTTACACCGCTCTCAGGTCCTCTGCGAATAACGACATCCATTCCTATTGGAAAATCACTAGCAACGGTATGAACCTTCAATACGACATCTATCGTTGCACAAAAGAGGTTTTAAAACGGAAAACAAGGTTCACTTATTACGCAACTTGCCATCCCAAGGTGCTATCATTTCTTTTCTATTGGAGCATTCTCTTCCAAAGCCCAATTCAATATGGTTGGCGACACAAAGTAACCTTTCCACTAACATCTTTAATTTTGTAATCAAGTATCTGAACAACACTCTCCCAAGTCGTAAAAATCTTTGCAAATGGAGCTTGAGCCATACTTCTTACTGCAAATTATGTTTTCTTCAAAAAACTTTAACTCATGTTGTTGCCGGCTGCAAAGTCTATCTTAATGAAGGTCGATACACGTGGCGTCACAATTCCATTCTAAATTTTCTGGCAACCTCACTTAAAGGACCAGTGTCGCGGGACATTGCGCGTGGCAATACGTCGCAGGCCAAAACAGTTCTTTGGGTGAAAGACCAATCGATCAATGAAGATTTGTGTTGGAAATTTGTGTTTGGATAATCCACTTTCATCACCCCTATATTCGATCGCATTGAGAAATTTTGCGCTGAAAATGTTGCAATGAGGATTTTTTCAAATATTTGTGGATTTATTTTTTGACAAAAGTTATGGAAAGACCGATAAAAAGAAAGATTTTGACTGCTGCCGCAGCAAACAGACAGACTTTCATTTTGTTCCTACAATCACACACTGGAAAAGCTTGCTGTAAACAGCAGACAATGACCATTCATTTCTTTTACTACCTAGTATGTTCAAATGAAAAAAACATGCTTTGGGTTTACGCAAGAAAGCTAAATCAATTACACAAACAAAAAAGGTCTGAGGTCCTTTCCCTAACATGTTACGATTATTACTCTGAAGAAGCCCTTTACCAAAGCCTAGGCAAAATATTTGTTCGCATTATTGAACTAGATCATGGCATGTCTTTCCGTTCTTCGGCATTTTGATTACCATAGCAAGGAGGGTTGGATCCGGCCTAGCTACGCCCTATTATTGCGCACTTTTGTTGTACTTAACTATCGCTCTTCGAATGACTTTCATAGAAATCTTGCAAACGAATGCTTAACATTTCTTTTCCGAATATGCTGCCTTCTTCACCCTTGCTTGAGTCGAATTTACTCTCCATTTTAAAAATTGGCCGTGAAAAACAATCAAATGTGCGTGAGTCGCCAAGCTGCGAGTGGCTATTACGCCATTGACAATTGCCTGTCCGCGCGTTATGCAAGTTGCCCAATGCGTGCTTTCTCCTGCACAATTGGTTTGTTTACAAAAACACGACACAGCCCCTTTAAAGCAATCAATCATTCCTCTCTCTATGTTGACATACTAGATTTACTTTCACCTGCTATCATCGCTTCAATTTCGACTTGATTTACTTTTAATCACAAAAGATCATATCCTTTACGTTCTAGAGCTTACTGTTAGCTTTGAAACTAACCTTGAGATAAATGCTAAGAGGAAACGTGACAAATATGCTACCCTCATTACTTATCTAAAGAAACGTTTCAAATCAGTCATGTTGTTAATCTGTCTATCAGTGCTCTTGGTATCTTTAATAACAACTGCGAATCTTTTCTTCAGATGTGCGACTCCCTCGGTATTGACAAACAACACAGACACTTTCTCATCTCTAATCTCTCAACAATCTGTCCTGTACTTCATCTTCTGTCCTAGAAATAAGATTTGGACAAATCCAGAACTACTCCCATTTTGAATTTTTTTTCTCACTTTTAACTTTTTATACTTGTTACTTACTTCATTTATTGTAAACCCAAGCTTGCCAATTACAAATTACCTTGTAATAGTGAGATTTGTAATTGTATTTTAGATTGAATATTAATGAAAAGTATCCATTATTGTTATTATTATTATTGTTAATAATGCAAATCTCAAAAATATTTGTCTGGTAAGTTCTTTTGTTCTTTTATCTTTGAGAGCGGGTAACAACAAGTCACCATGGGTCTCAAAGCTCCTTCTCCTGTTTCCCTAAAGCGACAAGACTTTTCGCAGTATCCTTGCTGTTCCAAGCAGTGCTGTTTTTTGAATAATTGCCGTCGCAATCTTCACATCCATCTTCTCCATATATCTTTCAAACTTGTCTGAAATGACTCCCAATGCTCCAATTACTACTGGTATCATTGTAACTTTATTCATTTTCCATACATGAACTATTTCTTCTCTCACCATTTGGTACTTTTCAATCTTACCAAGTTCTTTTTCTGCTACTGTTGAATCTCCTGGCACAGCAATATCTATTATTTTCACTTCCCTGTTCCTCTTATCTACAAAAACAATATCCGGTCGCCTTGCTTCGATAAATCTGTCACAGTGAATTGCGAAATCCCATAAAAAGCTTGAAATTCTCATTTTCAATTACTGCTTCAGGTTGCTGTTCATACCATTTCTCTGCTCTTTCGAAGCCTCCTTTGTTGCAAAGTTGCCAATGAATATATCGTGCCACATTGTCATGTCTTTTCTTGTACTCTCTTTGAGCATTCTGGACACAATGGAGAATCAGCATTCTTATCAATATAGAACTTTGTGCAAAAGGTTCTTAAAGCTTGTTCTTGAGCACTGCACAACAGTGCTTCTGTGCATCCCTTCAAATCTCCCTTTGCCAGCCATTGCCATGATCTATCCCAATTCACTCCTTCATTGTCTCTCACAAACTGATAATTATTATTATCATCTGGCATAATTGTGCCTATTAACTACAAATGTGGCTCTTCAGCTCTAAAAACTAAATACAGGTCTATTTTACAAGGTTAAAGCGATAACATGAACCAATAAGAATATTAGAAAGTTAAATTCAATCAGTATCAGAAGTCAATTGGGGTTGATATAACACCAGTCTTTCTCAGTTGATCCTTTATCAAACAAATCATAATGGCTAAGATTAGGCCTTCGTACAAATTTATATTTGAACCTTGTCAGTCGGAAAATGTGAACCCTTCACCCCCCCCCCCCAAAAAAATATATTTAAACTTATGTCCCTGACTATCCCAAAAGCAAAGCATGCTTTAGAGGTTTCCAAATTGCAGTGAAAAAGTGCTGCGACATCAGCAATGATACTGCCTTCAGTAAATCAATCTCGATACACACTTTCTTTTGTAAGAGCACTTAGGCCCAGTTTCTGCATGGCCGCTTATTTTATCCATGTAATTCCTGCCTCGGGTTTTCTTTATCTCGTTACTAATTTATGTATTTCATTTTACATTATGATGAGTGGTAGTCAGTGGTGGAGATGCTTACAATTGCTCACCGGCCATGTATAACTTAGTTGGGCTCTTTTGGGTGGGGCTAGAAGTTAGGGCGTGGTCGTGAGAGTCACTGAGCTTTTTGATTTCTCTCCAACATACCATAACAGTTAACATAATGACAAACTAATCTTTATTTACTTTGCATCTGAGATGTAACGATTATGTCCAAACCTGTTCCTCGACGACCTTCCCAGTTCCATTTCCTTACAATAAATTATTTTTTAAATTTTATCCGAATGTGGAAAGTGATTTCCAAGGGGCCCGTTTTCGTCAAAAATGGGCCCTGTTGAAAGAATTTTCAAGGGGCCCATCTGCCATGGGCCGGTTTACCGGTGGGCCAGTCCGCCACTGGTGATAGTGTTGAACTCATTACTAATTTATGTATTGCAATGAGTTTCATCGATTTAATGTAATTTATTTAACGTCTTCTGTTGCTTTATTGCCATCTTTCAATAAGTGCTGGTAAGTTAGCGAAAAATCATTCAAAACTTTTTACTGCAGCTGCAAATTATACAAAATTTTTATCCCAAACATGGATTTTCTTTAATAATAATTAGCTTTATTTCAACTACTGTATTTTAACTCGTAAATCATATTCGGATTTAATTAGCTTATAGTTATAATCTTCAGCCAACTTTAAGTTGATTTTTATTATAATTATTATTATTATTTCACTTCTTAGGTTCTGCCGAATTTCAGTCTGATTTATTTCTTATTGTTTTTGTTTCTTGGACAAATAAACCTCAGTTTAATTTTTCTTATCAAGGTTGTAGAACATTTGGCTAGTCAAAGCCTAATCATTTATCAGCATCTCCAGAGTTGACATTTTGCCAACCTAAAAAAGGAGAAACAAGCAATCCTGTGATTGTGCAGATAGGGGTGAGCATATTATTGTTTCTAGAGGAATGGGAGGGATTTAATCAATAGATGCTTGATTAAAAGGCATTGTGTGGTTGATAAAAAGGCATGCTATGCCTTAACACGATCTTCTTTAGGGCATAACAACCCAAGAGTGACAAGTAGTAGTGAACTAAAGGGTGGAGCATTTAGAATGCTAGGATTCTATAATGCAATGAGTAAGTACTGCCACCCAAATAGACCATCCCTTTTTCTTGTATTGTTTGCAAGCTTTTTGTTTTCAGCAAGCAAGCAGGCAAGCAATCAAGCACGTGTAAAGAGTGCAAAGATACAAAAACGTCTCTTTGATAGGAGACAAATCCAAATACCCCAGGACCTACAAAAGAAAATTGAACGAAATCGATGCTTTATTTTAGAATTTCCATATCCAGATACATTTAATCATCACTGGTATCTTCATTACACCACTTATAACCTCTGAGCAGATTTATGAATGAGCTAAATAATTAGAAGGACCTTTATGATAGTGATGATTATATAGCGTGATCAGCTACTTAAATTTGCCCACAGCGATATACATGAAAAATCAGATTGGCCTTTCAGCATTTAGGCTACAGAGACCAAGCAGTGACTTTACAAGTAGAGCATCATTCATAATACAAAAACGTTTGGAAAGTAGTCTAATAAATGAAATATTGGTCTAGCATGTATCTGGTATCTTTTAACACTTTGAAAAAGCCGATAATACTCGGAGAACTATTCGCATATTTACTCTAATACTCTAATATCTATTTATCATTTTAAGTCACATAATGTCTTGTCCTTCGCAGTTTTGCACTGCTCCTGTCATCGTTCATTCATCGACCTTCAATGCAAGAATCTTTGGAGCTAGTGAGCGATGGGAAACGAAGGAGCTTATCATCGTTCTGGTGATTTTTGTACAAAAATTAACTGAGTGAAATGACCTAAAGATCGCCCTAAGATCTTATGCTGACGAGAGCCTGTCTGTTTTGTTTGAGCCAACTGCTTCAAATCGACTTTAAACTACTGGGTTGGATGAAAGGTCTAATGATTTTCAACGTTAAAGTGAAACTAATCTACGGAAATGTATTTCGTTCGAAAACGACGTACCGATGCTTGACAAAAAGCTTTCAAAAACATATAGTGCAGATACATATAAGTACTTCTTTTCGTAGAAGTACTTCTCTAATACTTCTTTTCAGTGTATATATTTGCAAATTTTCGATTTTATTATTCACATCAATGGTCTCATAAGTCACAATTTTCTTGGCATTCATTGAAAACAAAAACTTCTTTTCAATTTTTTACTATGCACCTGTAAACTTAGTGCATTGTGTCAATAGTTGTTTCGATTTCAACACAGCAGAAGTTTCTAGGTTCCTTTTTGAGTGACCCGTTCAATTACATCATCTCTGTCCAACTCTATCTCACGATGAATGTTATGCATGGCAAAGTCATTCATTTTTATTCAGAAAAAGAGTTTCAAAGATCTGCCTTCAACCATCGCAACTTAGAAATGGAGTCTCCTCTAAGTTTTACTCCATAACTGGGAGGGCCAGATTTTGCAACACTGCTTGTTTCAGACTGCTGAAATTTGAAATATCATTTAGCTTACCGTTGCTCTAGCCAAAAACAATGGCGTAATTCTACATTTTGAGTGGTTGAGCCGCCAAATTTGAGATTTCACGGTGGCTCGGGGCTGCCAAAAAAGTAGGCACACGATTGATTAATTGGACAAATGTGCTAAACTAAAATGTAGATTAGGGTGGCTACCAATATTTGAAATTATATAATACTGTAGTGTAATTGGTAGCCCGGTTCGGAAAACAACGACTGATAGATAATTCAGCTTCTCGCATGCTTTAGTCGGCAAACACATGATATGGCAAATTGCTGCTTGAATAATGCAATGCAGCGATCTGAAAATTTGGCTCAAGCAACCTCACTGGAACCGCGCCTAGGAGATAGCATTCATCAATGAGCAAAAACAAACGATAAATTCTTCTGATTCTTGCCACTTGAAGGCCCGTTAATCTTTAGAAATGTCATATATTCAGGTGATTTTGTCTGAATTTGTCAAAGTTTATGTGCATACGCCAGTTTCATATGCATCGCATCAGAGGCATCTGAAATCCACTAAATTCCATAATTACAAACAGGAGGATATATATCGTTTCTGCTTAACGTCTATCCATCATTGCAAGGGTATTTTTTGCCTCTTTATTTATAGTCAAGGTTGCTGCGCGTGCTACAAAGACTGCAAATAGGCGTTCTGAATAGCATAGAGGGAAAAATGCCTAGGCCTTCCAATAACTAAAAATTTGCACATTATGAAGAATTAGTCAAAGGGAGCTTCAACACGAAGAACAAGCAGACATTGTAATTTAATCGGAATTAGGATTACAAATTAAATTTTTTGACCTTTTACTCAAAGTGCAGCTTCGATACCTGATATGAGGGTTATGGCTAACAATTCCGAGGGGCTTTTTTTACATCAGCCTTACAGTTGCCTTTCATAGTTTTCTGACAAAAAAATTGAAATACTAAAAAGTCAAAAATCTTAGTAAATAGATGGAAATAACACGTGATTGCTCTTTTTTAACCTTTCAATGAAATGCCATGTTTGGGTAGAACAATGTAAGATCCGCCTTCGTTTTGCTAATCTCGTAATTCTTGCTCTAGCTAAAGGCATATACTTCAATCTGCACATAAGCTGCTTAGCGAATGGATTCAAATTTCTATGTTTAGACACTAATTAGCAGCGTGAGATCATTTTAATGATCATTGCCAGATGGAAGCAAAAAGGAAATTTTCTAGCTAAAGCTCGTTTGTGGCAGATTTATCTAAAGGGAGTTGCATTATTTTCTCACCTCTGTGGGCTTTATAAGTGATTTCTAAACTATAATCAGGGATGCTAGAGTAGACACGCAGCGTGGGCTTAGCGATAGCACAGTGCACGTGGGAGACTATACGTGGGAGAATATACGTCAGTAAAACTATACATTTTTCTATGAAATCTAATTCTCAATTATCCTTCGAAATTCATCGAATTTTGACGCTTTGGAAAAAGATCGAATATTGTCTAGGCAAGGAAAAAGATACATTTGAGTCGTCAAATGAATTGAAAACCCATCGAGAACTTTGTAAATATTGCGATTTTCAAGGGACTCGCACAGGTCGAGCACGCCCCAATACAAAAATTGAGATAAGCTATCCTTGGAAATTCATCGAACTTCAATTCTACGGAAAAATATCCAATATTGTCTAGGGGAACAGTTACATTTGACGAACCACAGACCACTTTTCGGTCCAATCGTCAGAGAATTGCTCCAATCGTCAGAGAATTGCTCCAATCGTCATAGCAATTCAATCCATTGATTTACTTTACTAACATTGTATTTTGAGTTTACTTGTGGCAAGAAACCTTGAAGTAGTGGACATGCGTTTTCCGGGACTTTCGGACTAGCGCATATTCGTGTCATCTTTGCAAATTAGAGGCTCCACTTTCGCTAAAACATTTTCAAATTCATATCCATCTAAGCAATGGAACTGGCGAAATTTTGCAGGGTCTTCACAATCGATCTCTCAAAGGGGATTGGATAACTCCTTGCGTTGTACGTCTCAGATTCCATGGCCTAGTTCAAATTTTCCTGTCACTAACTCGCAATCGACGGTACCAACGGCGCCCAAGTATCAACGTAAGCATAAGAGCGTTTTCTTCAAATTCTGCTTCCGAAGATGAGATAGATGTGTGATCTGCCATTTTTGAATAAGCTTTTCGCGCGCTTTACTTCTTTGTGTTTCGAATAGCGCATGCGAATTATTGCTGAAATCGTGAGCCAAATTGATCAGATTGCCCTACAGGGTGACAAAAATGGCAAGAGAGGCAAAAAATATCAAATTGGTACGATATCTTGAGATTCGACTCGCGAGGCAAAATTTTCAATGAAAAACCGCCGCACGCGTGAGTCAAATGGCTAAGCCAAGTGTCTCCCGTGCTATTTAGCTCAGCCATTTGACTCTCGTGTACGCCTAGCATAATGGCAACAAGTACTGCAAACATAAGGCACCCCATATTTCCTGTGACAAGGAAAATCCAAGTCTTTACTGTTAATGATAAAAAACAGGCTTTAAAAACAATAAGCTTCTGTCCTCAACTTTAGCCAAGCTCCATTTCTTCACCTCCAAATTCCAATCCAAGAACTCCAAACATCCATCAGAAACCATACTTAAAATTTGATATTGTTCTATCAATGGATTCTCTCTCCATAGTTGACCGAATTCCAAAATTTTGTTTTTAGCCAAGGGTTGGTCTTTTCCCGATAAGTTTAGCTATTGAGAGAGTTTACCCGTTAAGAAACTCCAAGCTCAACCCTTTTCTTTTCTTCTAAAATTTTGTTTATTCAAATCTAGAAAAGTAACTTCTTACTTTAATTCAGTATGTAATAATTTCTAACTTATTATCAGCTGACCTGAACTGAACTGATGATGAACTGATGACAGCCAAAATATCTGTGTTGTGAATTACAACATGGCAGTTAAGGGGGCGTTGGGATTGTCACACCTTCCTGAAAAAAGGCCCTGTCGGCAAATCGTTGGCTGTAAGCTGTTGTTGTCGGAAAATTCAACTGTTCTGTTATGCTACTCATTTAATATCACATAGGGTTGTCTGGGTCAATTTCAAGCAAAATTGAAATCTGTGAACAAAAGCATTGGTGGGTCGAGAACCACACCCTATAGAACATGTCACGCCCACCTTGTCGGCAAATTTCTCATCTTACACCCTTCCTAGTGACATGAAGACGCACCTGCCATTCGATTTTATTCAAATTTTACATGCCAGAGGACCATTCCAGTATCAAAATTGTGCGACAAATAAGTCAGGAAGTAGGATGCTGTATAACTTTGGTTCACAATTCAAGTATGCAAAATCTTCCAGCACTGGTGTATACTGCGAAAGTTAAGTTCACGTCTTGTTTGCGTTTCATAAAAAAAGGTTTTAACATTGGGTCCCATCCAACGTAAGATATGGTGATTAATCTATCACTAATAAAAAGAATGTCTGTACAATCAGGGACGGATCCAGGTTTGGTCCATTGGCTCCGTCTACCCATTCGAGTGTGCTAATGAAACGTGATCAAGACAATGATTTTAAAATCATAGCCCCATTATTCCAAGGAAGATTTGGGTCATTTATTTCACTTCCAAACGTTTCGTTTCTTTTGTGTCAGCCTATTTCCGGTGTTTTATTATACTGTCGAATAATGGCCTATATCTATATACTACACGTCATTAACTACTATCACACAAATCTCTAGACAAAAGGCCCAGTTAGATGCCAAATAGACAGTAATGTTAAAAATGAATACAGTTATCGACTCAAGTAGATCAAACGTCCTCCGATCATGACGACACGAGCATTCTTACAGCAGCGCAAAAAAGAACCAAAAGACGCAATACGTGGGATAAAGTGTAAAAGCTCCAGAAAGTGTCAATAATGAAAATATCAAGTGCGTCTTTATACATGGAAAGTGTTTGGTCAAATTAGCAAAGAGGGTGAAGATTGCAAGGACAAAAGGTGGAAAGTAAACGTATGAAGAACTGACGATATTGCTCGCTTTTATGCAGCGACAACTGAATTTTGCCGGGCATTAGTAATGAGCCTAATGATATGGAGCCATACTCATCTTCACTTTCTTGAACAACAAATGCATAACATTAATCGCACGAAAAAACTTTGTCTTTGAATAAGACGTGGCTTCATTGGGACAAAATTGTCAATTCAATATGGCAAGAGGAACTATCTTCCAATTCTATTATAAAAATCAGATGGAAGGTGAAAAATACCATAGAACAGGATGATGCAGTGCTTATTATTGACTCAAACCAGCAATGGGGAAATTGTTTACTTAGTTCGATAGTTTGAGTTAGTAGCGATTGCGATGGAATTTAGCATTTAGGTAAAATCAATACGAATCATGTGATTCAGTTAGCGCTACGTGATGATGTGACAAATTGAAAGTCAAAGCAGATGAAATACTCGCATAAAACATGGTTCAAACATTCAACTCTGATGTGGCATGCTTCAGTGGAAGAACGTTAGTTTCCTAGGACATCAGATGGTTGGAATTGAGACTCTTATAGAAGGAAGTATATCTTGTTTGTTTTCCATTCGTTTTGATGAGTTCTGGTGGCACATTTTTGAACAAGAATGCGATTGATCAGCACGCAAATGTGAATTCGGATTGAATTCGTTCTTTTCCAAGATTCTTTGCATAGTTTTTGATTAACTATAAATTAAAATCGGTTGACACAGCGCATCATCACTTAATTGAAATGACCCTTAACATGGTGCACTACATTGGAAATACATTCGTCATCTTCTCTCCCCATAGTCGAAATTTTAGCAGAATCATCGATGACTTCTACAAATAGTCATTTTTA
The DNA here is from genome assembly GCA_964019065.1 of Catostylus mosaicus. Lineage (NCBI taxonomy): Eukaryota > Metazoa > Cnidaria > Scyphozoa > Rhizostomeae > Catostylidae > Catostylus > Catostylus mosaicus. The sequence goes on from OZ025202.1 coordinate 3,477,920, forward strand.
TGCAAAAAAAACCTTTCGAGAACGCTTTCGAGAACTATCATGTTGAAATATTTGTATGCAGAGAAAGCTTTCGAGAACTATCATGTTGAAATTGGTACTGTTTTTTGCTTTCCTTACTTTCAATATAGAAGAAAGTCTCCGCATAGTGCCTGAGTTAGAGTTACTTTCCTGTTGTATCGACGGAACTTTTTTCGCTTATCTGAGCGGGAACTAAAATCAAATTGCAAAATCTGTAGCTGCCTCCACTATTCGTGCGTCATTGATAAATAAGCCTGGCTGTATTCTGCTTATAGCAATGACGCATCCTTTTAACAATGATTGTTCCACATTTGGTTCTCTCTTCTTAAAAAACGAAAACCCAAATGCATATGTTTTTTCCATTTACTCAGGCAAAGACAGAATCTCACAAGGCCGATGCCAGGTTTGGTTCGTTTAAGATAATGTTGTCAATCGACCAGTGAGGAAGCCGAAATTGCAAAACAATGCTGCTTAATATTTGAAAACAGATTTTGATTGGCAAAAAGGTTATAAAGGGCCAGAGAAACGCAAGCAAAAAAGGAGCAGTAGCCCGAAGAAATCTAGACTGAATTTACATGTTTATGAAGTCTGCACGCAGGCTACGAGTAGCAACCAAGCACTTTTTTGCCGCTTTGTTTCTCTGGCGTTATGCAGAGGCTTGTAACTTATAGTTTCTCTTCACTTTCTGAGCAGCAGATTCCATGCCCAATAGTCGTTCAAACCTCAAATCGCAGTGTTAGTCGAACTTTCAACGAAAAATTCCTAAACGTTGCTGTGAAGGTATTAAAAAACGACAGAGAAGGAGATATCGATATAGGATTAAAGTTGGACGTTTTTAAAGGACTGTGCCAACAACTGGGAAATTGCTGACAGAATAGCTTCGTTAATGACTATTATTTCAGCCAGACAAACTCAGAATGAAATTAAAAGCGGAGTTGAGACATCAGTTGATGATTAGATCCAAATACAAATGATATAAAAGTAAGCATTTTATCTATAAAATGTCTGCATGTTTGTAAACTGCATATTCTTTTCTTTTCAGAGTTCGCCATCTTTCTCTAAAATCAATGAGAGCGACATAGCTAGGAAATAGACTTGAATGAAAATCATTTAAATTTAAAAGGTATAAGACAGCAGAAACATTCTGAAACAGTGTATTCTAAATTCACACGGATCAACAAACTTCGCAAAAATTTCGAACTATGATAATTGCGACATCTGCACAGTTGTGCATGATAGGTAAAGGAATATTTACGAACAAACTCTCGATGGTCATCCATGTTCACTAAAACATGTCTTGGTGCTATATCATGTTATCAACTTACTATAAATTGATAGCGAATGCTAAAATGGTTGTTATAACGAAAGTGCTACCATGTTTGTGACTTGATTCGTTTTATGGATCCTATTACCTATTCTACAACTACTCAACTATATTCTTGAAAATGAATGAATGCGAGAACAGATCGAAAATTCTATTTAAGTTAAGTCAAACCATCGATTAGTCTAACTAATATTTCTTTTGTATTTTTCAAATCTGCAGGCATTGAGTTGGTTTTGGGTCAATTTCAGGTAAACATCTCTGCTTTTGAGTAACGAGTATAGATATTCATCAGCGAGTGCTACGTGTGTTCAACTTGCTAAATTGATGCTTTTGTAGTATCTTTAAAACAACGCAAAATACTAAATGAAAGATGTGGATTAGCTAAAACTTGATTAAGAGCCATGAATTTACAAAAAATGACATAATGATGATAAATTCTCCTTATTTTTGGCGATTTGATATGAAACGACCGGTTTACAGACGCTAATACAGTCTGAAATACATGAAAATTAGAACTTCTGCACCTGCTTGACCCACACCATTTGCTCGCTTTGAATAATCATCAAAACAATAATTGCTTGTAAATATTTTGTCATTGACAACTTAAAAGTATGGAAGATCTATGGATCCGAAAAACATTTTTCCCAAAAAATAACACAAGATTCTCCAAATCAAAACAGATCGAGTAAATCAGATGAAAAATGAGATTTATGAACATATACAGAACTAGTAGTTACGGTTCTTGAATAACACTTACGAACAATGCAAACGCTTTTAAGGCAGATAAAAATTATTGATCTTGTAACAGAATGAAAGAAAATGGCCGGGTAAAAAGCTTACCGCTGGTTGTAGGTACAGAATCTTGGTAGGAAAAGCAATTATCAATAGCTGAGCATGAAAATTTTCAAATCCGAAGGGAATTTTGTTAATGTCCCCCCTGGCATATAGGCTATTCCAGAAAAAAATTAATGTTAATTCAATGTTGCTATATAGCTTGTAGCTACCAGCCCTAAAGGCATACACAATGCATAAAAATATAATCAGTAAGAATCTAAGTCAGCATGTACAATGCATCGGTGCAATTTAAATCGGTAACAAACGCGTTATTGACAGGCCTTCCGTTTACACAAGCACTGTCGATTGGTAAAGATTTTGATCCTGCGTAACAATGTTTATTGTGCTATGAAAGTAAGCTAGTATTAATCTGTTACAGATCCGAAGTTGCCAGCCTAGCATAAATGACATGAAGCACGACGAAATCATTACACATTCACAAAAAATGGAAATTGGAGATCTGAATTTACAACTTTTACAAAATATTTGTCCGTGCTCCAAGTCATTACTTCAAGTCTCAAGAGAACAATATTTACGGCACCGAATCACTGACTTCACGTTTCACGTTTCACGTTTCAAACATTCATGCTCCCCCTACAACCTCTGGTCTTAATGGGATGGTAAGCGAAGGAGTGTTGCCAACGTAAACGTATTTGATCTGTACAAAACATATAGCAGATAAAAACTGTACCGGCACAGTGTAAATATAGCCTCAGTCCATACCATATAACCTAGAGGTGACTTATAATTAAGAATATTTGGCCTTAGTGTGTCCTCCTTGAGACTCATGGGCCACCCTCTATTAAGACTTTTCTCTTTCCACAAGATAATCTCTCCTTTTCAAGAGTCCATGTTACGCCCTCCAGGAAGCATGCCTTTCTCTCAGAATACGTATTCTTTGCATTAGTTTGCGCTCTCCTTCCTTGGGGATTCTCGCTCTTTTGTCAGAGCGCGCCTTTCAACTACTGGGATGGACCTTTTGCAATTAGAAGTCGCTTTCATTTTAACAGTGTACTATTTTCCTTGGGCATCTCGTTCATAGTTTTTCGAAGCAACATTCTTTCAGGTCTTTTGGCAGCTCACATTTGTGCCCAGCTGCATTAATGAACGCCCTTTGAGAGTTGACAAGCAGCTAACTTTGATTTCAACAACATTGAATTCAGCATTTGTGCAACACATCTTTAGACAAATGAAAACAATGGATTATTAGAGACAACTTTAAAACAAATGGTACACTCACCGGCGTTTTTAAACTTAAGAGCCGCAGAGTTCATGCAATACCGCTGACCAGTAGGGCGAGGCCCGTCATCAAACACGTGACCAAGATGAGCACCACACTGAAGTATATTAAAGTAATTTAAAAATATTGGCTACTTTGAAATCTTCGTAAAGACATAAAAGTTACAAGATGAATAGCTCTTGAGTTATTTGTATAGAGATACGATTATTATGCAGATGATCTTCATTTTGTGATTAAAATAACATTTTTTTTAAATTTCTTTTTCTTTTTTGTATTGTCTATTTCCGCTTTAAATGGGAAAAGTGAAGGATCCCAGTTTTCATAATCAGTATTGTAACCGGCTAACATTTGCGTCATATCGTACAGTTCTCAAATTTTTTAAACACCTTTGATAGAGACACAGATAAATAGAATTGGCTCAGGAAAGAAAAACTGCTAGCACAAGAACACACAAACTAATTGCCCTAGCCATCAGAGCATGATAGAAAAATTGATATCTAATCAGTCTGATCATTCTTTAATTATCAGTAAAGGAAAATGACGTTGATTTCATGGCTATTTTTGTTTGATGTTTAGTATATAGTGGATACATCGGTGAAATTTAGAATCAATGGCCTATTTCTTCAGATTGCATATGCCATGCTTCATAGGAACAGCCTCTACTATAGATGGCAATTCTCTATTGACGTATCAGCTCAGGAACAGAACGAGTGCACTTCATTGCAAGGACGTCGAAATTGTTATGGAAATGCATTCCGGAGTCTCAGCTGTTTTCTCTCTCCAAAGAGTCATGCACGAAAAAATCTTTCTCCATTACCTGACTAGTAATTACTCTTCATAAAAAATTAATCGTAGGTGAATAGTTAAGCGGGGTATAGAGAGAAAGGTGATGCATCCAATGGAAAATTTTTTAATTGTGTGGGAAGCATAAGTAGAAATGTCTATATAAGTCATCAAGTTACACAAAGATCTTTAGCAAATATCTATCATTGGTAACGAAGTAGGAATTGAAAATTTGGGTGTTTGATTCAATGTGTCCAAATCTGAGCAATGAGGTATTGCAAAGTGAAGTGAAAAATTTGATGTAATCAAGCTGGAATGCAACAAAACATTTAACGGAACCTTCTTGAAGATTCAATGTATCGAAAAATTGGATCAAACAGATGCTATGTAACGGATCATGGTTGCCACGGATCAAACAGAAATGATTGCCTAGACTGAACAAAACGATAATTTGATGATTTTTTTGGATTGCTTGTATCACTTACAAAAAGATAAATTTAAAGCTACAAGAGAAATAACGTGGAATATAATTTTGAAGAAAAAAACAGTAAAACTAAGCCTCCTTTTCAGGTGCAGACACCTCTACCACCGTCTAAAACCACAAACAAGACCTATGAGAATGAAAAGATTCAAAATAAATTGTTAACAATATTTCACAAACCTTTGCACAAACAACCTCAGTTCGAATCATGCCAAGCGATGTATCTTTGATGAGCTTTATCTTCTCTTTGTCTAAATTGTCATAAAAAGAGGGCCACCCACAACCAGAATTAAACTTGGTCTTTGAATCAAAAAGATCTTCGCCACATACAACACACTTGTAAATCCCTGTTTTCTTATTGTCCAGATACTCTCCGGAATATGCTCTAGAAAAATAGAAAGGTTCGCTAATTTGATAGGATACAATTTAAGTTAATTGTAAAAACGTTGAACGCTAAGCTACATCCTTCTAAGATCTTGCTATCAAAATGAGACACTGCATCCGCTATAACAGCGTTTGACCACGTACCGTATAACATAAACTTCTATTTGGAACTGTATATTTGAAATGTTAATTTTAAATATTTATCTAAACTGTAAATGTGAAATGTAAATGTGAAATGTACATTTGAAATGTTAATTTGAAATTTTAATTTGTTTTTAAACTCTTTTTTTACTTATCGACGAAGCAGGGCCCGGTTAGAAAAAGAAGCACAGTGATGGTAAATGATTAATGGAAATACATACATTTACATTTACCATACATTTGCCAAAATAAACTTCAAAGACACTTTTTGTTTCCTGTCCTTGAGCCCAATGATCAAATGATCGTATATATCACCAGAGTCCAGAAAAGTTGTTAACCTCTCCCACACAAAAATATACCGGAACAGTTTCTATTGCTTTTCGTGGACATTCCTCCAGCTGGTGACCGTGTGACCGCAATGTTTCCCTAACTCTGTATATAACAGCATTTCTCTAAAGAAATGGTTAGTTATAAAAGAATTCAACTCTTATGGAAGCATGCACTAAAAAATCAACCTTAATGAATAATCCTTAAGCAAATTAATAACATTTGCCCACTGGTCTTCCAGTTCTTGCAATACCAACATCGCTAGTTCCTTTACGTTGAACTGACGTATTTCGTACCCATTGCTTTTTGTTACATTTGATCTCATTTCACAACGAGATAAAAGATTCTCCTTCTAATATAGCATACAGAGAAAACACTCTGAAACCAATGATAATGATAAATAGCTTTACATGTCATAGTTTCCCTTCTTGCAGCCCTTTGACACTTGCGATAGTAAATTTTTTTTCGGTTATCGTAAAACAAAATCTCGCCAAAGTCCAAAGTGGACTTTTCAACCTAACATAATTACGCGCAGCATACTCTATCTGAGCGGTTTTCTATCAACAACCGGCTCGTTTAATTCTTTACGACGTTTGCCCATTATTTGAGATACTGTTATTTGAAAAATGTTCAACGAAGAAGGTCTACTAATAACGCTACATTATTAATCCGCTTATTTGTCTCATTATAATTCGGAAAAGTGTGGAAGTTGGAAAATTGCAATGCCAAAACTGCAAAGTTTATTGCAAATTATTTCCGCTATTTTGAATTCTCTAGCTCTTTTATTTTCAAAAGATGTTGAAATAGGTCTGATTTTCTTCAAGTCATTACAAGCTAGTTGACATTAATTGATATGGTCTTTGCTGGGACTTTGAGTACAGTAAAACTACCGATTATAATAAAATAATTATCCACGATCTTTCCAACCTCGTTAACTAGAGACTTTGCTTGTTATACGTCGAGATTATGAAGCAGTTAGGGTAGACACAAGAGAACTGATTCGTTGTATTTTCTGTTTCTCCTTAATCTCTAAAAATGTCACTCTAGTACACCACAAAAATATACTGGTATATACATCTAGTGATCATGTTTTCATTACCTCAAGATTACGTGGGCAAGGAAGAGTTAGGTTACGTTAGGAAGTCATGATTAATGCTAAGTGAGAAAAATGTAGGCCCACGCAAAGAGTTTGAAGTGAGTGGTGGTTTGTGTGGGAATATGCGAATGAAGTCAAGGTAGGAGTTGTTAAGGAAGATAAACAAATAATGCAATGAATGAATATAAAAGAAAAAGCGATAAATGATAAAAACAGATGCTGCACCTGCTTTGAATAAAGTCAAAAACCTCTCAATGTCTTCATCAAAGAGCTGTCATGGTGAAGTACTACAGCTTAAGTAACTATACTTATAAACAGCACGTTCTTTTTCTGATACTTCTCAGAGTATTAGAACATCAGATAGTGACCAACACGTTTACCTGGTAGCGGATCGAAAAACTATGAAAGAAGAGAAAATACCGTGCGTGATTGGGCGACAGAGTGTTTTCAGTATAACAACCGTGTTACTGCTTTATCGTGTAACATTGTAATTAATTATCATCATAACAAACTAAGCTAGTCTGTGAGTGCTTAAAAAATATGAAAACAGCGATATTATTCTGAGCCGAAGAGTTATTGTTCCTCTATGAGTTGAGCCTATCATCATGAATTATTTAAATTGCATCTGATATTAACTATAACGAATATCGCTGTTATATAGAGCTCACAACAATGACTTGAGAAAAACTGAGTCTATCTAGCATAATCCTTAGAAAAATCAAAATAGGTTCAAATTTTAAATGCCCCTATTGATCACACTTAAGGCTTGAAAAGATCTAAGATATTCAAACAAGAAGACGAGACAGATACAGCAGAATCTGATGATCTGAATTGGTATCATTTTCATTCACATAGCATTTCATTTAGCAGATGTGGATAGAACCTTCTTTCTTATCATCGACTGATATCACCAAACAGATTGAATTTGTTTCCAAAAATGACATCAACTCTAGCCAAGAAGCCTCTGACTGTCCTGCTAATTTCATTTAGGCTTTCTGAAATTTCTCCAACCCTATTTCATTCCAGTTTTACCATTATAATCCCATCAAGCGATTTTATTAAATTATATTTTTCATTTTAAACATCTTTACCCAAGGATACTATTCAATTTAAAATAATTGTTGTTCAATTAACCCTGCAATTAAAAATAAAAAAAAGCCTGATTACAAAATCTTTCTTAGCTTACAAAAGTACAAAGAACATAGGTATATACATTCATCAAAAACTTAAAAAGAAACAAGAAAGAAGTAGAAAAATGTAAAACCAGCTTTCCTCGAATCTTAGTTGTTAGCTTTGGGCTTGGCTTCAAATGTCTCGATAGAAGGGGCTAATTTGATATCAGAATGAAGTTTATTCCATACATCAGCTCCGCGAAAAACAAATATGATTTGACTATAAGCCTTACGCCTTACGCCTTAGGCCGATACGTAATATCCGTGCAAACTTCGTGAAGTTTGATAGCAGACCTAGAGTACCTATATCTGTAGCATTTGCTTTGAACGGATCGATATCCGATTTGTTAAAAAAAAAACAGGCTGGTAAAAAAACAGGCTGGGTAGCTGATAATTTTTGCATGGTATTCCGCAAAAAGAAAAGTAGAGAATAGAGTCAAATATTCTTGAACCAAAAATTAGTGGTTTTGACTGTTACTCTGTAGGAATTCATGGCAATAAAAAGACAAATCTGCAGTCATAACGATTTGAATTTGGCACAAATACGCATTCCACATCCTTTACAGCAAATGAACTGCACATTATCCGGAAAATAAAAGGATTCCACGAGCAATTGAACTATCATGATCTTTAAACATGGAAATTTTACAATTCGATATTTCAATGTCTCATATTTAACCACTTTTTCTGTTCAACCAGTTCAAATCTCATCGAGCTGATGACTATTCAGTAAACTACTCTTTTTTTAAATGTTCCACAGGGCTTTCATCAAAAGATAGATACCTATGAACAGTGATTAACATTGAAAAATGTCAACCGTTCCAGGCTTGCAAGTTTGATAAGGATGCAGATCAAACACCTTTTTTAATAAACATTCAAAGAAACATTTTGCATATTTACAGGCTACAATTAACAAGAAACAAAAGGTAATGAAAAAGAAGTAATCCTACCTTTCAGTTCCTCTTTCTTGTGTAACATGGTACTGTTCTGGTGTCAATCTTGCTTTCAACTCTTCTTTGCTAAATTGCACCGGAAAACTCTTGGGTCTTTCTTCTCCCATGTTGTTGGCTACAAAACAAAGTTACAAACTTTACTTTATCTCTGTCTATTACAAAAGTTCAAATACACTAATTCCAACCAATTATTTGATACAAAAAATTAACCATTCTGCAAAAAAATTAAAGACTTAGCAGCTTGCATATTTTATGGATACAACTATTATCAGCCCAGGTTCACATCCACTTTTTGAAAGCCTTAAGAGGTTGCTCATTTTTAATACTATCCCCTCAGGTGTTCCATAGTAAGACTTCATAGACATTTGCCATTAATCTGTGCTTTTAATTACGCAGTTTGCAAAGATTTAAGGTGATTAAAAGCTTTTAAGTTGTCTACCATTAATTTATTTAGGCTTCTACTTTGCATACAAGAGTTGTCACTTTGAGTGGGCAATCTCACAAATGAACAATCATGTAACACATAGAATTATTAGGCACATCAGTTAAAAAAGCAAGTTATCTGTTAACTTTAATAAACTGAAAAAAAAACAGGATTTTTCATTTCAAACCAAAACCTTGGGATCATAGTAATGAGTTGTTTTACCATTGTTGTAAAACAAAAAAAATTATTCAATGATGGGAAGTGGTGCCAGTTACAGGAAGTTTGTCATTTTAACAGGTTTCTAGAAAAATAGCGATAAAATTGGTTCCTTTAATTGATATTTTCAAATGTGAAATACCCTAAAGTGTTGCTGTTCCAGCACATTTCCATATAGATTTCCCAAATGTATTTGACAAACCACTTGAGAAATATTGTAAAAGACCTTAAATCAACCTTATGAGAAGCAACACTGCAAATATCATACCTTTCCATGAACCCTAAACTATGAAATCTGTGGCAGTTTGCCAACCCATTGTATTTTCAGCATAGGGCATATGAATTCTTAAAAACTAATCCTTTAAAAAATTCTTAAAAACATCTGACCAAAACAAAACATCGAGTGTCATAAATGCAAGTTTTAATTTAACAGCTTTTGTGCATTATAAATTACTAAATGTTTTTTAAACTGTAAAACTTTAAAATGGTTATAAATTAAAATTTTATCAGCTTTAATTTCACGAAGACTGCCTTTTATCAATGTACGACTTGAGTATTAAGTTGGAAGAAGTATAAGGCACATTGTCATTCTGTGTTAATTATTCCTGCTTTCTTGCTGATGAATTTGCTTATTAAATTGAATGTAAGTCCCATGAGGTTTGACTTAATGATTCAGGCTTTAAGCCTTTGAATTGCCTGACTGGGTGTCCCTATAATATAGTGTTGCTATTTATGTTCCCTAATATGGGCAGAGCATCACTTACTGGCTTAAACTATTCACATTTAACTATTATTGAGCAATACTTATTTAGCTTTTCAGCTTAAGCATATGGCAGCAATTTGTTATTCTGGTTTCTGATTTGTTCACATCACTAGACAGATTCACAGAGTGTAGTGTAGTGCAGAGTCTTTCCTTTAATTTCATTTAGTTTGGGCTACTTAACAATTAACTTTTAAGTAAGTTAACAGATATAAATAGCCAACTCAGCCCTGCATATGCCGAGGACTGGGACAAACTAAAATTAGTTCTGGTTTCTTAGCCAATAGTAATGCCTTAGCCAAATTGAGGAGAAATACCTTTGTTAGGGGATCAGGTTTTCCTAATGGCTGACATTGTGGATGCAGAGTCGAGCTTGGAAGTTGTAAACTTTGCTTTTTGATTATGCGGAAAAAGGTTAATCATTGTGGAGCAAATAAAACTATATTCAGCTGCAACAAGGCTTTAAGACTTCAGCAGAAACAACAGAATGGATATATAATGAGCATAAGCTGTTCAAGAATCATGAAGATATAATCGTGCCTGGAGTTGTTAGCATGCAAGAAAGTTCCATGAAATGTGAGTAATTGTTTGCAATCAATTGCATTCAAATCCACAGTTTGGAGATCTGATGTTATTGATCACGATTTTCTTTTGCCCCATCTTTTCTTCCCAACGCATAAACAGTGATCATTGAATTAAACTGCTATTCATTGGTCCACCATATTTTACCATTCCTTACTATAGTAAGCATAGCCTTCAAATCTTTTATTGCAAGAGATTTATGACACACCCATCAGCTTTTAACCAATGAAGAGGTGTTATTTATCTGTCCTTATCCAAATATAGTACTTTGCCCTATTATAACCCCATCCCTAAATGCTTGACTGGAATTATTATCATTATTATCATTATTGTCAAATATTTATACAGGATAATATAGACAGTTGTATACTTTGTCAAAGTATTTCCACTGTTTTGAAAAGTAGTCTAGTAAAACAAAAGATAAATAAATAATTTATATGTAAGATTTAAAATTGGTTTTTCATGTAAAAGTATACAGATGAAATATAAATGTCTAAAATTCGTGATATCTTTTGAATCTCAAAACCAGACAAAAGGTGAATAGGAGCAGAGACCACAAGACTAAATGGTGTTTGATCTGTGTAACGATTGCAAAAGAAAATTGAGTATATGTTGTGATATAATAATATAATAATATATTTTTAATAATATCATTATAATTAGCACAATACAATGGTACAATGTTACATCGTATATGGCATAGATATATATATATATATATATATATATATATAATATAAATTATTTAGGCCTTATTCACATTGGTAGCACTCAATCAGCATATCCTTTGGCATATTCTGCAATACTATAGTTGAATTAATCAATAACAGAGCAGCGGCTATTTATCACACTATCTCTTCAAAGCTATAGCCATTGGCATTTCCTGCTCCCACAGCCTCGCCCCATTTCCTTGTCCGATTTCAGCGGTTTTTTAGTTGGCCTAACCCCAGCTTTTAGGCCTAAGCTTAATTACTTTCAAACAGACCGGGCCAAAACCGAGCAGAAAAACACTAAAACGTTTTTGCTAAACCTACCAGGTGTTGTTGTTACCATTTTTAAAAGGTTCATTCCAAAGGCGGCGATGAAAGGCGCAGTGATAACTGCTGCTCTTCGTTTCAACTTGATATTGTTAGAATAGCTTGGTCTGCGGCCAACACCAGAGAAAGCGACTGTGAACGCTCTAAGAATCCTCGGCAGCCGGGAAACGTTTTTAATAAACATTTTTGAAAGTTGTTGCTTACTCACCAGTATCAATAAGTTAATCCTTTGGTCGCTTTGTTAACCAAATTTCTCGGTGGTGATTATTGTTATCTCGCGACTGTGAGACTTTTATGAACAAGGAGGGATGCTAAGCTGTATTATTTATATTTTTGTTGTTGTTGTTGATCATTTACACATATCAAAAGGAGGTCAGGGAGTTTCAATTTGGGGTTCTATCGTTGTGGATCGTGTGCAGCGATGCCGAAAGAAGGGGGCAAGGGGGCAGCTCCTTTTTTTCAAGGGCTCAGAGGGGGGGCAAGATATGCCCTGCTCAATGTTATAAATTCTTTTCGACAATCAATCAGAACAAAGCACAAATCGTTTTAGAATGGAGATCTGAATGGACAGAGAGGTACCATCACATTACTTCAATATGAAACTAGTTTTTTTTTATTTTTTACAATTTCACTGGATGTATTTTTTGGTCAAGTGCTCTTCAAAGAATTTCTGCCCCCCTGCGCCCTTCAATGCTTCCGGCATCCCTAATCGTGTGAGGAAAAGACTTTTAGAGCGATTTGATATTACACATCATAAAGTGGGTAGCCTGCGTCACAGACTGTGGGTAGACTATAAGTGGGTAGACTAAATGATAATTTAGATAGCGGAATGAAATGATAGCTGAGAGTTCTCAAATCAACTTAAGACAATAGTTCATAAGCGATCTCAAACAGCGAAGTGTCACCTTTTTAAGGCACTAAAAGGTACAAGAAACGAACAAAATACATGTTCTTTTATAAGAACAAACCATGTTAGAACATTAGGCTTCAAATGCCTAAAAGTTAAGAACATGTTAAGAAAATGACAAGGCTTCATAGCTTTCTTTTAAAAACATAAGACAAAATGAGTAAAACACAGAGTTAAAATAGTGTTTGAAAAGTGTTCAAATTATATTTAAAGCACCTTTAATTTTGTCTAGCTAAAAATTTTTCATTTGACCCAAGGTGAATTCACAGACATGTGTTAAAATATAACCAGCGGCTCCTTTTCAAAGCAATTATCGTTCTTTTGAAAAATCAGTGCACATTTTAAAAGCAAGGAAATTAAGAACATGTTAATAATATTCTAAGATTTCAATCCAAACAAGTTAAGAACATAACTAGGCTTCATCGAAATTCGATGTTTAAATAAAAAAACGTGTAATACTTGGATTAATTCAATATTCATACAGAAAGTAGTTTGTGGAACAGGTACTATGGACCTATTGATGAACTACAACGGATGTAAAGAACAGCCAATTTCTGAATGTCATTTCAAAATAACGGTATCGAATTAGATAAAAATTTCTATATCGAAAGGGGAGGTCGACCATCGCTAGTGGTTGAGCTACGTGGGGGTATAAAAATATAGCAATGTAGATTCGTCCAAAATCTAGTGTAAGGTTAGGCCATTATTAAGTTTTGTTCATTTGTCACATGCTGTGTTGTAAATCAAAGAAAAGTGTAGCATATCTGGGTCCGACAGAGTTAACTCGGAGAGACGACAACCGTATTGTCAGCAAAGTGTACTTTTAATTCACAGCAAAATAACTGATGAATACCATAACGTTCACAAGTTACAACAATGAACTGCTTACTTATTCTTTTACGTGCAATCAAATAAAAAGACATAACTAGAACGCTAAACGAAACTGCGGCAAAACACGAACACACATATAAGCATGGCAGAAATATTACATTATTGACACAATCGCTACAAAAGACTTGACCTTTCTAAACCTTTCGAAAACAGTAACAATGTGGTCAAAAGAGTGTTGCCTGAAATTGGAAGGGCATGGCCGGACCCCATCATCATCTTACCCCCCTCCCAACTTCGCGAAGACTGGCGGTTCTTCTAAATCTCGCTGACGCCGGCAAAACGATACAGAAAAATTCTACTCTTCATTAATTACTTATTAATTTAAAAGAATCTGAATGACTGACGAGTTCGAGGTCGCAGTTGGACTCAATCAAGGATCAGCACTTAGCCCATTCCTGTTTGCCATCACCAAGGATAATCTCACGGAGGATATCAGAATGGGAAGCACATTGGGACATGTTATTTACGGATGATATAGTTCTGTGCCAAGAAGATAAGAAGGTCTTGGAGGAAGCACTGGATATCTGGAGAGCCGCGTTTGAGAAGAGGAGCTTGAAAGTGAGACGTAGTGAGGCGAAGTACTTAAGGATGGGGAATGACGAAGTAGGTGACGAAGAACTTAAGCTTCAAGGTAAAATAGTGAAGAAAGTGTGAAACTTCAAGTACACAGGGTCAGTCGTGAGTGGGGATGGAAGCTGCTAGGTAGAAATGACGAGGATACAATCGAGATGGATGAGGTGGAGGAAGATCTCAGGTGGTGGATGTGATGAGGCTTGTGATGATTTGTGGGTTGCAGACAGTGGCAATGACGGGTAGGCAGGTGAAGAAGATGGAGGTGGCCAAACTCAAGATGGTGAGGTGGGCGCTGAATGTTACAATTATCAATATTATCATTATGAATTATATGTTTGAAGAAGGCTAGAGAATACGAATTAAGCAAAAAAGCTCAATTCAAGCTAATTAAAGCCTCCTATTTACAGTATATATTATCATAATTGAACAAATGATCATTATTACAAGTTCAAAAAGTGCTAAAAAGACCTATCCTGACTGCCACAGTTTATTTTCAAGGTAAGCAATGGACTCAACTCCAAACGACGTTATTCGCACTTTTTGCAGTTGAGCATCACCTCGATGCCTTAGACTGTAGCTAATACTTCGTAGCATGAAAATAACCTTCATAAATGGTGGATTCAGACCGCATTTTGTTTTATAAATTTTAGTCATGAGCAACTGTAAATTTCTTACATGGATTGGCACCGTTTTAGTCTATTTCAATGCTCATCTGAGACTCGTTCTCTTGATACCTTCTTGTAACTGCTGGGCTAGGCCTAAGTTTCAGTTTCAGTTTAATTTTGAAATTCAAAAAAACATTCAATTTAGAGCTACATTACATTAAATACATAGAATTTAAAACTACAACAGTATGACATAACTGTACAAGAATCAAGGATACATTTAATGAATATAGGACAAATACATAACAAGGTGAAAATTGTATGGTTGGTTGATTTTCTAAGGAGGAGCTCCCTCAATAGGTGAACTAAGCCATATCCTCGATGCTTTTAATAGATTTTCCGCTAAAATTTCATCTCCAAATCTATTTAGATGTAATCGACCCCTGCTAAGCATTTCTCTGCAACGATGTTTGCATATAGGTGATACTTCCTTCGAAGCACTTATCCCTCAGAACTTGGTCTTCTGTATTTTTTGCTCTCGAGTATACCACCTCGTGTAATCAAGCCTAAGACACATACATCAATCCTATCAGATCCAATTGATTTGGCCAAAGCGACAATATCTGATGCAATCAAAACTTCTGTTTTGCCTGTGTTGTTGAGATCGTTAGTCCCGCAATGAACTATTATGATGTCTGGTTTCTTAGACGAGTGGTTGGGAGTAGCTTGCCATATCCTTGATCGTGGCTCCCGGGAAGTCTTAAACGTGGATATGTTCGTTTTCTCGCACTGTTCTTCTAGTTTCCACGCTTTGACTTTTTTGACCATAGATTTTTTACAACTATCGTCCTACGTTGTTTGTTTAGGCCACTGCTTTTGGGTCTTAGCAATCATTGATTTTTGGCATCTATATTGTCTTTCTTTCCCACGCTAATTGCGCTTTTTGTCTTATTGTCTTCTATTTTACCATTCCTTTGTTCTTCGACTTCGATTGAATTTTTTGCTATAGCTATATACGATGCAACATTGTACCATTGTATTGTGCTAATTATAATGATATTATTAAAAATATATTATTATATTATTATATCACAACATATACTCAATTTTCTTTTGCAATCGTTACACAGATCAAACACCATTTAGTCTTGTGGTCTCTGCTCCATATCATCTTTTTTCTGGTTCTGAGATTTAAAAGATATCATGAATTTTAGACATTTATATTTCATCTGTATACTTTTACATGAAAAACCAATTTTAAATCTTTGTTCCTCTCAGGATCTTTTGTACATTGCCAGTTACCGCTGCATTCAGCGAAGAGATCTTTTAGTAAACGTAAGTTAATCGAAAACTTTTTACGGATCACAATGAAGCAAAACTGATTTAACGACCTGGCTGACTTCAGTGACATAATTAATGCCTTTGCACTAAAAAAGGCTCGGAAAGTGAATTCAGTTTATTGAGTGGGACTTTTTGGAAGTTCTCAGCTTAGTCAATAGCAATTGTTCCAACCAAAAGGTTTTGACAGTATACTTGAAATGACTTGATATCTCTTGTTTGAAAATCTTTAATTAAAATTGAAATTGAAATAGTTTAAAAAGGGACTCATTTCCATTAGGGACCCAGGGGGCCCGCACTTCCTCTCGGCGGCCCTGCTGGAAGTTGAAGGAAAATTAGATGGAATAAGAGCTAGAGGCAGACAGTTGATAACTTATATAAAATTTTTGACATCGTCGGTTACTGGTTTGCGGTAATTCAACATCAAACGGGCTTCTTTATACTGCAACCGACAGACACAGGCTAAAGCTCATATCTCATTGTCGCCAACTTGAGGAACTGAAAGGGCATCAAAAGAAGGCGAAGACACGTTGAATATCTGGTAGCTACAGTCAAGGACTATAGGCCGTGAGAATAAATAATAGCTATGAACGATGACTGTTGATGGTGGTTATATATGATGGCTAATATATACTTAGACTTCTACTGGCATTTGGTATATGTCTGAAAAACACCCTGACTCTGGCTAGAGTTATTATCAGCACTAGTTCTAATGCATGGATTTTCACCTTAATTAGGCTGGGAAATTGCAATGTGACTAGACTTCTAAAGGATTACTTAACAGTCGCATAATTTGACTAGAGAGGATTTCACGAATAGCGGAAAGAAAATAATAACTGCATGATGAGAGATACTCAGTATAGAACCATGGGAATGAAAGTTTGTTGGGGATCGAGCAGTGGTCCATTCACGCATATAAGAAGGATTTTGTAAAGATTATGCATGAGGCATTGTCAGCTTTCTAAAGGGCATAAGAACGTGGCAAGAGGCTTAACAAGTTTTTTAAATAGCTCCATATAAAGGACCGTGAGATCTGATGTCTTGTCCAAGTTTTCGAATTCCCTTATCCTCTCTATTGATAATGACAAGACAAAGAGATGTTCTACCGCAATAACCGCTTCCAGGCGCGGATCCAGCCAAGAATCTGGCCTTGGCTATGACCCTCTGTAGAGCTTATCATGGGTGTGTCCCTATGCATCAAGCACATGCCACACCTGTGTAGATGACAATCAACAAGCAAAGAATAAACCTTTAAGGATCAATTAGATTGGAATATCTACTATGACCTTATGTCTGAGTATTAATATAGCAAGGGAAAAGGTGGAAAGTAATACACAAACTAAGAGCATACGACCTAATCACAACAAACGCACTTCCACAGCGCTCTGTCATTTCGAAAAGGTTCCCTTTAGTAAAAACATATGTATTCCAGAACTGTGACCCTTAACTGTGTACTAATTCGAGATCGAAACGGTGAAAAAAAATCTTTACAAGTATTTATAACGAAAGACGTCATGCTCTGCATTTTACAGGGGGATATTGAAACAATGAATGATATCTGACGTGATGATCAGGCAGAAAAACATTTATTAAGAAAACGTTCAACGAAGGTGCTTAAAGACTGTCAGATAATGTTAAGAACCAATCTCGAGAGACAAGATTCAGGAAAAATTCCCTAAAAAGCTTCGTAAAATTTCAACACAGCAAAAACTCTCCGGTCCCTGGCATAGCGGAACAGAATTATCCCAAAAACTGCGCGACAGGAATTGATAAAGCAGCGAACAAAGGTTTCCATTTGACATTCCATTAGTCTCTCATATATTTTAAATGTAAAAGGCAAGACTGTAATATGTCTCCTGCTTTCAACCTCTCTGCAAAATCAGTTGTGAGATACTCGCGTTAAATTTGCTTTGAAAATTAATGCGAAAATGTCAAAATTTTTGATGAATTTTGCAGGTATGCCTTCTACAGGAAATGATTTCCTAGCGTTTAATTTTCCAAGTTCACTAAAAACCTCTTCAACAGTAATTTGCCTAAATTTAAACGGTTCAGAGAATGTAAAATACTCCTTGATTTTCTTAATGCTAGGGTGGTTTTTATATTTTCCAACAACAGGTTAAACAGGGTCCTCTATACCTGATGCAGGTGGGTATCTGTTTCGATTCTAGATCTTGTGTGATATTAGTAAAGTAATCGATGAAATTTTCTGCAATTTTTAGATCAACAGTAACCATCTCACCGTTTTCAACAGTTGTAATGAATTAAGATACTTGTACCTTGTCTGTGAAAACTGCTTTGACAGTTCTCCACAACTTACGTTTATCTGTAAGATTGCTTAAGTTCAAGCTTCTGTAATATTCTGGTTTGGGTCTGGAATGTATTTTACATATTTATTTCTTTACTGCTTATAAGCCTTAAATATTTTGTCAGTTTTCATATTGTTATTTTTGTTCAGGTACCTGGTTCGGTGCATTATTTCTTTTCGTAGTTCTTTTGTAATAAAAGGCCCCTCATTTGGTCAAATACTTTACCTTGTTCTTGTTACTTAACTCAAACCTTTTGCGTATTGAGTTAATGTCCAGGTAATCAGATTATGCTTTTCTAATTTTTGTTTTATGAGTTTCCATATTTGCTATTGGTCCATCTAAACACATTTGCTATCGATCATCCTCTGCTCATTATCCATGTGTCTCGTGAGAACTCCAATGCAATGAAGCTTTAATTGTTCCATGTTGCAAAGTCCCTTAACATTCAGCTTCATAGCTGAAGGGTGAAATTCCAAACACATATAAAATGAAAATGAAAAATCTATCCGATTAAAAGCTCTTTCGTTTCTTGAACCTCTTCAAGCTCACTTTTTCGCTATCCCATCCATCTTATTATAAACAATCACTTGCATACCACAGCTCAAATATTTATTCTTGCCCTTTCAATCTTTGCTACAAATTCAAAGCCACACAATTGGATTGGGAACATTATTCTCCATCTTTTTTGTCATTTTCGCTATCAATAGAATCTCCTTTCATATCTTATCCAAGGAAACCAGGTCATGGGCTTGCCTATTTTACGCAAAGCTTCTTCTTTTAATGCACATGAAACATCGTGTCAAAAAAGAACAGATGGGAGCAAGAGAGATTCGACACCTATGAACTAAATTACAGGCTTTTACAAAACTGTTGTTAATCTAAACTTAATACTGAAGCATGGAACTTTAAAAGTTGAAGGGAGAGAAAATTCGAGTGGTGATAAAAGTAAAATGGCGCCTATACGTATATAATGCATGGAGGGAATTAGCGACAATGATATTGAATGAGGTGAAATATGGCTCATTATTGCGCAGACTTTTTTTTATAAATATACGAACTTGACAACTTGCGAACAAACACTTTTCTCCTTTTAAGGGGCAAATAGGAGCATTAATATTCTCAAAGTATCATAAACAAAATCAAATCTGGTCACCACTTGGAATCAATGAGGGACCTCCTGCTATACACATTAATATGCGTAGCCTCCGTTAACGGTTAGAATCATCACAATTCATGCATAATGCATGAGATTTCGTCAAAATCGCATGATAGAGAGAGAGAAAGCAGCTATGAACTAAATATAAATGCAAGTGAGGTGTTCCACGGTTATCCGATAACAGAGTGTCACAGGTCAACGATTCTGCTTTTTAACTGTTGTTATGCGCATCGTGATTACTACATCGTACCACAATTGATAAACAAATTGCTATATCGAACTATCCAACAAGATTATGGGGATGAATTCATTGGATAACCGCATCCATTGATCTAGCATAGAAAGTATGCACCCTTTGGATAAAAATATCTCAATTACATGTTATGCAACCAGCAGATTTTCCTTTCTGGATAATGTCAATCAATGTGCTCCCGTAAGAAGTGTGGGGTAGTTGCGGCGCTGGCCATTTTTTAATTAAAATTCCTCCATATATGCCTTGCAAGAAATCTCTCTAAAAGAGGGGAGCAAGGGTTTTAACAATTTGTATTTATGTAAAGACATTATACTGTTGCAGTTTAAAGATCAAATGAGTAGTTGGTACTGGACTGATTATTTATTGCCTTCTAGTGCCTTATGCAAATGTGTATGAAATTATATTTAGTTGCACAAAAAAAGTGAAAACATAGCATGCTGATCTGAATATCTGAATCTTAATCCTCGATTCCCTAGATATTTGTTAAAAATATGTTAGGGGAATAAAATAAACAGATGTCGATTGAAATCCGCGCAAAATCAAGATTAGTGCAGCTTCATCCAAGTGAGAGGTGACTAGAGTTCAGCAGACAAACAGCAATTCGATGGACTGTATATCTCAAACAGGATTTTCGAGCTGCATTCAAATTGATTTTCGAGCCGCAACTTCGTGTGAAAAATTCGTCCACCATTAAGCAATTATCTGATATTTAACGGTCTGGCGATTTTTGGGAGAAAAAATGACTTCAGTTCACTACGTTCTGTTTCACCTTTTCTTGTACTCATCTTGGATTCCTCGTCCTGCTAAACAAAACGCTTTTATGCTTGAATAGTATTTAGGTGAAAAATTCGTGCAGTTAGAAGAAAATTGTCAAGCTTACTTTCCACATCGTTTACATGGGCAAGATTCACATGTGACTATTTTCATTTGGCTGGAAGGCCAGTGTTTGAACAAGTCCGCATCTCACATTGAAAATTGTCATAAGATCTCAAATTGACCCCATCTACGCGAACAAAATCAAATTTAAAAAATAGTCTTTAAAAAAGATTAAAAAAGATAGCATTTAAAGTTGATAGCTTGCTCAGATGTGCGATCACTCTCTGCTGTCTACAAATAAGGACATAAAAGTATTTAAATTAGTGCTTTTGCAAGTATGATAAATCTGAAGCCATTTCAACGTATTGTGACATAGAAATAAGATCTTTGTTGCATCTTGGCATCATTTTAGCTATTTGTGTCTGATATTGAAGTTTTGACGATTCTATTGAAGTGAGCCTTTTGTTTTGGGCACAGGGCCACAAACGGAGGTGAAAATTCTAAAATGATGAGTCTTAACAGAACGATGAATGGTTTCAGCGTTTTTTAAAATTGCACTGTATGTTTGCGCTGATCCAAGCCTCGTGCTTAATATTGATGCATGTCATCCAATGAAATAATACTTGACCTGAGTGCATAAAAGGTTTTACCTTAAATGTTGGTAAAGAACATGCAAATTTACTTCCAGTGAAATTGTCATCATTACTTATCCTAATCGCATTATCAGAGATGATGTTTACATGTAATTTTGAAATCTTGCATCAACTAATTTTATGATTTACTATTAGAGGTTCTTTCCATTGATATCGCTTCTAATCATTCAGTTTGGATGCGATGAGAGAGCACATGCTATTACGTTCAATGTCACTCTAATCACTGCAGAATACAACATGCCCTAGGCTTGGAATGCATGCACATATTGTATTTCAATCTGCAGAATTGCTGAAGTCTGATTAAGGGTTGGCAAATGTGAAAAATTAAGGCTTGAAGGCTTTTGAATTGTTTCTCGCTGTTTCAAACAATGCTTGTGTTGATTTTGAAATAAATAAATTGTACTTAAGTATTCACTTATGATAACAAAGTATACAATTTATCACCTTTTTAAGATTAATTACGTCAATGCTCTAATTAGCAGTTTATAAGACTGCACGAAAATGGAGGAAACATTACGTACGACATTCAAGGTACTTTTTTCCCCAACGTTTCGCTGCAATATAAAGTGTCGAATGCTGTCAAGATCTACAGCCTTTACTCCATACAGTGTGCTCTGCCAGAGGTCGCGTCACATTTTTCTCTGCCTTAGCATGACATTGCACCATTTTTGGAAAACTTATCATGAAGCGGCTAGCCAATCCTTCAATTAGCCAAAACTTCCATATTTTGGAAGGTACGTATCATCGTTTAGCTAGAGGTAGATGTTATCATACCCTGTCAACCTGTAACTTTTCAAAATTTTGAGCTGCTTTTTAATTACTTCCCTGCCACTTGATTTACTTTAAACTCAATTTTTTGAGCTGATCTTTTAGAGAGCTACACAACTAAATTCACATAAATATTTCGACACAAAACTGTTGTTTTCTACACAGAGTGGGTTCATTTGCCAGTAAGGTCACTCGCTTCCAACCACAGTCCCACTATGCACCTAAAGATGGCGCCTGCAATCACAAAATTTAATGATAATAGACCGAAAGTGGTTAAAAACTAACTTAAAAACAGCTCGGTTTCCTTAGAACACTCCAGAGGGTGTTGCAATTCGGCAATTATTTTCTGTAATGAAAATTTATTTAAGAATCTTTCTGAAAAGATGGCCTTAAGATGTGCGACATGTCACTCTTGCCAATAAACAAAACTTATGCACTATCTATAGCCGAAAATAATTTGCAAACCTGTCGCCTGCTGCTAAAAATTTTAGTTGACGTTTGCTGTAAAACTAGCTCTTTAAAGAGAACTATATGATAACCTCGTGTGACAGTAAAATGTAAGCACAAAGACATGTAGTCAAAGAAAAGGTGCACATCTGCACTTTTACACCTTTACTGTTTACGATTAGTGTTCTGAATCATGTCACTAAAAATAATAGTTAATTCCTCTTTAGAAAACAAATAGGTTGATCATGAAGAATTAGAAAAGTTAAGTAGCAAAATTTGCTTATCGTGATTATACGCTTGAAAGTAATTTCTTTCAGCTGGGTCATTTCTAACTGCTTCTGTAGAAATATCACTGTAGGTCATACTAAAATAAATAGTTAAAAACAATATTTTCAGCATGTTTCAAGGAATAGATGCTTCTATTTATTTTAATTGCCTCGTTAACGTTTATGATCGGTTTTTTAAATCATATTACTGAAAGAAGAAGTTAATGTTCTTTTTAAACGAATAGGTTGGTCATGAAAAATTAAGAAAAAATTAAATGAAAAAATTTGCTTATCACCTTTGCTTAAAAGCAGTTTATTTTAGCTGGGTCAATTGAAATTTAATCTTCTTCGATTAGAGATGTGCTGTAGGTCGTATTGAAATAAATAGCTAAGAATAATATTTACTAGTATGTGTCGTTTGACACTAGACAAGACTGTTGTTTTACTGTTTTGGTTCAGAGAGCAGATAAGCTGTTATTCAACATTACTGATGCTACGCACATCACTGTAGATTGAATTGATCTCAGTCCAAACTATTAGAATAACGGTGACTTTAAAGTTATCCCACGAGAATTTTTTTTGTGCACAGAAAATATAACCACATAAGTAACAATTTTTAACCACGCAAGGAGGTAGGTTAAGTGCACTTTATCTTCTTTCTTCTAATCTTAATTATTCATGCATATATTCATTTATTAATTCATTAATCGAATTATTCATTTATTCAATTATTAGTCCATTCATTTCATCCGGTTTTCATTCATTTAATCTATTCATCAGTTTGTGTGTCCGGTCATCTTCCTGCGTTTCGGCCATCACTAATAACATTCCCATTCATTCATTCATTCATTCATTCATTCATTAATTTATTCCTTTTTTGACAGATGCATTGAATTCTTAGAATGTCTTTAGCGTTATGTTGCAATGAGTTTAGAATAATGTTCCTGGTGGTTGAATAAATGGGTGCAGAAATGAACGATCAAACAAAGTAAAAAATATCAGATAAATCAATGAATCAATCAACAGACTAATAAATAATGTAAAAATTATTCGCTATTTACCAAAATTCAAACTTTTTAATTTACTGGATCCTTCTTTTATTCATAAAATGCATCTGAATCTCTCTCCATCTCATCTGCTTACAAATCAGTTTGCCTAGCTTATCAAATAGCATGTTTTTAGCAGTTTATCGGCCATTACCCTTAAAGAAGAATTTATGCAATATCATTATCAAAAGTAATGTATTTCAATGAATGGAGCAACACCAAATTCGATTTTATATTGAGAGTCACATTAGTATGTGTTTTCAATTGACTTTCTGTTGGTGTATTAAAAACTGAAATTCTATTAGAACTAATTTGGCTAGTATGGGGAAAAGGGTTTCAAGTGGATAATGACATTTTTAACGTTTGCGTTATGTAGCCCAATGCGCCAGGCAAAAATGTAACGCGCGTATGAACTCTACTCAATCAAACCTTACAAAGCTAAGAAACACAACTCTTATGTTTAAGAATGTTTAAGAAGGTACGGATGAAATCTTTAGATGTTGCATCTTAAAGAAATACTAGAGAGTGAAATCTTGAGAGTGAAAGTTCCTTCACCTTTGCTTATATCTTGAATAATTAGTTTCATGGCACATTTTTACTGTCTGAAACAGTTCTATAACCGTAATTTTCTCTCTCAAATGATATCATAGCCTTAGCGAGCCTTTCAAGTATGGTGTTTAGTTTTACTAGAAAAATAGGCTAACTGCCAATGGCATTTCATTTTCAGCACAATAGCCATCAATTTGCAACCGTGTCACTGTTTAATTTTAGCAATACAGAACAGCTAATGCCAAAAGAATTCTGTTTGTACATCTGAACTCTCAAGAGATTGCACATTAAAACGCTGCTCTGCAAAAGCAGTTGAATAAGACCAAGGAATGTGATTAGAGCTAATGATGGGTAGATCAAAATACCCTATGATTGTAAATGTATGCAATAAACTGTCAATAGGTATAAAGATATAGTTTTTCACTGAAATTCTCTTTGATTGAACATCTCTTCTTTTTGGCACGCGAGATCAACTTTTTCAGTAAACGTTGACCACGAGCATTAAAAGGAATAAATCAAATACTTCTTTTAGACCCATCGTTTCTTTTCAGGCTACATTTTAAAGTGCAAGACAAATTTTCAATATTTCATGAACACTTTGAGGTCATGTCACACATTTCAGTGAGTATCTGATGAAAGCACATCTTTTAGGCTGAATTAAAAAAAAGTAAATTGACCTCAAGCTAGGAATAATTCAAACCATTCATTATAACAAAACCCCCTGGAAGATAACGAATATATATAGTTATGAATATCATTATTCATGTTGGGTGTTGTGCACTTGCTATTCTAGGTTTTAAGCTGATTAATTATTGTGTGGAGAAATATATGCGGCATGATATTGATAGAATGACACTTCATGTCTATCAAATTTATTACATATGATGGTAACTTTAACGTAGTTGATATTTAAGTACTTTTAAATTTATGAACATTTACATGCCCTGCCAAAAACCATTCCTCTTTTCTCGACATTCACAATAACTAACATGTAAATGATATGTTAGACCTATTTTTCTGAGGCCTTTATTGAAATTCCCTTTTTTAACGATATTCAATAATCATTAACTGTGTAAAAAGCATGTGCTTTATGGAAGAACCTATCAATTCATTTTCCCGGTTTATGAATTTGCATGTGCTGCCACTTATTCTTGGCTGGAAATTGCACATAGTTAAAAATCTGGATGTGATATAGAACTCAATATGAGTAGCTGTGGCACTATAAACACAACGTTATATGAACTTTAACTTAAAAAACAACCAAAATCACTACAAAACTTGAAGCTCCTCTTCAAAATCAAACCCTTGACTGGTGGGTCCGTAAGAGACAACTATAGATGTGATTTAGAATACTCTGGATACATCCTCAGCACTAAAACAGGCTGTCTAGGCCACATTGTTGAAATTAATGTGTTATTTTGATACTTAAACTACAGAGGCAAGATGCTCTAGCCTTCTTCCTGCTTCTCGATATACCAGTTCGTTCCTAGTGTAGTCTCGTTTGAATTTTCAAACAGAAAAATGAATATATACATTTCCCCAAAAATCCTCGATATAGATGTGAGCAGCTATTTGTCTTATATAACTAACAATCCACTGGGATAAGCCATTCGAAAATAGCACGGATTTGGTTAGGAAAGCTGGGAATATGATCTAAAAGCTAGGATTTTCTCAGCTTTCCAGGAAAGAAGAGGTGAAAAGCTGAGAATGTTTGAGAAGTTAAACATTAAAAAACTGGGAATGCAGGGTATCAAACCGGGAAGGCTGGGAAGGCTAAAAAAAGGCCACATTCAGATGGTGGGAATATAGGGAATACTTGATGTGAAAGCAAATCAGGTAGCCTCTTCTATGCAATCAATTGTACAATTAGCGCTATAAACATGCTTGCACGAAATTTGCGTGGTCACTAACTTAAAATGGAATCGTGAGATACAATATCCTCAATAACCTCTAAAGAGAAACGACGATAGCATACGATCCTCAGCAACACCTAGGCAATTAATATTTGATAGAAATACCACGCTAGGAGGCCAGATTATTGACACAAAACTGTTCAAACCTGTCACATGCGTCCAGTCTTGATTAGCTTCTGCGGGATCCCTTTGACTTTCACCCAATCGAAGGCGGTAAATTTGGCCAGGGAGGTGGGTGGTCAGGTCCTAGACCACCCTTCCTTCAAGACTAACCTGATGACGTCATCTTGCATAATTTGGAAAATGCTTTAATACAAGGTCCTCTAGGTACTGCTTTAACACCTGTGGAAATTGTTCAAGATCATTTTACGAAAATCTTTTTGGTGATTCTATTTTCATTTATAAGACGCGTCATTTAAAAGGTCGTAAGAAGATGAAGAGGCAATTGTAAATAAAATGCTGAACTCATTAGAAATGACTCCTAATTTAACGATTCCTCAGCACTCAAAATGTTATCATCATATATTTTTGAATGCTGTTAATCCTACAATGTCTGTTTTGTCTTTCTAAGATAGTTGCCAGGGACAGACTTACCAAGGGTTGTGGAGGTGCGACCAGTGTTGTAACGGAGCGGTGTGGGGCCCTTAGTCAAAGTAGGGGTTTGGGGCCCCTTTTTTTGCGAATCAAATTTACAGGCTAAGCCTGAAATTACCCTTGATTGCACAAATTTTTTACATACAATTTTTAAACAACATTAACTAAAATCAACATAACAATTGTTAGGAAACGCTTATATCCAAAAAAATTCACAAAATATTTCGGGGGCCCCTAGGGGCCTAATTGTGTAGGGTCCCTTATTTTTGGGCTTAAAGGTGCACACCGTGCATTACGCCACTGGGTGCGACACTCTTCTAATATTCTTGTGTAAAATTTCTTTTGACCCGTTAAAAAGTTTTCTCGGTAGGCAGCAGCAGTAAATGTCGACAAGTTTCTTCCTAATTTATCTTCTTTTTGAGTCAGTTGCATTTTTCTTGCAATGAAATGAATTGCTTGAAATAGTTTTGGCTTTGGATTTGGATCCATCTCTTATTTTAAGCCCTGTTTCTGTACTGCAACAAGGGGGTGGTGGCTCTTTTTTCAGACACCATTTAAAGTTTTAAAAGAGATAGAGTGGCACCTGAAAGGCGTGGCAGTTCAGGACTTAAATTGACGGTAATTTTTCGGGAGGTGTAGGGCTCAAAATTTCCGACTGACAAGGCTAAAATATAATTTTGCATGAAGGCCTAGACGGTAGCAATTATGATTAGTTTACAAAATTGATCAACTAAGATAAACTGGTGTTATACCAACCCCAATGGTAATTGTGATGATGGTTATTCTGATGATTATGATGATGGTATCAGTGATGATGCTTATTATGAATGAAAACTCCAAGGTATGGAAATGTTTTCGTGCTGACGGTGTCATTTATTTCCCATATTTTAGATCTCTATCACGATGAAAATGCAATGAGTACTAAGCAATTTTGCAAACCAAGGTCTCAGAAATGCATATCAAGGTACTATAGTTTAGACTCTTAATTGTGGCAATTGTTGAATTTAACATTTTGTAGTATCACATCCAGATTAATTATGAGACTGCGACAATAAATTGTTGTATATCATTCAGAACCTCCAAAAAGAAACCGTTAAACGAAACCCGAGTACTAGAGCTGCTGAGCAACTGCAATATTCTCAGTATTATTTTAACTTAATAATACTCCTTTTGAATGACTTAAATATTGATGGCAAGGTTGATACGGGATTCGTGCTGGAAGTAACAAAACAGCAATGAAGATAGTCAATAAATTAAGCAAGCATATATTGATATCAAGATATATTGAGAGCAAGCGTGGAGTAAGGCAAGGATGTGTACTATCCACGGTTCTGGTTTTGTTATGCAGTTTAATTGCCATGAGAGAAGTAAGTGGTATTAAAGTTGTGTCTGAAAGTAAGAAGTTTGGATTATCATTTATATTAATAAACATTTTTCATGGTTATACGGAAGGAGAAAGAGACTCCTAGGTGCCCGTAAATGAAAATAGGCAAGCGATAGGGCAAGAGAACAGTTGAGTTAATTAAGTAGTATTCTTACAAGCGATGGTAGATATGGAACTGAAATAAAAAAGAAAGATCGTAGTGGAAAAGAAGGTCTTTAAAGAACTAGTTAATCTTTTGATAAACAGAAAGGTCAAGTTGGATACAAGAAAAAGAATATTTAACTCTAATGTATGATCCGTTCTTCATAAAGTTGTGAAACATGGACTTTAAGCAAGAATATGGAGGAGAAATTAAAATCTTTTGAATTATGGCTTTCAGGCATATCCTAAGAGAATAATGGTTAGATAGGCAATGAATGAAATTAATTTAGAGATGCACATAGAATCTAATCGACATGATTAGAAAGCGGCGAATGTCTTGGCCATAAATAAAAAGAGAAGCTTATAAGGGAAAGATTAAGGGAAAAAAAGCTCGTGGCAGACAACGATAAGGCTATATTGCTAGCATGAAAAGAAGTATCGGTCAATTTTGGTCAGGAAGCGATATCATCCTGCTTTGAAAGGACATGGATATTTGAGGTGGCATGATCGTCGATAGCCAGGACACGTGGATAGAAAGAACAGATAAAATATGAAATCTATTTCAAAAGAACTCCAGTTATCCACGTCGGTACAATAAGCGCATGGAATATCTTAATATCTACGCAATAACTATTTTCTTATAAACTTTTACTTTTCTTTTGCTTCTCTTTGCGCTGCAGTTTACACACTCATTTGAATCAATACTTCAGGTTTTTCGAATGATTCAATTTCTCCGATTAACCTGGCTTTTGCCAAAAGGCTTCAAATATTCCGAATGACTATCAATTTTCCGACTTTACGCGCCTGCTGATAGTTGCTGTCCCCAGATTTATGTTTGTATGAAAGTTGAGACTTAAAATGAGCTGTACGTTTTACTAGATGAAATATTAAACTATTTGTGATTCAAGCATACACTAGAAACATGTTAATAGTTGACTTCAAAGCTCATAAGAATATAGTCAAACTATATATGGAATGCTTTGATAGTTGAACTCGAAACTTGTAGATAACCTGCAAAAGTATTAGAGCTCGCTCGCGTCCTAAAACCCGTGTGATTCTACAAACCAGATTTTTTCAACACTCACAGTATATGACATATACAGCCAGTGGCGGAGCCACGGGGGTGTTTGGGAGGAGAAATTATTCTGAAAATATGGTAACGGAGATTTGTCCAGGGTAGGGCTAAGCCCCTATTAAGTTTTGTTTATAAGTCAGAAACTGTCTTCAAAATTGATCCCAAAAAAGATGGAACCGTTCTAAACTATTCTAGAACAGTAGCATTGGTTTCAAAACGGGCTTTTCCAAATCTTGTGGGCGTGGGCAAAAACTCTATTGTCACCTTCGCTTCCACTTTCCGGAAGCTGGCGCCACCACTGTCTACAGCTTCTATAACGCCAATGAGTGCGATTTTGTAAAATGTTGTTCTGCAACGGGAAAAAAATCTTTCAATGCCAACTAAGCATTTCTCTCTTTTGACAATTCCTAGAAGCATGCTTGCAAAAATTTACGCTACAAATTTATATCAACAGGCACATTTTAAAGTCTAAAATTTCCTGGCAATTTAGTCACATTTGAATTTGTGCCTTGAGCTTAAATGAAAGACTCTAAAAGCTGTGGGTTGTTGTTCGGATGTAAATATGCAGTCTTATGGATTGACTAATGGACAATCTAATGCCCTTTATATTTAATCTTAGGTATTTTCAAATATATTAGAACATGCCAACTTTTCCTAAACTGTTTTCCTGGTAATCTTTGCGAGATGAAAACTGAAATAATAGCTTTAGAAGTTCTCTTTTCGACAGGTTTTAGAGCCAAACATCAGCCATTTTCTAAACTAAAGTCTTATCAGTGTGAGACAAAGCCTGTGGAGTGAAGCACTTTCTTCTTAAGGCCGTTTCATCATTTATCTAATTTGATAAAATGCCTTATCAATGTGAGACATAGCCTGTTTAATACTTTCTTCTCAAAGAAATTTCATCTTAAATTATAAAAATTCTTCCTTAAGGAAGCAAATGGTAGCCACCTGCTGCTTGGCATACCCAAATTTCGATTATTAGAGCAAACTTTAAAATCAAGGCCAAAAGAAACACAGCTCTCTATACATCTCACGGAACAAGCAAACTAATTTATTCAAACATTCATCAAGATGGTTAACATATATTTCCATACACCTGAAATGTGACCATAGGCATTATTTGCCTTGCGAATTCTAAATTTTTTCTATTCATTAATGAATCAATTAATCAACTCTTGCAAGAATTATATCTGTGAAAGACTGCTTGAAAGTGTTAATGCCAAACTATAATCAAGCATGATTTACTTTTCTCGTCCATTCATAAAATCAATGAATTATTTAGAATGTTTGTGGAAGGTAACCCTTCAACTGTAGTTGCTTTACAAAGGCATTGCATCTAAATACACAATACATGAATAAAATATGATTAACGAAGACTACTAAGAAAAACAACATATGCATGTTAAAACCAACGATTTGGAGACGATAGTGTAAAAATGTTTCAAAATGTGTGAACTGACAGGTAAAAAATTCTGCTTTTGAAAGTGGCAATGCCCGCTTTGATTCGGCGAGTAGACATTCACTTTTTCTTACGCCCTTTGAAAAAAAACGTCTCTGCCCGTTTGAAGTCAGTTTATTTCATATCTAAAGACCAGTAGCTGTACAAGTATCAGTAGTTTTTTCACCTTCCATTTTTTCCACTAGGCCTTAACGCGTTTCTTTATTCCAAATATTAGCTTAGTTATATCATAAATTGTTGATGGTGCGTTTTTTTGTATGAAAAGTCCTATGTTAGGATCAAGTGATGTTTGCTCAACCATAGTCTTTGCTGTTGCAAAGGATGTATGCTAGCAAACGGAATTATTTATAACGATAAATGCGAAAGGTATTTTTATTGCTATTTATATTGTGTTTGCAAAAAACCCAAATGAATATACCAAACATTGCAGCACAAAATCCTTCTTTCCCTAGACCTCCCTAATAAAAGTCAATCACATCGCTGTTTTCAGCTAATAGATTAGCATTTGATTTCAAACGAAAAACATGAGATTTTGCTGGTTCTAACAAAACCAATCGTTGGTTATTACTTCTTTTTAATGAAAATCTAAAGACAGATGTCTTTAATCACACTTTCCTCGTACTAATCAATCTTAAAACTTTTGAGTAACCCCCGTCTTTATTTGCATATTTAAGGTAGTGCAAGCACCTACAACTTCAGTTTGCTCAACGACCATCTGACGAAGAAAAGAAGTGCATCTTCTCCACAGCAATCTGCTCTCTAGACAACCTTTGAAGTGAAAAAGCCTGAAAATGAAGTCACCATTACTCCTATCTTTTGTCATTGGTAAAGTAATTCTTATTTATCCAGAGCAAATATTTGTAGTGCTTTAACGTACTTGAAACGTTTTGATATTTTACTTCCCTCCTTTTACAAACATGACGAAATCAGAATGTACAACAGAAACCTTCGCAAAATAAAATTCGATGGCTGAATGGAGTTGTGAAAAACAAAAGTAGGGATAAATGTGCCGAAGGACAGTGTAACTTATGAATTTATATAATGTGGGAAATTTCATTTAATTGTTACATATCAATCATTTTATACTTTTTTCCAAGGGAAGTAAAGGAAACTATTTAAGTGCCTTCGCGGCTTAATACAGATTGAAAGTTGAGCTTGTGCTGTAATTAAATCTGATGTTTCTAATTACAAAGCGAATTACACTCCATGCTGATTCGACAGATGTTTAAAGTTGTTCAAAATGTCTTTGCTTAAACTATTGCGATTAGCATTGAATTTTTTATTCAAGATTAGAAAATGTTTTCACTCTTTTCATATATTACCTGCAAACGATCAACTTCGTGGTATTGTTTCAATTCTAAGCAGCATTGGTTTTTATGCTGATCATCCCCTTATACGAAAGAATCACCCACAAGAAATATACCTCTCATATCGATCATATCATATCGTGGTCAACTTCGTGATTCTAAAGCTTACGACAGGGGATTTTTTCATTCTCTTCACCTTCTTGCCTTACCTCCTGAAGGTCCTTTCTAACCTAGACAACGAATACTGCCGAGTACAAACTGAATGGATTCACTCATGCAGATGTCTTTTGTCAGACCTAACGCATCACAGACAGCATCGTTCTTACTAGTTAACTTTTGCCATGTTTCTTAGAGACTTTCAATTTGCAGTGTAATGCAGCGCTTATAACGTGAAGAAGAAGTTTGAATTCGCTAAGTTAAAAAGATGATTGTGCTATTACATTGAAAAGGTTTGAACAGGTTAGAGAAAGCGTTATGGGAACTGAATCGAGGAAGTTGACAGGTGAATTAAATGCCATGACGTTTTTCGTGAACGTTTTTCGACGATAGATAAAGCCTTTCTTTAGGGAAATTTCCAAAACTTGCCATGAAAATTATACTGTTTTCTTTTTCAACAGTTTTCTATTCAATTTTGTTTGTCAAACTTGTAAATAATCTAAATCTATCTGACATTGATCACTGCTTGGGTGAAAAAACCAATAGTTTCTCAACTAATTTTGAAAATATACACCTCTACTTGACGGCTGTGTTCAGCAACCGAAAATGTTTGCTTTGGTAAATAAAAAGAAAAAATAATTTTGAAGGACCACCGAACATGTTGATTCCATTCAATAGCGTATGTTATTTGGATTATGGATGTTTCCAAGAGAGTTTTATTGAAAACCGATGTTTTCTTCTCATGTGAGGTGTAAAAACGCAAATCATGGAAACTTCGTTTCTGGCAAATCCCCGGAATAATTTTGTACTTTAAACTATAGTTGGACTATCTCGGAGGATTTAGAAGACTTAAAAAGTAATGTATTCAAATCTTGAGATGTTTTCTTGCATTTGGTTGTAAAGAGCATCTGCTGCAGCTGAAAGTAACCTTAACACTAACTATAGCTTTCCTAGGACTGCTTGGTTTCCTCTTCTGTCTATGCAAAATATTTCTTGTCATTAGAAGTTCGAAAAGAAAAAGCCTTGTTTATGAGTAGCAGACCAAATATGCCATCTTCCTTTCAAACAAACGGCGCAAATAATAATCCTCCATGTCAGTATCGTCTGTCTATGAATCAAGTGCATTGGCAATTAAAGGCTGTTTAAAGAGCAATTAATTTCGTGCAGATTATCAATTCAATATCCATCGAGGTATTTATAATTTTAAAAAAATCAAAATTACCTACCAAAGTATATAAGATCTTATTGGCAAATTCTAATAAAATCTGCCTCAGAACTCATTCCTTATTGTTTGCCGCAGCTTCTGATGCATGCGTAAATGATTCCAACTTACTGTCAGGTGCATTTCATTAGCATATTCGATTTTCTATAAGTACATACCTTTAGATATAGAAGTAAAGACATAGCATTTCTACTTATATGTTAGATGGGCAATTCTTCTGTTTGACTTAAGCAGCCTTTTTTCAAAACGGATCTTTTCTTAATGTTCAGGCTATGATCTAACACCTATTTGATATTGTCTCTCTTTCTTATTATTACTTTCGTTAAGTATAGATAAAGTAGATTTTCTTCTTAAATAGACAAAAATGTTTTTTACAATATGCACAACACGACTTCTTATCATGCCAAACAAGTATCCTGAAGTGTCTTGAAAAGATGCAAATAAGTCGCATTAAATTGTGCAAAATATTGTTTTTGAAAAGACACGGCGTCATTATCGAGCTATCGTAAGAATTTCACTAAAACTAAAACTATTTCCTTTATAACATGGTAAATTGATCGATCTTATTTTACATTTATTTTTATCTTAATTTAACATTTATTACGTAACATGTATTTGAAACGAATGAATGAATGAATGAATGAATGAATGAATGAATGAATGAATGAATGAATGAATGAATGAATGAATGAATGAATGAATGAATGAATGAATGAATGAATGAATGAATGAATGAATGAATCATTGATTGATCGATCATTTGATTGACTTATATTGATAGAATGATCTATTCATTCATTTATTTATTTATTTATTTATTTGTTTATTCCTTTATTTATTTGTTTATTCATTTATTCATTTGATGATATATTTTTAAT
The DNA here is from genome assembly GCA_964019065.1 of Catostylus mosaicus. Lineage (NCBI taxonomy): Eukaryota > Metazoa > Cnidaria > Scyphozoa > Rhizostomeae > Catostylidae > Catostylus > Catostylus mosaicus. Next base: position 3,512,395 of record OZ025202.1, read on the forward strand.
GACTAAGTGATTTAATGAATGAATCGATGTCTATTATTACTATTCTAATATGCTTCTTAGTAGCACAACATTCTCTTTGGAATGATCTGCAATATTTTCTTTTGTTAATCATTATTATATGGGCGTGATTTGCGATGTTGATGAACTGGCAGATGCTAAAGTGAAGCCAAAAAGCTAATAGCGTCTTCAAAAAATTATTGCAATGAATCACTCCAGAGTTTCTCAGATTTCAATAGAGAGATATTCAAATAATGATGTGTAAAATTGTTAATGCAGTTAATACAAGTAAAAAGGAAAAATCAAAAAAGATTTGAAGCTTTTAAGACATAGTTACTTTTATAGTAATTGTGAAATGCGGCAGGCACTTTATTGCATTGCAGTAGAAAATTCCATAAAAAGCTTAGACTAAACCTCGAAATTCTGCTCAATTTTAACTCTACTCAGATAGGTCAGCTCATTTTGGAAATCAAAATTTATGCCAAGAAAATTCAGACGAGCAATCGATATTCCTGTTGCAGTTTGATTGCGCCAGGTCTTGGTGGCTCACATCTATAAAATCTCGTTGTCAAAAATGCGAGATATTCCTTCCTTTTTGCGCTTACCATTGAAAAATAAAAAGCTTCTTCATCATTTGCAACCGATATGCGAGAACCAAATCTTTAAAGCAAGAATCAACTGTTGACAATTGGAGAGAAAATTTGGAAGATTCTTTTTACGCAACTTGGCAGCTAACTGAGTGAGAATGGTTGTAATTTAACACCAAAAAACCTTGGGTTACACAAAAATTAATTAGATGAGGATTCTTTACTTTCCAGTTGTTCTGTCACTTATTAAATACATTTTGCTGTCACGATTCAAGGCCAACTTCCATACAGAGAATTTGTGAATTTTACTTGCAAATACGTGTGCATTTTTATAGGATATTTTTGAGTTTTGTTCGTTTAAAAGTCATAAAATTTAAGCAAAGATCATTTATTATGTACAGTTTCCTGTACAGATTCAAAGCATGAAATGAAAGGATCGATGGACGCAATAACTCATTGAGATACACGATGGTTATGGTTTTTTTCTTTGAAACCTGAATAATGAGGATTGGTAGTTAAAGGGATTTTTAAAAGTTGTCAACTCTTGGTTTGCGAAATAGTGTAAGTTGCATCCACTGTGATATCAATCTTCCTTGGCTCTACTATTGTCTTTGATATATACTTTGCAACCTTCTCATACAATAAGAATAATGTAAATGATGGTAAAATAAGGAAAAATGATTTATGAAAACAACAGTTATAACTGGGGACCACGTTGCATCGACATTACACAATAGTGGCTATAACATGTACAACAAGAATGTGGCGGAAGTGTACCGGTTTGAATCACAGTCGTGTAATGTCGATGAAAAGTGTTCCGCAGTTAAAAATCGCGTTCTTCTCACGAGTCACTTTTCATTGTTTTATTTAATTCTTGTTATATGAATAGGACGCAAAGTATATGCCATAGACAATACTGCAGCTACAAAGAGTTCTGAATATAGTGATACACCAGTTCGAAGAACAATTGAGCCTAGAAAATTCTACAATTGGATAACACCCTTTCGGCCCGTATCTAATTTATGTCAGCCAATACCAAATTGATGAAAGTGCGCTTTATGAGTATTCTGACCATAACCACTAAAAAATTGTTACGTTAAGCCTTCATCGTTGAAGTTTATTCTCAATGAAAGAAGTGTATGCTTCGAAGTAGATGTGAAAACCTTTACAGACAATTCACATCCTTTTTCATCGGCAATTCGAATTCGGCTACATTACTACATAGGTGATATGTTGAGCGTTGAGAATATTGCTGAGGAGGTCACACGGCAGACAAATCATATTGCTCGAGCTAGCTCTGTTAAAATTCTCTCCGTATAAGATTTGTGTGATTTCAAGGAATTTCTTAAAATTGATGAGTGTTCAAACCTGAAGACTGGTAAAATATTTCGAATACTGCTTTCTTTACCGTCTCTTCTATTCATTACCTTAAAGAAATGGGTCTTTTTCTGATGAACTATCGCATACTATTACATTTGCATATAACTGCTGTCTTATTCACAAATCTAAATGTTTTTTTTCTTTCTTGACTATCATCCCATTTAGGCATTTTTGGAAAATGATTTTTGGAAAATGAATTTTAGTGTTTCAGTTTAGCATTGAAACACCACATATTAAAAAATCTCTCCAAAAGGAGCATATGACGTTTTCACCTTGACTCATAAACTTAATCTCGTGGATCAATTGGAATTTGTTTGCAAAGGAAAGACTTTCAAAGAAGTGATTTCAAACAAACCGGTCATTTTATATGCACTGTTCTAGATAATGAGGCTCACTTTTAGCGATTCATTTCTGTGCAAAAAATACCGAGCTGGAGTGTTATCAGTCTGAAAGTGTTTCATATCTAAGCTTAGAAGCTTTGTCTATAAATTTGCCGCAAATCATGTCAACATTAATGTACGATTCTTAACTGTGAGCTAAAATAATAAAGCAATAGTATTTTACTGACCTGGTGTTCATCAATTACGCTGCTAAACAGGGTGAATTTGGTTTAATTTTAGCAATCAATGGCCAGCCAGGAACGAATAACGCAGTATATGCGCTCCAAGGCTTTATCCAGTAAGAAGTGATTTTCTTGGTAAGCGGCGTGGCTGGCTGTTTGCAGAACGGCATGAATCGATGAATGGTCGATAGCAATGCATGTGAAATGATGCACTTAGCGAAAAATGCAGAAAACAGCCAGCCCTTAGCGTTTTCACTTTGTTTGCAGTCAGGATTTTTCCACTTTGAACCCGAATAACTTCTTCTTCTACCCATACAAATGAATTTCAACCATATTAAAGAGTCCTTGCAACAAAATTTTCAATACTGCTTTAAAATGTTATTCAAAATGCTGATATTCAAAATATTCTAGCATAAAAGCTATCTTTAATGCAAACGTGAAGCGTGTCCTAGGGGCCCTTGAGCAAACATAAGCAAACACAGGCCGATCTGAGTTTCAGATCGGCACGAGTTCATTTCCGTGTTTAGTGAAGGTTCTTGTTTAAGGTCTTCACATGAGAACAAGCGAAATGAAACTCGTGTCAGGGTCTGGCAGACCGACCTGGACGCTCAGCTTGACCTCAAATTCTCATATTAACATAAATTTTGTCAGATCGGGGCGAAACATAGAGATGGGGCGAAGTAAAAGTTGTAAAGAATATTGCGGAGGAGATATCGCATCACTTATCGCTATTCTTATCGCTCGGCCATTCTGTGATTTACGATCACATTCACGTTAAAAACGTCTTCCCATGACATTTCAAAATTTGTCTTTCGCCCTTCTGGAAGCTTTTTGCGATCCATCCAATTTCTCCACCATTTGTCAGTTCGTTCTGGGCTGAGCTACTCGGTTCTTTCTCGGTTCTCGGTTCTCTGTACTTCCGTCTTTTTCTCCTAAACCATCTAGTTCGCAGCTGTCTTTACCTGCGAATTGCTCGATTCTTTTCCTGCATAAATGCAGACCGGTTTAAATTTCCATGTAAACGCAACGCAAAAAAGCTGACATGCAATCTTGGCGGACCAAAATCATTTGCTTTGATTCAAATTATATCAAATGGAGCATGTCTTATAATTTTCAATGTTTTGCTAAGAGATCCTATGCATTTGAAGGTGCTAAAATGAAAATTTAAGTAGTATCTAGGGATATATTGTGCTGTTGGACAACTTGAAGCTAGCGATCTGTTTTTTTTGGGAGCGTTATCTCTCTCAGAGTCTTGATTTCATATCAAAGGTGAAAATCTTAATTAAAAGGCAGTGCTAAAGAAATTTTATCCATGTGCTTAGTAGCAAATGAAAGGGAATACTGTAATTCGCAGCAAATTCAGTGAATTTGGAAACAACGATTAGAAAAACTTCAAGTTGAAAAATCTCATATCATAACAAAGTAAAAAAACTAAAGCTCCAAAGCGAATTGTTATCTGCTGATTACAAATTTCTAGATTGCTGAAATCTGGGATTTCTTAATTAGAATTCCTAAAGCAACCGGCTTTATTTACGTTACGACTATATAAAACCTATTAAACAGTCGTTCTTGTTCAATTCTCTTTATTTTGTAGAATTAAGCTGTTTGAGTGGGAGCCGATCTTTTTTAAATCCTAAGGCGTGTTAGTCGCAATAATCATTTTTGAAAACACTTGCATAGTTTTATTAGATTTACAAGCATCGTGGATGCAAATGAGGAGAACCATTTCAAGTTTCCTATTATGATTATAAGCTCTCCAGACAATACTGTGAAGCTCCATTCAAAAAGCGTTGGAACATTTTGTTTAGCTTTTCTCTGAGAAAAACAAAATATTCGGAATAAATTGGCTATTTATATTAAAAGTCAAACTCTGTATAGCTACCACTCATTAGCGATGAGTGAATCGATTGAACGCAGTTTTTCAAAGAATAATAGAAGATCATGCAGGGATCCAGATTTTACACGGTTTTAATAACAAATTCTTTAGTCTATTACGCAGATTAAAATTGAATTAATTAAGTGGCAGGTATAAAGCTTCTATTAAAATATATCCATGCTTTTTCCATAGTCAGCATAGCTGAGTAAAGCCTGGATCATTACTGTTCGAACTGGGAAACCCAATCATCTGATATAAAAAGGAATTTCTAATAACAAGGATTAATCTTTGTCGCTGTTGTAGCGGTTTATCGTAAGCCCTGTATTTCTTAATCGTAATATGTGAAGTGTAATCTCGTAATCGCTCGTAACTCTTTCAGACACGCTGGAACCGGGATGAGAAGCGGGATATTGGCAGGGGGTAAAAATCTAAGCAGATCTTATAAGCACGCTTTAAAACTTGCATTTTAAAACTATATTTGCTTTAAAAGCTTTGTGCTAAATACATCAGATCAACTGTTGAAGTTTTAACGTCAAGTGTGCTATGTTTATGTGTAAAACGATAAATAACTGATGGAGCGAAAGAGAAACGTTTCACGAAAGTGTTTGTATTTAAGTATTCTATAATTGTATTAAACTTTTTTAGAAATGTGTTGTTGATTTAAGTCATATCTTGGGAGGAGATATCATAACAAGTGTATTGTAGCAGGGCTTTTCATTTTTAGGGGTACCTTTTCTCGAAAATACGAAATTATGTGTATACAATTTCACAAAAATAGAAGGCACACGAGGGAAAGATTTATGGATTAATAAGCTGAAACAAGAGAAAATTCGGGACCATCATATGTATGAATTCAAAGCAATGAGACGAATCTAGCATCTTTATAAACTACAATGCCCCTCTTTATTTCATGGCCCTGTACATTTCTTGGCAGTGACAGAATTATGGATCCCATTTTTCAAATAGTGACACGAAATTATGGCCTCAATCTTCTTCTCAAAATGATACATCCCCATCACTTGATCTATAGGGGTATAGAAACCCCCCTCTGCCACCGAGATGCATGTATCAACTGTACTGCATCACTAAAAAGAATTTCGTAATGGGTTTTGTTTTCGCACCATCCAAGTCAGTGGAGCACTTTTAGTAACATACAAAAACATTACATTTGCGAAAGATGGTAATATGAAACGATTTACAGGATATTGGTGTCTGTCTCAAGGAGTTGAAAGTTACATGTAGAGGACAGAGGCGTAGAAAATGCAAGAAAGGAGGTGACAACAGAATAATTGAACATATATATTAATATAGACTTTTTCTACTCAAATCGAAACCAGTTTGTAAATTCTCTATCTAGAAAATATTTATGCCTCTTCTGTAATCGCGATATTATCTAAAATAGACGTTTCACATTTTCAAGCATACTGACTGTACATATTGAGGAAATCACTCCTCATTACTGATTGCCGCATTCTGGATGTCCATTTCAATGTTTTCTATTGCTAAATCATGTTTCTTTTAAGAATTTAGAGATCTGTGCATACGTTAGAACTAGAGGTCTCCATTTTTTTAGGTATGTTGGATGAAAATAAAGAACTTTCACAGAGATACCTAGATTTTCTGTCCGGTTTTAAATGACATCACAAAACTGTGCATTTTATCACTGAAAATTTGCAATCCTCTAACTTCGCTTCTCTTAAACATGAAACTCGGGATTTAATTTTTTTAATCGAGCTAGTCTTTCAAATGTTTTTCATCTGTTGAAATCTTTTTTGCACAAATAGATGCAGCTTAAGAGATTAAGCAGTAGAACTTTGCAGTTTATCATCTTTAAATCATAATGCCATTGCCTCTGCACGGAACACCTACATGTGTTCAGCTGAACTTTTAACCAGGATTGAAAATTGATAAGAAAAATACAAAAAAACATCCTTAAATATTCCTTGCATGTAAAATCTTTGGAAAATAAAACAAGAAGCATGATGAAGTGTGCATATATGCATCCATTTTCTAAAAATAAAAATAGACTAGGCGATAGAATTGTATAAACTTTTCATTTATAAATAATAAAAAACGTTCTCATCATAATGCCATTCTGGTCTTGATCTATTCACCTTGATGATGAAGTCTAGTATCAGATCTGCTTTTGTTCTTCAAAACCATCTAACATATTAGTCAACCAGGGATTAAACTACATTAATATCATACTGGAAAATGAGAGATTCTTAGTGCTACTCCATCACTACTGGAATATGTAACAAGTAAACATTTTACTTAAGTATCTAATTACCAGACAAGCAAAATTTTAATACTATCCAAAATTTTTACATTATTTTGAAGTTGTCCACTACCTTTAGTCTACTCAGTGTATTGAAGCAACATTATAGTGAAATTCATTGCTTTGCTCGACAAAGAGGCAATGGTCGATGCGTCAACCCCCTTGACAACCAGAAAGATCTACTGTATTGTCAATTTAAAATCCATTACTCTGAGCAATTTGCCAATGCCTCTCAGGACGGGTAGCTAGTTCTTCCCTATATCCCATTCCATGGGGCTTGAAATCCAAGCAGTGCTTAACCCATGACTTTGTTTTCGACCAGAAGCTTTTATTTACCAACTGCATTAGATTCTTTCTAAGTAGAATAAATAGCGTGTCAATGTCAAACCATACATATTGTGCTAGAAGGTAAAGCTCTTGCAAGTTTTATTTAGCTTAAAGATAGGTAATCATTAAGATAAATGCATGAAATTTATATGCAGCTGGGATAATTTCGATACGTCTGTTATAGTGCAAACAATGAACATAACGGCTAATCACGAAACTGTAAAACAGCATATTCCTTTAAAACGCGGTGAACCAAACTTCTAATATTTACTGATGTACTGCCTGGAGGGAACCAAATTTTAAATTCTGATTCATGAAATTATGTCTTACAATCATTTGCACAGAATTCCTTTACTTTTCTCACTCCGCTTAATCGCCATGGTTCGGAGTCTAACACGTCTTCGCTATGAGAATTAAGGACCTAGTTGCATCCCAATGTGTTTTCAGATTGCGTTTGAAAAGGAAACATTTGTCGGGGTGGGATGACGATGCGGCGCCATTTCTGAATCATCGTTAATACGCTCATTTACAAAATGGCAGGTCAGAGTGGGAAGTTAAGAAATGTATGTTGGCCTTGCTATCTTTGTAGAAGCCAAATAGCCAAAGCACTGGGCAAGTATCAATGATAACAGGAAACTGAATATGATCTCAGGACCTCCAGCAGTTTTTAAATTGGTAAACGTAGAACTGCCACTATGGCTCAGAAACTATTTGCTCTTCAGCAGCACAAACTTTGACTACCGTTGCAAAAATTTTCTAAGATTCCCCAACTTTTACTGAGATTAAAATCAAAATCATTTTTTGTCTGGAGATAGTTTTAATTGCTGACCATGCCAAAGTTATTTCCCCAACCTAGGCTTCATTTGGTGTCAACTTTTATCGATAGAATGCTGGACGTACTTATTTTGCTTTTATGCTGTATTTCCTATTTGCAGTACAACTTTGACTAGCTATTGATTTGCAAACTTTGAGAAAAGTTGATAACAAACTACTTTTTAACATTGAGACCCAATAGGCCATTGATTAGATCTCTTTTCTTAATATCAATTAATCTTCATTTTTGCTTCAACAACTCATTCTTAAATCGAAAACATCTAGTGACGTAGTTTTATGCAGAATCCGCTCTGACAATGTGCTTATTTGTTATCAAGGCACAACATAGTTAAGCAAATAATCAACAACTTAAATGGCAAAAAGCAAAAACAATAGAAATTTAATGATGATGATGATGATGATGACGATGATGATGATGATGATGATGATGATGATGATGATGATGATGATAATGATGATGATGATGATGATGATGATGATGATGATGATGATGATGATGATGATGATGATGATGATGATGATGATGATGATGATACTTTTTTATTTTTATTTGCAGTGATCATGGTATCAAGTGTCTTCCATGTTGATGGTAAGAAGCAAAGATTTAATTTTCATGCAATTTTTATCGAAAAACCAGTCTTCCTTAGACATTTCCTAAAGAAATGAGGAGTGCAAGCTTCCTCTTTCCCATTAGCCTATTCACCAAATGATTTAACATATTTATCATAAGGTATGTTTCAAAAAATTGGCCAAGACTCTTAATTAACGTTTTAGATGTAGTCGATAATGTATGTTGGTCAAAGGCCATTGGAGAAGCAAAATATTGCATTTTGATGAACTCAATGGATTTACCGTTCAGTCAAGACTCAGGAGATGCTAATAAAGTCCCTATTACGAGTCTAAAAACTAGCTTCATGGAATAAATCCATTAATTTTGCATTTTTTTAATGGTGTTTGTGTAAGATTTTGCATCTAATATTATTTTTGTTGCGCATGTTTTTCAAACATTTGATTCTTATAATTGAACAGCACTCTTGACCGCAGTAAATCCTGTCAATGAAAGAAAGTTGTAAAGTATTCTGATGCAGTAAATCGTATTAATCGAAGTTAGTTGCAGTGTAATCCGCTGTATTATATCCCGTCAATCAAAGCAAGTTGCAACTTTATCTAAATGCAATAAATCTTATTAATCGAGGCATGATGCAGTGTAATCCACTGCAGCAAATCCAGTCATGACAGAACTAGAGTAGTTCTGTCTCTAGTTCAAGTTGTTTAGTTATCTGATGCAGTAAATGGTAGTAATCGAAGTTAGTTAAAGTGTAATCTGTCATTTAATGCACACCCTTTCGTCGATCTGCTACAATATGCAAATTAAAGTCTTGCTGCAAGTCTTCAGAATCTTAGCAAATTTTAGGATAAAATCTCTCTGCAAATCCTGGTAATAAATCATTCTAAGCAGAGAATAATCCACAAGTCCTGGAGTATTATTCCACTTTACCTACGGAGCAATAAGCTTTGGTCTTTTGCAGTACCGAAGCTTTTTTAGCTATTTGAAATAACTTTAAGTGATTAAAACCGATTACTTTAACATGAAATTATAGGCCAGGGCGTGTTTGAGTGATCAAGAGATGCCAACATCATCTACTAAAAAGTCAAAGTGTTTTCAGCTGTGCTCGATAGCATGCATTCCATCTTGATGCCACACCCGGTGGGTCTAGTTGATCTAAGCAGGCAGCTTTGGTAACTGTTCTTCCTATTGTGCTAATTACATTCATATAATTAATAAATATTTGTACCAATGAATAATTTGTTGTCTTTTTCACAACAGGAAGTGACATGTGCAAGAGATCGTTGACAAAAAGACTATTAAAAATGATCGGTGTCGATCCAAACAAAAGCCCATGCTTGATAAACACAAAAAGAGGTGCTAATCTCTTCTTTATTCCTTGAATATTGTCCAACACTAAAGACATCAATTTTTCTCTTCTTACTAAACTCTTTACACTATGCTAGACTCTATTTTTCAATTCTAAAAGGATTTCGATTCAAGTCGAGAATTTCAGTTGCAAAAGCCGCCACCATACTATTTCAGTTTAGAGGAGACGAAAATTCTAGTTTTCAGCAAGGTGGCAATTTTCAGGTTCCTTAAGAAAAATCATAGTTGTCAGTTGATATTTTTCACGTTTTAGCAATGTATTTGCCATGAATACAATTAGCAGTAAATGAGACGTAACCCTAAACAAGAAGGTCTCTGATCTCATTGTCATTCAAATTGTTCCCTGCTTTAATCAATTTTCCAATGACGCTGCCGCAGTTTGTAACGCCATATATACCGTTTTCAAGACATTTAGTTTTATGTCAAAGGAAACTGAAAATTATAGTATTGAGCTTGCAATTTTATACTTTTGCCTCTTAGGCATTAGATGTTTTCTACTTTAAAGTACCCTCGATAAAAAACGGTTTTCAGGAAGCTAAATTATGCTGCCGTTTCTTCGTGAATTTTTTGCAATAAAAAAATGATTACTTATTTTCAGTGGGATTTTAGTATAATCTATGCTTTTAAATAGAAGTGGGATTTTTTAATAGTTATTGCACGTAGGATTTATAAATGCAAATGAACAAGGCTCTACTTACTTTTTATACTTTCAGAGATGGCACGCTTCATAGACACTGCTTTGGATGACATAAGAGAACGAGGTAATTCCTTTTTCTTTAGAAGAATATTGAACTGATTAGTTGTTAAATTTTGATCAGCAATAACAACTCAAAGAGGTATTGGCACAAAGAGGTTTTGTGTAATTGCCCTTGGCTTCAGAGGGAGAACCTTTGCATTTTGGCTTAGATCTGTTAAAGATTATGTTGAATCTAATAGAATCCTTCCAATCGTGGCCCAAAGAACTAAAGTATAAGTTATTGTATTAGGCAGGACTATGCTTAATCTGATTGAATCAAAAATTTCAGGAGTTTTCAACTTTCAACGGTTCTGTCACTACAAATATGCAGCATATTTACTTCTTTCATACTTTTATTGTCTAGCATTTCCACTTCTAAACTGTCAATACCACTTATGTCGGATCTTTTGGTTTTTCAACCAGAGCTGGCACAGAACTTTAAAAGCACACAGCATATGCAGAAGGGAATGGGGGAACTAAGAATAATAGATACAATAATGCAATACCCAGAATGCACCTTTTACTTTTTCTATCTTTAGTGTAGCATCGAAATTAGAGGACGGTTAAATATTTCTGGCGTGATGATTATTCAAACATTTAAGGTTACAGTAATGATGTTTTTTTTTCTCAGACAAATTTCAGCATCCCATCGGATTTCGAGTAAGCGATTTTCAATTGTAATTACGTAAAAATCTGACTATTTTTTCAGCTTTCTTGGAAGATGAAGCATTCGACCTCAGCAAGAAGTGGAAATGTAAGAAAAAACCACTGCCTTTCTTATATCTTATTGTTCTACATAACTCTTTATTTCTTATTCGAATTCTTTAATTTTTGGTAAAATATTTAACAGTTCATTTTGCACAAAAGTTCCATCGAAATAAGACAACAACCATGGAAATAAGATGTTGAAATTCTAGTAAGACACGCGACTTGGATTGAAAATATGGTTGTGTAGGGAAATGAGTTAGGGCTATGGCAGCGGTTACGGTTAGTTGTATGTACAGTTGGGATTAAGGTTGTGGTTATGGCTACGGTTGCGACTAGGGTTGCGGCTGCCGTTACGGTTAAGATCACGTTTTCTATATGTTAAAAACACTTCAATTATCTATCTTGGGATATCAGACATAAAGTACATAGAATATTCATTTTTATCATCTTAGTGACAAAGCGAGGTTATGGCAAGTACGATGGTCAATACTGTTGCAGTCCTACATGTGACCGGTATATGGCACATATAGGAGCTAAGCCATATTTGGTTGAATGCTGATTATTCGCAATTAATTTAGAATCAAGAATTTTATCTTTAAAAGTGTAATTAGAGAAACTGACATACAAGTCGATAATTCAACTAGCTGCGAGGGGTACATTATATTAAAAATTTCTGTTTAATTATACAAGAAACATACAATATGAACTTAAGACTTAAATAAATATCGTGGAAAATGTCGAATAAATTTATCTTGATAATGAATTGATACAATTCAAGTATATAATCAACTGAAGGTTTCAATTTGTTGCCTCTATTTTTGCAATTTTCGCTCAGAACCTTCGTTTTCCCATAAATTTCGAGGCAGCACAAGGCATAAAATTGATCATCAAGTTAATGGCTCATAGCAAACCTATGTTCAATTCCAGTACGTTCCATTGGGTGAAATAAATGTCATTTAGCCGTCACACAAGTCATTCTTGATAACGATGGACAATCATTACCTAACTGACAAAGAAATTGTTTTTGAAAGGAGCAAATATCAGTCATCTCCATGACATCGAAGTACTCTTCCTCAGGAAGGTTTGACTACTGCATCAACACAATGCTTAAGAAGACCATTGAATTTATTTTACCATATTAAAGGCTTTTTCCATTTTAACGTGGTAAACGTTTTCATAAAGCATTTCAAGGCTATCCAAAAATAATCCAATGTTGAAAATGATCATTAAGACTGTCAATTGTAATAATTATTGCTTGTGGACAGAACATTTTCACAACAAATATGACATAAACTATTGTCTCGAATGAATTTTCAAATTATTTCTTTCAAATGCGATATCTATTGACGGCTTACTGGCAACTGATGATTGGCTCATTCTAAAAAAAGACGACAATCCAACTATATACAAGTTATTAACGGCATTGTCCAGAAAAACAGCTGGATCTCAGTTCCATTAACATTACTCATTTTTAAATGGGAGTTAATCAAAATCAATCCAAGTTTATATTGGCTTCATTGCGTTTTATGGATCCTGTCTGCCTCATTTCCTTTGGATCTACATATCATTATCCAGTTGAAAGGTATACCAGTTGCTAGTGATAAAAGACCGCTAATTTCTAATGTTCGAGAAACTGCTTTAACTGTCTTGTCACGAAAAGAAAGGAATAAGCTAATAGTGTACCGCTAATTTCTCAACTTTTCCCGACATCTTTTCTCTTATTCAACTAGGTGCCTAATAACAGGGTAATCTTGGTATCCATAAAAAATATTTAAGGGATGGAGCTATGGTGAATAGGTCTGCACACCTTGAAATCATTTGTTCTGTCTTTATCATTTGACCGTTGACGGTAGCGTGAACGAGTGCTTAAGGCCCATGTCTACAAACCAATGACCCGAGAGGCTTGTGGTTCGAGACCACATTCAGAACCATTCTCCACAGCGAGCCTCGCTTTTCATCCTTCTGCGGTCAGTAAACAGGCACTTAGGAGACATCTTGAGGGCACAGGCTTTAACGCTACAGGCCTATATCAGCTTGAAAGCTGCCAGCACCTCAGCCCGGGTTAATAAATAAAATCCTTGCTTGGCTTGCTTGCTTGATTGCTTGCCTGATTACTGCATTAAATACAGATTTCATGTAATAAAGACATAGAAAATGCTAAGCCATTCCAAAAGCAATACGTGATAATGCTGAGGTGGTTTTTTCTTCACTCATACCAATAGCAAGTGAGAAATGATTCAGCGTATCGCGAATGCCCTCTCCTTATATCATAAATCGATGCCGTCAATGTCATATAAAAATATTATTTTTACCTGTTGTTGACACTGCAATGTCGTGAAGTGAAAGGTAATAATTTCAAAGCGTACTCTGAAGTTGAAACACTTATACTGCATATTCGCGGTTAGCTGAAATGATTTCTACTGATTATCAAGGAGACGAAAGGAAGTAAGTTTTGGATGAAAAAGAACTCACAGGACTGGATGGACCACTAAATCCTCAAGGGATTACACCTAGCGATACATTCCTGAAAGAATTTAGAACCTAATCCACTCTAATTATTTAAATTTCAACAAAGCACGTCATCATTTTTTAAAGTTTGATTGGAAAAAAAATCGTTCTCTTTTGAAAAATTATGGGGCCCAAATGATGATACCAATAACGATACCATTTTCTCTGCTTTCATAACTTGGAAAATTTTCAGAAGTTGATTGTCAGGTACAAAATTACGTCAATGAAATGAAAATATAATTTAAATACCAATTTCATTTTTTCTCGCATCAATAGATACTTCTCTAGGCATTCAAGACAATTGATAGTAAAAACACTTTCAATACTTTCTATACTTTCTACTTTCAAAGAAAATGGAGAATGGGGGAAGATGTTCGTTAAAAAAAGATGTTGAATGAAATATTGACAACTATCAACAATTGATCATACTTCTAGGCAGCTATAATATGTCATTATTATTCAAACTTGGTGCATAATAAAGTTCTTTTTACAATGACAGTTACGGAAACACAATGCTTGTTTGAGAATTGTGAATAGCATTGTATGGACACGTTGCTTTTTACATTATGAGCAATAGGCTTTCAGTAAGGGCGCTTTTCGTTCGCCAGGAACAAGGCGTGTGTTCAAAAGACCAACTATCTTGGAGAAAATGATTGCATTCATGTCATATTCTTAGGTAGCTTCACTTTCTTCACTAAGGATGTCTTTGTACTGCATTTTCCATTGAGAAATTTCAACACCGTACACCTAAAGCATGACAAAAGTATATGACGTCAGCGGAGATTATATTTGAAATCTTTATGGGGATACATACGTTATAGGCATTTGTCAGTAAAAGTATTTAATTGTAAAAATATTGTTCCAATGGAGCAGATAAAGGAACTGTTTGTTCTGAGCAGTAGGAAGGTTTCCACGCTGCACCTATTTACAAATACTTGTGATTCAGAAGTGTGAGGATTCAAAGGGCTGATGAGCGCATTATGAGACAACAATCATGCACTGAACGCAAACTTAACGGCGATTCTGCTACATCAACACGGCGTCTGTTTTGGCACAGAGCAACAAGTCGCCCCTGCGACTATCTTTGCTATGCTGTGTCGCCGATCAACAGGACTTCTTGCCAAGGGCTGCTGCCCTGCGCCACTGAGCATCGTCATCACATGCGGTGCCTTAGTTGTTTATGGCAGCCGTTCAGATATGTGACGACTCCAAGTAACAAATCGACATGTTAACCGTTTGTCTGCGCAAAATTAACAAACTGTATGAATTCGAAATTACATGGTAAATTAAAATGACTTGATCGAAGTATTTAGAAAACGTGAAACAAGGCGATGCATGTGAAACAAGACTTTTTGTTTACATTTGGAATGCTTCTCCTTCTTTACAAAGCTGTAAAAATTAGCCAAGAAACATCGTGGAAATAAAACAGGTGAAAGAAAATGTTTTTAGTCAAGGATAAAAACTTGTTGACATGGGTGTTACATTATTAACTATCAAGTGTAAAGTGCTAGAAAGTTCAATTCAAAGAATAATGCAATATGACGTATCCACTATAAAGTAACTCAAACTGCATAAAATGAGTTTCTTGATTTAGTTTAGTGTTACTACTCTTCTGACTTGACAGGTTCCCACGACGGTTGCTACACATTTAGCAGGGTACTGCTACAGGCGCTGCTCATAACTACAAATTGTCAGCAAATCCTTTACAAGTTCAAAGTGGTGTATTGAACGATAAAATCATCTATAGACAATAAACGGGCAAAAATATAAAGAGGCCATACCTCTGAGATGAACTCCAGTATTTTACGTTTTGTAGTTTCTGTTTGAGATCGAACTCCTAATTTGTACCGATATGATACTCCCTCTGCACCTGCGACCTTTTCTTTAATTATATACCTGGAAGAATGTGAAAAAACATGTGTAAAATTCATTCTACTTCGAATATGCATTTTCAACAGTTTAAATACAACACAAAAGAAACTAATCTAATTTGAATATTTCTAGTACACTAAATACGAAATAGATTAAATAAAAGTGTATTTACATGTACCACTTAGGTATCAAATCAAACCAGCCTTATCTAAGACAGACTAAACTGGCATATCTTTATATTTAGCGAATGACATTCCATTATCAAACTATGGGTTTCAAATTTTAAAGTTCCATCTCGGTAGAGGGACTATTACATCACCAGCTCTGGGAAATACCAATAAATAAAATAACAGCCCACCTAGTACGTTGGTTCTTAATTATCTTGTTGTAAAGTTCCATATTGTTTACTTATCCTTTAAACAGAAACTACATAGATTAGCTGTTATTTCATTTCGTCTAAATTGCTGTAACGTTGTCATAGCCTTTTGCTCCCTGCGGCATTACAATGTTATGTTTTGCAGAGTAATTTGTCGGTTGAGAAGTCAAGTAACTTGTCGTAAAAACTCTCAATGAAATATTAAACAACCAACATAACAAACTCGCAATCAAAGAAATCAAATATTTAATTATAATTTTGTCATATTTGCTTTGCGATTACTGCCGCTTTGCGTTGCTCCTCATAACTATAATCAAATTAGTTGCAACCAAAATCCGTCCCTTCAAGAAACGTAATGCAAGAGGAATTCCATAAATAACCGAGCATTTTCACAGTTACTTTCAATTAAAATGTAGAAACATTTCTTCGCTAGATTACTCCAAATGAAAGAGAACTTTTGAACGGAAGAATATTGGGATTTACGTGATAAATCTCAAATCATTGGCAGGAGTTGGGAAAAGGTAACCTTGTATGCGAAATCCGCTTTTAGTGCATCATTTACTACTTTGGGCCCTGCTGTTCGTTCACAAACGAGGGTATTTCTGATCTCGAACATTTTTGCGGCACAGATTTTGATTACCAGGTTTAGTTAGTTCTAGAGAAATGGAAATCACCGCATAACTATAGTATGAAACAATCCAATAATCACGGCACCCCATAACTTTATTTTAGGACTAGAACTAGTGGCGTTAAAATAATAAGCTATAAGGGGCATTGTTGAAATTTAATTACGCGTGTATCATATTTTAAAGGAGAGAAACTGGATTTATCTACTTTTCCTAGAACTTTAAAGACGATGTTTTTGCAATGTATAAATGTATTCAAGTTTTGTTGTCAATGAATAACTGGTTTAACATACCAAAACAGATACACTTGGTGGTGTCGATATCAGCTTTAAAAGCGGTATATTTAACAAGCTTACCGACGGAAGGCTATATCATTTATATCTGCGACTTAATCTGACGGTGGTCTGGAATAAAATAATCCAACACAGCCAAATCCAGGAAGTTAATTTTGCACCCAAACAATATATTTTGCGCAATAAATAGTTTAAAACTGTGATAATTTTTCTACAACCTAGCAGCCTTACACTAGTGTGGTGCGTTCCATCTTGCCGACGCAGTTCTGTAACTGTCATTTGCTTTCTGTATTGCTCTCTTCTCAGTTTAGAATTCAGTTAGAGGATTGAACAGACTTAATAAAGACAACGAGCAGACTTCGACTACCAAAGGGAGTTTAGTCTTCAAGTTGTGACAGAAATCCCAGCTAGCCTTAAGCATTAACTCATTAAAAAAATACTACACTAAGTGAGCAAGGTGTCATTAAAAATGAAACAACAAAATTCGTACCCTTGCTTTACAAAATCCTGGATACTTTTGCTTGCATCGCCACGTTCTGAATGGCCAGAACTAAAAGGAAGTATAAAATGTATTTTATTCGAGTTACATAAAGTTATAAATGTTTCGTAGAAATAACTGCAATAAATAATGAAATCAACAACTGAATAACTAACTCTTATGTTCATGTTCAAGGCTATGTTCATTCAATCGTTCCCTCATTCATGCATCCATTCATTCATGTTAAATTCCGTTATATACAACCAACAATAACATAGAACAAGACTCACTCGCTTTGCATTCCTAGTTTCTTGAGTGTACGTTTGAGTAGATCTGCAAAAAGTAATGATCTAATTTCACCCCATATTATAATATTCTAACATGGATAATCTTCGGATTAAACAAAGAGAACATCTGGCTCACTGCAACAACTTTGCGTGAACATACTGGGGGATGGTGCCATTCTGGCTTTTCTACTCAAGCAGGAGGAGTGGATAAGACGCAGGTCTGCATATCATCTATGAACCGAGAGGCTTGTGTTTCAAGACAAAAGTTGAAGTCTTTCTCCACAAGCTGCCCAGCCAACCTGGTGATCCACCCTTCGGAGGTAGGTGAATGGGTACTCAGTAGAAATCGGAGGTAGGTGAATGGGTACTCAGTAGAAATCATCAGGACACAGGCTTTAGCACTCATGGCATACATCAGCTGAAAGCTGCCAGAACCCAAGCCTTGGTTACAAATTGAAGTTAATTGCCTGCTTGCATTTACGAAGTCTGACCCCTTGATATGAGAAGTATTTCTCACCAATGCTAGTTTCTTAAAGTAGCAGTTGCAGGCTTTTGCTAAAATTGGATATTTTGATTCATTATTGCAATAACTCGAAAGAAAAATCTACAACTGGGCAAAAGTTTTAAAAGAAATATGAAGAAACGTATAGAAAATGGCATCACAATATATTGTTGCATTCAAAATGTCACATTGGCAAAAAGCATGAGATTTACCATCACTAAGAACACCAGATGACATGTAGATGAGGCTCAATATGATCATAAGCAGGCCAAAATTCTTGATATTTTGTGATCTAAAAGGCAGTGGTATAATGATAACACACTCTTAACAAGGATCTGTATAATTTCCTTGAGATGATGGAGATAGTGAACAACCCAAAAACCATACATGAATACTGTGTTGCCACTGGGCAGCCGGTGCAATTGCAAGCAGCAAACAACAGAAGTCAAATTTTGATTGGCTGTCAATGGATAACAGTGAAGGGGCATTTAATTAAATGGTTAGAAATAGTGTGCTTAATGCTCAAGAAACTGCTTGAATTGAAATTAAGGAACAGCTATATCCCGGTCATTCATCTAAAGTAAGAACCAAATCAGCCATCTCGAGGCTGTCATTTTTTTCAACCTCCGTTACAAAATAAATGATGTATGTATGTATGTAATTGTAGAGAGGACCTTCTCTTATGCTATTTATTTGCAAAATGGGACAGTGGATGCAAAACAATATCTTGGAAACTATAAAAAAAATTTGAAACAAAGATTTAAACAGCAAATTAATTATTATACAGAAGGAATTTATTACTCTGATGTTATGATATCATTCTGGGCAACTAGCATGTTTGTGAGAAGATAAACTTTTGATTTATTGCTTGACTCATGCTCAATAACATCTATACCAAATATCTATAAAATAAATAAGCATTAATGTGCGTATATATCATCTTAAAAAAGAAATTAACTTTTGCAAAAAAAGCTTGTTTTTTATGATAACTAGCAGAAATGCCTGGAATAGCATTTTAATTTAAATGGTACAAAGTTAAACTATAAATTAAATAGCTGCAGCCATGTTAAACAAAAAGGTATAATTGTCTACAATTTTCAGATGATCTTAAAAAACTAGAGAAAAGTTTGACAAAAACAACATTTTCATGTGTTTCCACTTTTCAACAAAGGGAGGAATGACTCACACTCTGTTTGAGATTGACAATAGTAAATAATATTCAAATATCACAAAAAAAACTGCTGCATTTGGTTTACATACAAGTAACATGTTAGGTAGGTTTGTAAAAGGATAATAGGTTTTCACTAGAATGATACTCTTGGCAACATTTAATGTAGGAACATACATGATTTAGACAGCTTCGAGCATCTTCAAATATTGGTTGAAAGGACTTCACGTGCTCTTTCATAACATTTTTGTTTATATCTAGAAGAAAATTAAGGAGTGTCTTTTTAAAAGGGCTCTGCATCTTAGCAACTGAGTGTAATGTGCTACATATATTTTGCTTGCAATTTACACATTTGCAGAATTTCTTGAAACGCACTCATAACTATCTTCTAAATTTTTAACAAATTATAATGTTGCTTAAAACATGCATAGAAGTCATAAAAAGAAATAAAATATCAACAGTAAATCAATAATGATAATTTGAGCATACTAGAAATTTGCTCAAGATCTGAAAATAGTAAGCAACTAAATAACTAGGACCTGAGGCATTTCAAATTATATACATTACCTTGCCTCTTTATAGGAACCTTTCTTTTGTCTTGGCAAAGTAAATATCGAACCAGCTCTGATGCCTTTGGAAAGAGAGTACCTTTAAAGTGCCATAAAGCTCAAGTTACAGAAAACTGAAGATAAAATCATTAATTCCATCACTTATAACTTTAAGGTAGATAAACTACAGTATCAACACATTGCATTGGTTTCTAGTTTTGAGGATTAGCAGAGTACTACAATATCCACAGTAAGCATGTTTTGATACTTTCATTTTCTGATGCATATAGATTTGATATATTTAAAGCAGTTATTTGGCTAAGGGTAAAAGATAATACCTTCCGCTTCAATTCAGCATTTCCTGTGATGTCAGCAAACTCCTGAGAAGCATTTTGCCTACAAGATAACAGCTCCATGTAATCTACTTGGATAGCCAAGATTCCGTAAATATAATAGATCAGGTGAGGTCAAGTCAGGTCAAGTCAGGTCAAGTCAGGTCAAGACAGGTCAGGTCAGGATGTTAAAATATGATTTGTGATTGTGGTTTTAAGTATTGATTATGATTATGATTGAATATTAGTTTTGATCTTGGAGCTGTGTTATGTTGATGTTTAGAAACAAACAATGATTTTTTATTTCTCTGAAATTTCAACATCACTACATCACAATAAGAATTGCACATATTTGTAAATGTAGCTTTGTTTAGTAGGTCATTCAAAAGCCAATTAGAAAGATTAAAAACATAAAATCAAAAATATATAAACTATTGTTACAATGACTATAAAGCAACAAAAGATGAAAGCCCCTCCTGCATAGTTTAATGGACAAAAAAGATAACTTTTTTGGCAAAATTTAATTTCAATTGTAGCTTTTGCATGGGCAGAATCTGAACATGCTTACTGCACAGACAAAATTCTGATTGTAAATTTTTAATTTTTCTTTGTTTTTGTTACAAGGTAATCCCCCCCCTGACATTACAATGTTCAGTCAAGCATAAGATTCTAAAGATCTGCAAAGTTGGTATTGAACTTCAGAGGAATGTGCCCATAATGTGTACTGTCATAATGTGCAACTTAATTGAATGCTGTTGCGATTAAAGGATTCTTCTACTTATGTTCAATCATATTGCTATGTAGATTCGAAGCATATCATTCTTCCTTATTAATAAACCATCTAAATGCCATTCAAATCCAACATCTAAAGATACATAATCTTCAGTAGACAACTACAGAGAAAATCTGCAGATTGCTGCAGGCCAAACTATTGTTTGAGAATTACGATTTAAAGTAGGCTCTGGGGATGAAACCTTTGCATAAAACACACTGAAGGATGGTTTCTTTGAGCAGGTCTTGCTAAATGGCAGCATTAAGCAAATATTGCATATTTTTGAGCACAAAAAACTGTGCGCCAATGTTAAGTGTGCAACACCTCTAAAGCTCTGGATCTGTGTCACTTGTGACAGTGGCAGTAAATACCATGATTAACAACAAGGGCAATGCAAGAAAACGATATATCAACTACCATAGCCTCCATGCAACAATCGCAAGCTCTCTTGAGCCGGGTTGGAAAATATGCCTGTTTTTGCCTACGCGGAGTTGCGACCAACAACAGTTTTTCCGCTGCGACATGCGAGCAAAGCCAATTTCGTGCCAACATGTGACAAAATCTAAGGAGTTGCTAGCAAAACCAAGCAATATTCAATGAACTGTATGCGTTATTACCCTATTCCCTTCTTATTAGTACTTCATTCAAGTTGAACCAGCCCCCCATTGTTTGCGCCACAATGTATGTTTTAAAAAAGGCGTGAAACGCCTATATTGTACCACTTCATGTAACAAAATAAAGTCCGGAAAATGGTAGGGAGCGTTGCGACACATCAACATCAGAGGAAAGTGTAGCTGCGAGCACATGCAAGTTTTCCAGCCAGGCTCTTGAGTTCTTGTTCTATTCATTTGTCCATCAGCAACCTTATGATTAAGATATTGAATTTTTAGTAAGTAGGCCTATTTTAATAATATGTTGTGTTACTATTTTGTAAAATAAACATCTTGAAGCTTAATCATAGACGCTTGTAAAACTGCTGAGAATTTTGAAAAGGAATGAAATGAAAAGGAAATGAACAGCGATGACAAGGAGGGCCTAAATCTTAACACTGTTGAACCAGAAGGCTGTTTGAAACATGGATAATACAGTCCATACATATGCTTGAGTAATTTTCTTACCCCTGTTCGTTTTTCTTCCTTTTAGTACTCATGTCTTCTCTATTGTGGTTGCTGATTCGTATAAAAATAAGAGCAATTACTCTGCTATCCGCCGATGTTCATTTTTTGAAATGGCGGGAAGAGAGCGCGTGCGCAAATATTCGCGCGCTTACGATTTCAACGTATTCGGTCCCCTATTACAAAAGTAGATTCACCCTTCAGGTAAAAATTCAAGGAAAATCTTGAATTCATTCCTAACCACTGAAATTTACAAGCCTACTGCCATAAAAGTTCTTTTTTTTTACTCTTTTACAAATTGCACTCTTACTGTTATTTGTTGATAATATATTTAGCTTCAAACTTAAATAGAAATTACAATCTTACTTTAACACGTCTTTAAGTCACATGACTCGATGAGCATTCAGCATGACAAAACTAATTAAACCTGTATACTTTAAATAACTAATTTTCGAAATTGTAATTTTTCTGTATTTTGACTTGAGTATTTGTTTTTTGCTGATAAAAGATTTTGAGTTTGAGTTTGAGTATGCTTTCAATCTATGGTAAGATACTTAATTTACACTATCTTGCCAGATTATGTCTCAAAAGAGAACTTAAGTGTAGCGAAGCTGGGTTCGACAGAGTTAACTCTAATGAGAGACGATCACCATAATGTCAGCAAAGCGTATTTATAATTCAAAGTAGAAAGCAAAGCTAAAACTATTGCGCAGCGAAACAACTTATAAATACGAAACGATCACGAGGTACAACAATGAATTGCCTTCGTAAATTATGCGTGCAATCTAATATAAAGACATAGCTAGAACATTAAACGGAACTGCGACAAAACACGAACACACATATAAGAACGAAATAACTATTACGTCATTATCATAATGATTATCACACAATTGCTATATAAGTGAAAAGTAAGGGTGAAAGTAGTGGCCAGTCTAGAGCAAATCTTTCGAGGTTTCCAGGACAGTTGCCGATTTTTTGTCTCCAAATAAATGGTTCCATAGGTTTGCAACGAGATAAAAAAAATCAAGGATTAGTCTTTAGAGGGCAGAAACCGCCTTGGGCAAATAAATTCAACGGCCTGTTGAAGGTTAGCCTGGATGTCTCTTTTTCACCGGATAACTGATAGTTGGCAAGCCAAAAAATCTGAATTAAAGGAACAACAGAGGCAGATCATGGCCTTGCTCCATTAAAGTTTAAAATTGAATATAGGGGGCCTGAAAGTTTTGAATTAAGACATTCTGGGGCCTCCAAAATTGTTATTTTTATTTAAGTCGAGGCCTAAGAAATAAATGAATTTTTTTGAAATATCGCGAAACCCCTTCCCCGCCATAGATAATGGACGTCCCCTTACCCAAAACATTACTGTCGTCAAAATTTTGAACCCCCAAAATCTATCAGAGATTTTCCCTGAGCAATTCAAAGAAAACTCATCGTTTCATACCGTTACAGCGTTTCACAAATAGTGCGGAACCATGCTGCAGATAAACATAAAAGAGGGGTCAGTGAAATTAGGTGAAGCTATGAAAAAAAACTAAAGACGTTTTCCATCGACCAGCAAAACCGCTTTGCTGTATGACGTCAAAGATATATGCGATCAAATTATTGGATGACGAACTACATGTAAACACATACGCTGATTGGCTGAAAAATTCCTGGGTTTTTGGTCTCTGTTGTTTACGTCTTCCAATTTAGTGCCCCAGCCCCAGATCTGAACGAATCCCAAAATCAGACCGTAAGTATGGATGAAATTGCCTATAGTGTCAAAGAAGTCTTCAGATTGGCCCGAAACGGTGACTTGGAAAACCTTAGGTGAGTTTGACTCAAGCTTTGCTTGTCACAAGTTGTGAGTACACAATGTTATCATAAAGTAAAGGTCTAAATGGGCCTAAGTGTCTTTCTCTATATATAGCTAAGGCCAGGAGAAGGCTCATAAAGCTGCGCAGCTGACATGAGAGCTATTCTCGCAAATATCTGCCAATGCCTTGGATTGCAATTTGAATCATTTCAAATAATTTTGATTTCTGCAAAATAAATATAAGTTGATATTAACGCACTGCGCAACAAATTTGCGTTAAGGTAAACAACAACAACAAAGGTGCTTGTTGTTATTTCTCAGTGGAATGCCAAGTGTGATATATGAGTGAAAAAAATAACAGTGCTAGTTACTAGGAAAACAAGATTGAAAATTTCAAAATACACCATCATGTCTAACCTTATTGCTATTGCAATTATTCCTATCTTAATGGGTAGCCTCTTACATCCATTATATGTCGAACTCAGCAACATTAAACTGTACTCTAGACATAAGTGCCTTAACCCCTACCCCTACCCCTTGCTTGGAGCAGCAGTTTGTTCCCCCCTCTGCAGGCAGCTTTATTTGTGCTCAATTCTCCCTTACAAAAAAGTGAAAAGGCAAAATAGAGCCAGGGAACTCTCTTGAAAGGAATAATTTGAAACCAAAGGTTTCAGAGCAGGTTGTGCAACATGCCAGGAGATCTTCTACCCCTGAAACAAAGATGTGTGTTGTACATGTATGAGGGCTGCAGTCCCTGAGAATGTCCACTCAGGAACAGTAGCACAGTGATAAGCTGAAATGATGATCATTGTCCAAATTTGTGGGTGAGGAATTTTTCTTCATGAAGTAAACTTCTCCCTATCCTCCCACTAGTCCTGGCTGGAAAACTTGCATGGGATCGCAGCTTCACTTTCCTTTGAGTCACTTTGCCGCACCGCCCCCTACCATTTGTTGCACCTTATTTTGTTACATGAAGTTGTACAATATAGCGGTTTCATGCCTTTTTTAGAACAAATATTGTGATGGCAAACAATGGGGGGGCTGGTTCAGCTTGAATGAAGTACTAATAAGAAGGGAAAAGGGTAATAACACATGCAGCTCATTAAATATTGGCTTGGTTTTGCTAGCAACTCCTTGAATTTGTCCCATGTCGACGCGAAATAGGCTTTGCTCGCACGTCGCAGCGGAAAAACTGTTGTTGGTCGCAACTACGCGTAGGCAAAAACAGGCATATTTTCCAACCCGGCCACTAGTTAACTTTAAGCTTCATTTAATTCAACAATTTTCCCACAAGGAAACAAGTCAACCCAGGTCTTATCCACGAGGCCAATGCGGGGTCTGTTAGTTCCTGCAGAAAATATTTTATTTTTAAACAAAATTTCAAATTGTTGGTATCTAAATTATGGCATATACCTTTTCAGCAATTTCATCCTGGACACTCGTTCTTCTGTTTCAGATCACTGGTTGATGAGTATAATGTTGAATTGAATATTCGTGATGAATGGGACAGTACACCTCTGTATGTGTTTATTCTATAATTTATTGCACTTACATTCTACACTACTGAACTTCTGTAAGCAGAAGAGAGTAAAAAGTAAAATGAGCACCAAAAAGCACCAAAAATGCCAAACCAATCTTGGCTAACTTTGGTTTGGCCATGGTATGATCTTTGCTTGTTCTTGAATTTTTATTGGGTTGCTCTGCTTGTTCAAATTTTAGAATCTAGTCAAATTCGGGCTGAACCTGGAAAAAATGGTAACTTAGCAAATTTGGTACCAAACAAAGTGACAGGCCCAAGGCCAAGAGAGTAATAGGGGAGGCTTATCCCCCCTTCACACCAAGATTTTAGTCTCACCTTGCTATATTTAAGCTTCCCCCCCCCCCTACTCCACATGTATTATCTAGATATCTATTTCGGTCTCTTGGATGGAAAGAAGAAGTACCAACACTATGAAAGGAGAAAGCTCAATATTATCTCTTCCCCCCCCCCCACTACCAAATTCTAGGTTCCAGCATAGGTGCATCATGAGGCTTGGTTTAGCCCCCCCCCCACCTAGAAATAGTAGCAGCTATTATTCAGCTTTTGTCAACATATTTTTTTGCTCTTTACATGGGACACTTTACTGTCTGGGGATAAATGAAGTGTATGCCATGCCCGCTTCATGAAGCCCGCATCGTCTTCAGTGTCAGGAGTTTTTGCATTGGCTGCACATTCTCGCGGTTAACTCTGTGGCAAACCCCACAGGCCGACACACCAACCAAGCCTTAATTCCAGAATGTGCAAAGTGTGCGACACATGTTCTTCCTCAACATTTCGCAGTTGCAGCAAATTGAATGCAAGATTTTGGCCTGTGCCGCTTCCAAAGCTGTCATGATTGGCTCGTAGTTGTCATGACAAAGAAGCTAGCCTTACTCGGTTGTTGGATTCAAAATTTCTTACCGAGCATGTATAAAAAGTGAAATACATCTGTGCTTCATGATCAAGGCTCCAGCTGATTCAAATTAGATTATTGTTCTTCAAAATTCAGGAATCATTTACCTGCTTCTTTCTTCCTTCGTGGATATGAATATGATATGAAATGTTTTCCTTGGTCTTTGATCAATAGTGCCAATGAACCTGTCGCTAAGGACAACAGGCACCTCAATTTTGGAAGATTTGTTAAATCAAAACAACCAAAAGCTGGAAGGCCCCTTGGCAAACCCCCGTGCTGCAACTTTGTAGCAATTGCAAGTAAAAATATTTTACTAAAAATGATATTTTACTATATACTTGGAGCATCTGAAAAGTTTGTTGATCAGCAAATTATTCTGCATCTGATGCAAGACTTGAGCAAATTGTATTTTATTGTTGCTAAAATAAGCCATCATGGATTTTTGCCTGTAAACAACAATTTTTATCCAAGGTTTGACAAGATGACTTTTGATATGTTATTATTTACGAAATTACGCTTTGTTTGGTACCAAGTTTGCTACGTTATCATTCTTTTCCGGGTTTGGACATTTTATACGCTAATTTGACCAGACTAATAGCTGATAATTTATATATAACAAATCGGCAACTATACCAAAAGGTGCAATAGGCATTGTCTGCCCCAAATCTCTATGTATTGTTGTCTGTTTGGTTGAATGCATCAGATTTATTTATCATAGGGAGAACTATTTTGATAATTGTCATATATGACATTGAAGATCATTTCCTGTAATATCAAGTAATCACCAAGTTCTTATGAGATTTTTATGACTGCAGAACTGATTTATCATTGAAAGTGCGCTTCAAGCCGAATCTTTTGCTTTTCTAGCCTGCATGCAGCTATTTTGCTAAGTGCTTTTAACATTTAAGTGAATTTACCAAGATCTATGTGACCTTGCACCATTTTGCAGTAATTATCATGTCTTCAATCGATGCGCAAAGGTTGCACAGATGAACAAACAATGATGCTTTTTATTCCATATTTTTTATTCATTCTATCTTAATTTATATTGTTTTCTTGATCCACTGCAGGTACTATGCTTGTCTCTGTGGTCATGAAGACATTGTTCAGTTTCTTCTTAAACACGGTAAAACGTTTTTCCATGTATTATGTAGTATTGCAAGATTATTCATTTTTGCATTAAGCAAAGAATGGACAGAAAAGATATTAATCCTATTGATGGATAAAATAAAACTCCTACTGATGGACGAAGGGCATAGCTGAGATGGCTACAGGAGCAACTCGTTGCTTTGATCAGAACTCCCTTTAGTTGATATCATTCTTTGAAAGGTCCAGTTGCTGGACATCATGGTGGAAACAACTAGTTGGGCCCATTTAGGGACTGGCTACCTTAACATGTGGCATGTTCTGATGGCCTACAATGTTGCAAGCGGCAGGAGGATCAGGGCTCTCCATAAAAGAATCTTAGCAGGTGCGTGGCCGATTGCATGCCTTGGAGCAAAATGTCAAATTGAGCCATGCGATTTTTGTCCACAGTTTTTGCTGTTAAAATTTTATATAAATCGAAAATGTGAACAATATGTCAGTTCCCTCTTTTGATGCAAGTATGACAGTAAAAGATTGCTGAACTCGCTGTTCAAATTCATGGAAAACCGTGGATCTCTTTTGAATAAAAACACTGAAATAGGGAAAGAGTGAGTGTGGTCTAGAGTAAGACCTAATCACCCTGAAAGAATTTAAATTAATGACTATCCAAAAAATGTTGGGGTTTTTACAGCAAAAATGGGCCAGAACAAATAAAGCATGACTTTTAACGCAGCTATAATTTATTTGCACAATATTCCTCAAGAGTATGAACAGGTCACAGCTTGACAAAAAGATGAATAGCGTTAAATTACCAGATGAAGAAAACAACTCTTTCTATCGTCAAAACATTTCATAGAAACAGAAAAATTCCTTTCTTCAATTTTTCAATCAAGTGGGAGTTCTGCCATGTGACTCAAGCATATTTTCTAGGGGCAAGATGTGAAGCAAATACTTTTGATGCAGAGAGATGCTTCTATGCTGCACTTACTCAGAGAATCAAGAAAATGCTTAGAGAATATAAAGCTGTGACGAGCGAATATTTTAGACGAGATTTGTATCAAGAGTTCCTCAGAGGGTAAGATCTTTCATTTTTTTTGTCACTTTCATAGTTCATACTTGAAGTTAGCATTCATTTTATATTTTCTTGCTACTGACAACAAACATCATTTAAACAAAAATAGATTCCCAGGGAAGAACTGCTTGTCTTTTTTTGGCAGGTTGATCATGTCGGGCTGTTTCTTGAGGCCCTCAATTATGTTAACCAAGCAGATAAATCTGTCTAGTTCATCAATGTGTATTGATACTTAATTCACGGTACAGGCTAGTTGAATTACCACGGAGTGACATGACAACATATAGTATCATGCAATGTAAAACAAATGCCGCCTGACCAGAGTGCTTTTCAGAGTGGAGAGACATATATTTTCAGAATATTTAAAAAGAACGCCCTAGCAAAAAACATTAAATAAGCCTAACTTCACTATGACCGATTGGTCTTGAATAACGCCTTTCGGAGGCACGAAGTTGGTCATATAAAACAAGGAATATTTGTTAGAGTCTCACATTTAGGGATATTTTCAATGATTTTGGTTTAACTTAATGGCAAGAACACCTTTTATTCACATGTGAGGCGAGTGCAATATTTTCTACTTAATCCTTTGAATTGATATTTCTTCTCGATACATGAGGGTCTCTGAAAAGGTTTTTCATGTTTGGATCTCAGATCATGTCATATCAGCGAGGATTCAGGCAGAATGCCTTAGAAGCTAGTTAATTAAAACGAATAACATATAGGGAATGGTCGTTATCAGCATCATCAGTGATATTGACCTATAAATGGTCTCACGAAACGAAAAACTATAGAAAATTCTTTATCTTCTGCTATCGCAGACTGTTCAATTTTTGAATATTTCTTGAAATGTAAATGTGGAATGTGAAATAACTCCAATCAAATAAAGCAAATGAAATTAGATCTAGCACCAATGTATACAAAATATGTCTCTCAATTAACCGCTTGGGTCAAGAAGCTATGAATTGGTTTTATTAGTTAGGCGCATTATAGAAGGAGGTAGCCAAAAAAGTCCGAATTTAAAGACAGATTAGAGTAAATGTCACTTACAATTCTCTTGGTTACAAGGAATTGTCAAAAATATAGCGTCGGAGTTGGTTAAAAGAAATGTAGGTTATTATTAGACTTGCAGAGCAAAGAGATATCGGAAACCAGGAGATTACAGTAGGCAGCTGTTCTTCACAGGAAAAGGGGGTTAAAAATTACATCGAATTAAACAAGATTAAGAGTGTCTTCCAACGCTGAAAATTTTGAAATATTTAATGAATAGAAAATGAAACCAAATTGACCAAGCTTTTATGTGGAAGCTTTTGAAAAAGCGAATGGTTCACTAGACTTTTGAATCTGTGTGTTTTGCCGCTGGGCTGAGTCGCAAATTTTTATTTTCTAAGTTTTAATATTGAACCCAGTGCCTGTTGACTAATTAGCTAATTAGTAATTAAATATCAGATTCCAGATATTAGAAAATTGAACACTCTTTATTCTTTGACACATTATCGATATTTTCTATACAAACAGAAATTTTTAATGCATTTCAAAATATTAATGAAATAGGTAAAGTTTATATACGGTTACCTATGCCTTTTATGTCGAGAAAAGGAGGTTGCGATGGAACCGTATGAAACATGGAAGGATTTTTATCCAACTATCATGACATTTTGCCATAAATGAATTACTATATTTCTTAATTATCCCTAATCCAAAACAATGGCACCCCATAACAAAATGTATGGATTTGTCAGGGCAAGGCTGTGTTAAAGTTGATCGTGGGATGCTGAGGAAATAATTGCAAGAAATTTGTAGCTAAATATCCGATTGATGAAGGAGCCTGTTGGCATGAATGTATGAAAGAGGAAATGTATTGGTTTGCTCTGGGAAGAAAAATTCATATTATAATAGAAAATTGAATTCAATAAATAACAGAAGGAAGATGAAGGAGATATTCCTCTTTTTTTATTCGCTCATAACTAATTACAACTTTATAACAACAACAAGGGTACTACAGGGAGCTGCATAACAACCCTATAGCTTTAACAATTAACTTTAAGTCATTTTCAAAATTGTTGTCAGGTGAAACAGATTAAGGAATTATATGATGATTTTGCATGAGAAATGTTAATTAGGTTCGATGCCTCAGCCTGCCCCATTTTGAAACAGAATTCAACTAAATTCTATTACAAACACAAAAATACAAAACAATAGGCAGAAAATTACCTAAGAACACGAAATATTATAAGATAATGGTGGTTCAAGTACGGGATGGGAGCGACCCATCAGAAGCGTTGGGATTCATAGATGGTCCTTAGTGTCGCCCTAATAATTTGTAAATTAGAATGAGTTGAAAGCCTCTCATCTCCATACAAAATAGCTTTAATCAAAGTTTCATTTGAAAGGTTTGTGAGGCCTTCTGAAAGCAATTTGAAAGCTCTGCAAGAGATTTAATACAGAAAAAGCCAAATGTCAGAGTCTATCTATTATAGCTTTTAATTTCGTTGGGTCTGGAAATCATCTTCTAAAACTGACTCAGGAAAGCTATCATTTTATGTCTTATAATAACGTCATCCTCCCCGTATTACGTCGTTCCCTAAATGATGCAACTTCGCCAATGCATAAGCTACTATGGAAAGTTTTATAAGTTATTAATTTCCAAATACGTCAAACTGTAGAATTAGAGGTTTCTGTGTTAAATTGTGTTTTTATATTGAAGTATGTTTTCATATAAAATATTTCTCAAGGATTTTATGCAATAGCAAAACGAGGTTAGCTTGTGCATTTTGTAGGAAAAGTATAACTCATTGATTAAGGTTATACCGTCGCCTGTTGTCGGTTCTCGATGCCTTTAATGCTCAATATCTTGATTTCATTCAGGTGTGGTGAAAGCTGTTCTTTTGCAGATATGCTATTCAGAGTTGGAAGCGAATCTCTGGGCGCGCACAAAGTCATTCTCTCTGCAAGATGTCCCTACTTTGCATCTTTGCTTAAAAGCAAATGGAGGGATCGCAATGCTGTTGCACTAAAAAAAAATTCTGTGCGTATTTCACAGTTCATATAGTTTTTTTTGTGTATCATGCATAGAAATTCGGCCTATTAACATGACGCTTAATAACGAATGATGTTTTTAATTTGTTTATGAATTCAGATACTTTTCTGTGCTGGGTAAGACTTAGAACAAGAAGCAACTTGTAGTCCTTGTAAAACCGTGCAAAACTTACAAAATTGCTAATCTTTCTACCATAATTCAGGTACAAGAGCTAAGGCAAAAAAACCTAATTACACGTGCTAATATCTCAAAAATCAAACTAAAGTACTTTTAATATAAAAGTGAAAATGAGTAAAATCCAAACATGTGAATTGAGCACTAAATTACATTCAAACAGTAGGCTGCAAGTGGTGTTTTAGTTTGCATTTAAACGAATTAAGGGAATTTGCTTCGTTCAAATCCGATGAATACTGATTCCAAGTTTTAGTGCCACGAAAAGATATCGGTTTGTCCTTTGCTAGCTGTCATTTACTGTAACGGTCACTATTTGCCATAGAAATCGGCTCTTGCAGTGTTTCGTTTATATTTAATTTTAAATTTTAAACTTATTTATCTTTAATTGCTTATCTTGCTAAGAAACACAAGTGTTATTATTCCTCACACTCATACTCGGCTATGATCATAATCTACAACTGTTTTATTCTGATTCTTAATCAAGAAATTGTGTCTCTGTGGCGATATTCCTAGATACTATCTAATTTATCCAGTCCTTGTCGATTTATCTGTACATTTGCTGGGAATTTAGACGCGATTTCCTTTAATTCAGATATTTTTACGTCATTGTTAATTCAATATTGCCACAGAAACACAACTTCTTGATGAAGAATTAGATTGAAACCACCCATTAAGATAGCGGATTAAGAATTTTGAAATTTCAAATTTTTAAGAAGGGTTACGTGTGAGGTGAAAGCAAAATTTGAACTCTTTTTCTTATAAGAACAACTTTTATAAGAAACATCAGGGTAAGATAAGCCGAGAAGCAATAACAACATTTGAAACAAAGCAGACTGTAATTCAACGAAACTTAAAGATGAAGTTCCATCACTAAATTGAAATATAGCCGCATAACACAGAATAAGAATGTTGTATTAAAACATTTAAACAAACTTCTTCTAATTGAATAAGTTCAAAACCATCAATACCACATTTTGTATCGCAAAATTTGATGCTGAAATGAAAAACACAATTAGAAAAACCTGAGACGGAAGTATCTCAGACATCCATTTTTTAGCTTAGTTGCTTTAAATTTATAATTTTGAAGATTGCCTTTTTCACCTGATGTGATTGAATAAATGGTCTTTTTGTTTAGAAGGCTCTTTTATTCCGTAGGTAAGTGCATCGGCATTTCGTTACTTCATAAATTACCTTTATATTGGTAAGTATCTTATGAATTAATTTTACAATATTAACTACTAGAATTCGCACAAGCTACAAGGTCTGACATACAAAGAACAGTACTTCAGCCTTGAACAAAATACATTAATTGCAATTCGATCGACAGCTGTATGGCATCACTAAAAATAAAGTATATTGCTCAAGACCGGATATATAGAACTCTAGAAGAGCTTTCTTTCCAAGTGACGATATATCTTAAAAAAACCATCAGCAGCCAGTGAATTAGCAATTATTAAGAGAGTAAAATGTTAAATGGCAATAAGATGAACAAAAAAAACTAAATAATAAACCCTTAGAATGAATCTAAATCACTGAAAAGTAAGCTTAATTAAACTACTATTTTCATAAAGGTCACTTATATAATTCGTTCTCTAATAGGTACCTTAAGAGCCCTATTAATCCCCCTCTCTATTAAGCCCCCTTTTTAAATAAAAATTTACATACCCCCTTTATAAAGAAAGCGGGAAGGTTAATGTTAGCTGCTAGCTTGCAATTTTTCATAGATTTCTATCCCAATAGACACCAAAAAGTCTTTTTTGAAACCTTAATTGTAACTAATAATTATAATCCCCTCTCCCGGGGCTTTTCAGATATTGTTTTTTTGTTATTATGTAGGTGCATATAACTAACACGCCCTTCATCGTTAACTGCTTTTCGTCTTGACATGGTGTAAAACAAGCATTGAGACACTAAGGCCATCATCTAGCGTCAACTGCCTAACCCTAAAGCAATAAGCTTAATTGTATTCACGTTTCAAGTTTCGAGTTTCGATCATTTCAAAATATGAAAGAAAATACAAATACTAAAACAACTAAAACTAAAACCAACATTAGAAAACAATAAGTTCAAATTGTATTGTAACAGAGAAGGCTAGGCGCATTTAATTGGGATTGTAAGTTTAGAGTTCCGATATTGACTTAACACTTAATGATACATCGAAATATATAGGCCTTGTCATTTGATATTTCAGTAATACCCAAAACTTCCCGTAGGAAAGATGCCAAATTTTTTGTTTTTCCTATTGTTTTGCCCTTTTTATTTGATTTGCGTCTTCCCCATGCGAAAAGAAAACTATATCTATTTATATTTATGTTTATGTTTCTTTTACTTTTCCCTCGTTGTACTTTGCCTTTCACAGTGTCTCCCCTTCCTTTTGATTGCAGCAGGTGCCTCTACTTTCACTCAACTAGTTTGCATCGCCAATGCAACGTCAAGCAATGAGACAAACTTCTTCGTTTTCTTTGTTTGATTTAATTGAGTGTAAGTTATTAGTTCCAATAGAAATCTTCCGAGTGATGGGTTGTTTGCTTGGCCATAGGATGTGTTGAAGATAATTAGTAATGACGCAAAAGAACGAAGTATGAGACGAATTAATCACAATTTAATAAATAATTCAAAAATCTCACTAATGCTTTACCCTAGCATATGACTTTTCGTACGTAAAAATTGGCTTAAATGCTAGGTTTGGTTGATTTTCTGGTAATTACTTGCCTTTACTAATTGAAGTTTCTTGTTAGCTGTCAAAATTTCCTTTTCTTTTGGACTTTCTTTAGTGACTTCTTCTTTGGATTTTCCTTTTTTCCTCAGACTTCAAATTCAATCATGTAATTAAACAGGACAATCACTTAGATCGATGTTCTTTTATATTTTTTTCCATGTCTCCTAATCCTTTCATTCTTTTGTAAAGCATGTTTTGAAGTTTTGAATGAAATTATTCGATTTCAGCTTTATTGAATTGTACATAATCGTGAAGCTTACGCTGTGACAATTTTTTCAAAGATATGCTTTCGTTGCTTTTGGTTGACGAAAACTCCTCCTCTATTTCGGGCATTAATTGCCCCAGATATGCTCGTTTGTCAAGATATTTCCTTATATCTGAAAAGTTTCAGGTGCTAAGCAGTTCTTTCAAATCTTTAGACGAGACTTTTTCAACACAAATGATCTTTCACTGCTTCTTAACTTTTTGAACAGACGATTACAAATTTCTGCAAAGTATTTTTTTTTTAAAAACAAGCAAGGATTTTGCTGGTTAATCCAAGCTAGGGCCCTGGCAGCTATCCGAGCTGATATGCGTCTTAGGTGTTAAGGCACTTCCCCTCAGGATTTCTCCCGAGTGCCCATTTACCGACCTAACTAAAAAAGGATGGTCAGTTGGGTTTGCGGAGCAGCCTTTTGAGAGTTTCTCAGCTGTGGTATCGGAAGGCGAGCCTCTTGGTACTTAGGTTCGTAGACTTGCACCTTAAAAACTCATCTATGCCAACATCAACGTGTAATGTGACTAACAGTAACAGTCTGATAGCAGTCTATGTAGTAATTAGTTGATTATCCCACAGATTCATTTTCACTGAAATTGTTTCTCCATTTGCTTAGGACGCATTGATATGCCGTTGGGGGATGTGCAGGATCTCGTCGCAATATGCAAGAAGTGTGAGATGCATGATTTGCTAAACAGTGTTAACAAAGCAGTCCGCAGCTTTCATTACTACGGTAATCACTTTAATGAAAATTGTGCTGTTATGAGAGAAGAAACTAGTTGTCCTGTGCAACACTCTGTGTCTACTTTATTGAAACTTATTACTAAACTAATTCTCTAAGCCTCAATTTCGCTATGGATCTCGTTTGCGCAGGAATTCAATTTAATATCGAAATTTACGAATGTTGACACTGGTTTATTTTATGACCTCAAAATCTCAAAGTTACGCTACATACCCGAAAAAGTAACTTGCGAGGACAATCTTTGCCCTTTCAGTCGATCATGACCCCCTGATTTATTATCTATTACCAAACTATCCATGACAGTAATTCACCATGCTAACAAGAAAAGTAAGGAACAAATTGCTTACCAGATTCTTGAGGAAAGTTTACAGCGATTTATTTTAATGATTAATTCAAGGAACATTGCAAGGCAACATTATTGATTACAATCTATTACTAAAGTTCTGTTTCGGCATCAGGGCCTTCTTCAGAGCATTGTATAAATGATATAGTTAATTGACTATCACCTCCAAAATTGAGTCGTCTTAAACAATATTCATTTACTGTAATCAAAATGTTATCCCAGCTGAGTAATAGATGGATTGTTCATTTGCTGAAACGTTTGACTTTTGACTGACTACAAATGCCGAATCTACCGATAAAGAGAATATTTTTTTCATGCCACTGCTTTATAATAGCATCCTCAAACTTTAGATATTAGACAAAACCCCATCCCTCTTGGTAATCATATCCTCCCAAAATTTGGATTTTGTCAGGCATCTGCACCTCAAGTAAATCTTGGGAGTGTAAGAGAACTGAAGCTAATTTTGGAAAATGTCGCATAATGCATGAAAATGAAGCAAAAATATGCTGTAGAAATCGAAATTATGACAATCAATTGATAAGGCAACATATGGGCCTAGAACGCTGCTAGATTTGACTTCTTCTCAATATTCGTTTGATTCTGAATCTTCGTGCCGATATTAAATTCGATGGCTGGGTTGTATTAAACAATGACTAGCTAATGAAATATATGATAAAAATGAAATAAATAAATAAATAAATGAAATAAACATGCTGTTACAAAAATTTGGAGGATAAATCATTGCAGATAGTAGATAACGAAATGTAAAAATCGCACTGAAACACAAAAACCCTGATTCACCAATCAGATTGAGTTAAGTGCTTTTGCTAAGCTGTTTAACCTAAAATTTTGTTGTAAAATTTAATGCTTTTTCTTAGTATGAAATTGTTCCTGGTTATTATTGATCGGTCTACGAATTAATTCGAAATTTAAGAGTAAATGGATACGTTTTACTATTTTGAGAGATGTTTGTCAGCCCAGAAAGTATTTCTTCATATGATATCCAAAATTATCCATTTTTAGCTGATACGAAGCCGGAATCTATGAGAAACCGCGTGTCATTGATCAGCGTTGGAGATGGAAGGGATATTGAAGATATACAAGAGTCTTTTACCAGACTGGCTGAACTGTGCATACCAAATCCGTTTAGATTTAAGGTACGATTTATTGATCCGACCAATTTCTGTCCTATGAATTTTAACTATTCTTTAGAAGTGACCAAATTCAAAACCTGATCAAAATTTTACTACCCAGTGATCGATCAGTTTTGATCTTTGCTAAATCACTTATGACGTCAGAAATCGTTATCAACAGCTGTGTCCTGAAAATCATTGGAATACCTTGCAGCAGAGATCTTATTTTTGGAGTTGCCCAAGAAAGCTGAAGCACAAATTAACATACATTTTAAATAGTATCATTTTATAACATTATATTATCATTATATGATATTATTTTATTATATATTACATCGGTAAATATTATATATTATATTGTATAATGTAGCGTATTAAAGAGCACTTTTTTGTACTACACTCATCAAATGGTGGAAATACAGTGCTAACAGTAACATGTAACAGTGCTATTCAGTATTGAAAATTATGTATCTGTTTTTTGGACAAAACAATATTTGACCATTGTTTAACTTAACAATTGTATAATGAGAATTATCAAATTTTCAATATCTTTTAATGTACAAAAGTTTCTCATTTTCAGCAATTCTTTGACGAAGTCCCAGAAATTTTTAACATTTCATTGGATGATGATTATGCCGATATTGGTATGTCATATACAGTACAATGATTCAATAAATAATTGTATTAAGTATTTCAATACAAAAGTAACAACATCAATACGAGAATGTTGATATATACCTTTGTTAATTTGTGACACACCAATCTTTATTTTTGGTTTTTCAATGCTTTGAAACCAGCTCTATGTTGCTTCATGTAGCAATACTTGAAACGATCATGGACTCGTTTTGAATTAGAGGATGATCTGTCTGATCAAATTTCTTCCCGTTAAACTCACCAGTATATTGATAAAAAGCAGATTAATAGGTCAGCTTGCTGAAATTTACTTTTTTATTTTGATAAAATTTCATTGGAACTCCAGGTTATTTAAATGCTTCGTGGTATAAAATTTTTACTCAATTATTTAAACATATTTTTACGTTTAATGTTTTGTTTTTCAGATATCTATCTTTTTGTTTTATATATCCTGTGAGCAGGCTTTCAGCAATTTTGCTTCTTTTGCGCGCCCTACTATACTGAATTACAATCAATATTAACATTAATCATCCACTGCATAATTTCCAAAGGTAGGACACTGAACATAAAGCGAACGGACATGATAACCAAGTAGAAGAGAAAATATAACATGTGACTGGCTGCTTGCTTCGACCAATCAGCGATCACTCGTCCTTTTCGCAGACCTTAAACAACAACAAGCAATTAATCACGTGCTATCAACAAGGGCAAATAATGTGTCATTAAAGCCTGGTTTCCATTTGACCGTCATAATCGCCGCAGTCGCCAAGATCGTCAAAAATTTTGCTTTCACGATTGTGATGATCCTGACGACCCAAGATTTCCATAAGATCGTCGCATCGTGTAACAGCTAAATTTAGCTCTTTTGTATTTTGGTTTTGCCGCCAAGTCCCAATGAACAAAACCAAAATCCATTTTTAATTTGCAACTTAGGGCACAGCAACAACAGCACCGATCTTCTGAATCGTGGCCAACGCAAAGAAAGTGGTTTCCATTAAATTCTCGATCGTGACTGGATTGACACGATCGCCAAGATAGAACCAGTTTCTATCTCCATGACAGCGACGATCCTGATCGTCACGACCGTGAATTCAAGGAGAATTGACATTTCCATATGATCGTCAGGATCATCACACACATTTTCTACGACTGCGACGACTGTATGACACTTCGGTTTCAATTCAAACTATGCTAATGATAATCGTTAAAGAGAGGAAGCCCAGGAGCAAATCAAAGATTAAAAATAACTTTTCAAACTGTTAATTCATGTTTCCGTCTTTTTATTCAATTGTTTGACTGGTTAGCTACATAGACGTCAGTGACTTTTACGCTATAACTCAAGTTGAAAACATCAAAAGTTCTATTTCGATAAGACTTTCGAACTATGCGGATGTTCTTTAAATTTTTCCGAGTTAAGTTCACATTTGCACGAAAAGGCTGAAACATAGCTTAGCATAGTGAATATACTTTTTTGCGTTTGACACTCTTCAGAGTATAAAAACATCGGATAATGACCAAGAGCGAATGGCAATAAAAACCCAGTTGCAGACGACGTTATAATCCACTTAACCTGTCTTGTAGATATGCCTCAACTATCTTCTGATGGAAAACCATGTTTCGCTGATGTGTGCTTCATAATCCAGGGATATGAATTCTTTTGCCATAAGGTAAGCAATTACTGTCTTTTCCCACATTATTTTGTATCAAAAGCTGTTAAGAAAGTTCTATGTTTCCTCCCAGCATAAAAACCCAGTGGAATAGAGTGTTAACTTTAAAAATATCAGGTCTTCGTTGTCACTCAATATCGAATGGTATCACCTTCGCTTATATTAACAGAAAGTGAGCCCAATGTTTAAACCAATTGTATTTAAGCTGCATTTCAAAAAACCGGAAATATTTTCACTATTTTTCTCATCCTATAGTTTTCTCATGCGCCGTTTCCAGCCCTTTATTTGCTTGTTTCAGATCTTACTTTTTCAGATTCAGATATATAAGCAATAAAATAATTTTATTTATCTTAATTATCAACTGGTGATATTTGTTATGTACTTCTGCCGCTTGTCACTCTTCCTTATATCCATAGTTGCTATTTTCCCTTATATCTTATAAATAGCCTTCAATATATGGCCCCATTAAACAAGTAACACTGCTGCATCTAAATCCTAAATAGAAACTGCTTAAAATTGTGCCTGCATATTTCTCTTGCAGGTTTTTCTTTGCAGGCGAAGCGAGTATTTCAAAGCCTTGATTCATTTTACTGACCTTGAGAATGATGCTTCAAAAGACTTTTTTGAAATTTATCTCAATGAAATATCTCCTGAAGTGTTTGCTGCAGTAATTAACTACATTTACACTGATAATTGTAAGGTTAGTCGCATATAGTTCTACATAAAGTTTCTTTCTCTGGCAGTTTAGCTTTGTGTATTTGATGGATTCATTATGTGCATAGTTGCAATTCCTTATATTGAATATTCCTTTTGAAGTAAGTAGAATTGGTGTAGTAAATCGACTTGGATTATCTGTCTTTGCATCTTCTAAGAAAACTCACCTTTTATAATGACTTTTATAGTCTAGTAGGTTATTTCTCAAATTAGTGACTGTGTATCAATGAAACTTGAAGATGAAATATAATTTCATAGATATCTCAAACTCTTGTTACTTAATAACAATATTTGTGTATGCCTTAGTATTTTCCAAATGCATTTCCTTCTTTTCAGATATTCCCTGACACAATCTACGAATTGCTTTATTTCTCGGACTTGTTTCTTCTTCCCGGACT
The DNA here is from genome assembly GCA_964019065.1 of Catostylus mosaicus. Lineage (NCBI taxonomy): Eukaryota > Metazoa > Cnidaria > Scyphozoa > Rhizostomeae > Catostylidae > Catostylus > Catostylus mosaicus. The sequence goes on from OZ025202.1 coordinate 3,552,697, forward strand.
AAAAAACAAGTGTGCAGCTTTCCTGTCGCAAGAATTAACGCCTGAAAATGTTATTTTGATACTCAAACTCGCAAGATTATATACCCTGAATCGTTTGGAAACCCAATGTGCTGGTTTTATTGCCATCAATCTACCTGACGTAAGTTTCTTTAAAGTCTTTTTTAATATTTCAATGTTCATTTATTGTTAATATGAGTACAAAGTACACGTTTATACAGGGATAGGGCGTTCCAATATCGATGAAGCATTCAAACATCTCTCGCTTAGTTAAAGAGCCATTGTTCGTTTTCAATCAATCGGAACCAGATAGTCGTTTTACAGAGATTGACTTTCAAGAGGGGGATCCCCTATTAAAATGCAAAATCTAGTTTTGTAACTTTCCTTGGTCCTAAATGGCGCTTTGCAGCAAATCATTCATTTGGCTTCTTTCAAGATGGCTCCTTCCATCATACTCTAATACCAATAGTTCTGACAAAGCTTTCATATGACATTTCAATATAACTAAAGAGCACTGCTTTGACGTAGCCTTAAATGGCAACAAAACGTATTTCGCAAGGTGAGTTGAATTAGACTGTTAATAGGAAGGACGCAATACAGCAAGGCAAACACAAGAAACGACAACGTGTAAAAATATATATAATTCGTTATTATTAGAGTTGAATCAGTCCTAGCGTCTGATATTGTAAAACATTCCAGAATAGATATTTCCTTCACTTCAGCTGGTATGTCAGTCTAGGCCTTTTTACCTGAAAAAAGCAGGCAAGGCAAGGCAGGCTGTATGTCGCTGCCATATTCACAGAAGGCAGCAGATTCAGATGAAACATTTAAGAAAATTTTTGCAGACATTTTTATTGTAATCATAATTTCTTGTTTCGTCGTAAAGTTTGCAATGCGCCTATTACGCTGCGGAGATATGGCAAAATTTAAGTACCTTCGATGTTATCATTCTATTATCATTTTAAAGTCAAAACTGAAATGACATACTACATGTAAATGATTTTAATTTTGCGATTCTAGACTATTAAACTATAGATCTAACCTATGCTATGCCAAGTAAGAAAAAATTTCTGTGACCCAAAAGCCATTGATTTTTCCATTTCCTTCCCTTAGGTGCTTGTTCTTGAGGAATTCATCGATTTGATAAAAGAAGATGCTTCAGTTATTAAAAAGAGGGAAGAGACAGATACTATTCAAATCATTGACGACATACGACATCATTTATTGAAACTTGCTTTACCTGGAATGAATCCAACTACATATGACTTGGATGTTAATAGCAGATTTGAGTTGTTGGATGGTGTATTGAAAACCCTAGGCCTCGATGCTTGACTGCGACAATTTGACTGTTGGTTACACACCGTTTGCCATAAAAATTCTTTATATTGAAACGATGAAATGAAAATGTTTGAGCAGGGATCCTCAGTTTCGTTTTGAATTTCAAAATCACGAAAATAAAATTCATTTAAACACAAAAGCAAAACTTTCCTTCTCCATGTTTTTTCCTGTTGAAAAGAGTATCAACGTTTTGATTTTGTATTTAGTCCATGAAAATATGTAAAATCATGACATTGCGGCTTTGAATTGCTGAAAATTAAGAATTTTCCAAGAATATTTATAGGCCTGAGCTATGTCAAAATGTTTTATTATCAATTTTATTTGGGTTTGTCCTAAAAAGTTTGGTTTTGATGCTGTACAATAGACAAATTGAAATACTTCTTCTTTTCTATGTGTCATTTGCGAAGGTGTCGATGATCATGCGTTTCTAAACAAGAATGGATTAGTTCACTCCCACATATGGCGATAGTCCATTTATTTAACCTTGTTTACATAAGCCAACCTCTGTCTCCCTCGTGCTCTTTTTCCCTCTACTTTTTCTGTTAGGGATAGATTTTCTATGCCGTTTCTTCCCAGAAAATATTAGATAACTTTGTTGACAGCTATAATCGTTCGCCCTTTGTGTTAGCGAACAGAAATATTAGATTTTGTATTTTTATAGCATGAAGTCTTTCTAAATCTTATTCCTAAGAAGCATATTTGAAGGATAATTCTATGCTCAAAATAAGAAATTTTTATATTGTCTTAGACTCGGCAAACGTTTTCCTGTAAATTAGCGCTCGTTGATACGTAGACAAATTATGCCTTGCTCTTATTTAAGCTTTTACGTTTTTTTAATGCAACGTATACATTTTATATCGTTCTGCGTCAACGGATAGTGAATTTAGCACGACATGGTTTTTCTGGAGTCAACAAATTTCTTGTTCTGGTGAGTCCCTGTACCAGAATATAGGTACTGTACTCTTTTACATGCTTCTGAAACAACCCAAGGGTCCTACAGAGAGCATGGAATTATGTAACCACCTTTTGGCGTTTTTACTTGAAGCAAGTCTCGAAATAAGTGAAACCATTAGAACAAATCAATCACTTGGTTTGTTTGTTCGAGAAGCTATGCTACCAATGTGCAGGATACAGACCGTAAGGCTTTGGCAGCGGATTACCTATAAAGACTATAAAAGATAATAATTTTTTGAATGTGCAATACATGTTTTAAGCCCTGTGAATTTAAGTAAAGGTTTCCTTGATAGCATTTGTATTAGAATCCATGTATTACCCTACAAAAGAACGTCAAACAGCACTTCATTTGAAAGGCTAGGCCAGTTGAAAACAATAGTGCTATAGTGCTGTGACGAAACCGAGAACAACACATCTTTCTACTTGATACATTGGTATTGAATTTGATCTGTCGGTTTCATAGTCACCATGGATACCACATACGCTATATTTCTATTGGTTGCTTGGCAAGACTACTCCCTTTCCCGTCTATTGTTTCAACATATATAGAGCCAAATGAAGAAGGAACTGTCTTGAATTCTATTGCGCTTATGATAATGAACACCGTTGAAAGTAGTCTGTACCTTACCTAGTATGACAATGAATATATGCATTGTTAATTGGTAGATTTTTGCTGCCATTTTAATCTGTGATCATCATAATTGATAATTTCCACGTCGATTTGGAAAAAATATTAAGCGCTTACTTTTGCCCAACATAGCCTACAAATTTTATAGCAAGGCTTACTACGTTAGCAATCGCACATTGCACATCAAATTAAGCTTCGCTGCCACCAGCAACCATCAGCACACCTTTTCCAGTTTATTTATGTACAGTCCATTTATTAATCAATTCACGTTGTAAAGAAAGTTTGACCTAAACGATTTTTAGAAATCATATGATTTCAGTACCGAATGTACCTGAGTTCTTGTACCGAGGTTCAATATTATATATTTTTGCCAATATTACTTTGCTATCCTGAGGGCACTGACCTTTGCACTCCAGTCCCGCATTAGCTAGATAGCTGCCAGTACCTTAGCCTTAGTTAGAAAATAAAATATCTTGCTTGGTTACTTGAGCATTTTACATTGCTATGTATTTTTTTAACCGATGCAAATTTTTTAAAATCTTCCACTCACAAGGCTTCTGTCACCAATCAAATATTGTTTCTTTCAATAAAATTGTTTTTCTAAAAAATATAAAGTAATCCAAGATAAAACACAGTTATATCCTTTTTTAGGTTTGGCTCAACTCAGTCCTGAACTGTCTTAAGTTTTTGAGAAGCCGATCTATTTTCTTATAAACTAGTTTCTTGTAAACCAACATGTTTATGAGCTTCAAATGTTGCCTAGTGGCCATGGATCATAAAAACTACACAAAAACTTAATTCATAAAATAATTTTCATGGGGTTGCTGAAATTAAGATTGTCTTAAATTAAATTCAATCTCAAGATTCAGAATAATGTGGTGCTATTTAGATCCTGCCGTATGTTTGGTCTTTGCCTTATTTAGCCATCTTTCTGTTCTTTTTGCATTTCTTTTGAATTCTTTAAAGAAAATCAATCCCTGTGTTAAGTTTCACATTTTCTGTAAAATATTGACTCATAATCTAGGGCTAAAGTGTTGAAAATTCAGGATTTTAAGTTAGGAGCTTGATCCCTCCAATTTGATTCCTCTTCTTGTTGTGCCATGTCAATTGACGTCGTCTACAAGGCATTTGAATGTGTCCTGAGTCGGAAGAGCTCCCCTCTCCATAAGCATCTTATTGCAGCAACCAGATCATCTAGGTACTTCTTTCTCTTTTTTCCTCTGGATCTTGAACCATCTATTTTAAATTATTGAATATCTAAGGTCTTTAAATAAGAAGAAAGTAGAATAGAAATTCAAGAAATGAAACCTATTTCCGGCGCTTCAATTCTCCGACGAGACCCCGACAATCCCCATCACTGGAGGTGTACGCAAAGTTCGTGCTTTTTATTAGAAGGTTGACATTAATTACGAACGCCTACATGAGCAGAAAATAAGGCTAATTTGTTTATTTCGCTATCAGATTACCCTTATTTTTCACTGTTTTGCTCCCTTGTCCTGGGGTGCAGTTTGCATCTTTAATAGCAAATTCTCATATTGTTTCTTGCAATTTTTGTCTCACCCGCGAAGTTGATTGATAGCTAATTGATTGACACCCATAGAAGAAATCGAATTTATATATTGAAATACAGAGACTTCATTCTCTCGACAAGTGAGCGTGTTCATTTGGGATTCTAGAGTAAAGCTCATGTCAAAAGCTACTTCCAAAAAGTCGATAAATCTGACGAAGAATGAAACCTGGACCAGACATATTGAAAATTTCAAGGGCATTAACATTCTAACAACAAAATAACTAATAACTTTCTCTGTCCAAATTTCTTCACTGAAATTCAATAATCGGTTTTTCACGCTTCTAATTTGCGTGTAAATCTTAATAGCAACTAGCTGTTGCGTTATTTCTTATTGGCATACCATAGAGGTAAGTTTTTGTCTAGCTTCATTATATCGCCTAACACTGGGCGGTTGTATGTGCGCTTCTATGCTTCAAAAGAATTGCTAAACTCCTTTATTTTCTTCAATGTCTCTCCTAAGTAGGCCGCTCTTTATTTAGGCATTTAAGTGGTAGCTCTGTTTTGCTGTATTCAGCAAGCATCTGATACATTGATGTTGGTTATTAATTTTGATACAGCATGCTATAGCATCTGCTAAATAGCTTCTAGATTTTTTTTCTGGCTTACATTTCTTACCGTTTGACAAGATTCCTTTCTTCACTTGCTTCATTTGTTTGATTCGATGCCTAATAAGCTATTATAGTGACATCAATTCTTAACTTCTTGGGCATTGTGCAATAGTAAAATTTTCGACTGTTATATTTATCTTCTGCGCGTTTCATAAAGATATTTGAAGATTTCATAGCTAGTCTTGAAGTTTTCTTTTTTTGAACTTCCTTTTTTGAACTGGCTGAATAAGCATTATATTAAAGGCAAATAGATTTAAAATGTTTCCTTTTCCTGTCGTTATGCTACATGTGCTATTTGGTATCTGCTGTATTGTGGTCGTGGTCGCTAGGATTATTCGACTAGGGGCTGTTACTACTGCTCTTTTATCGTTCCTTGTATTCTTGACTTGCAGTACGTGGCAAGAATCATATGAGGTCTGTTATTCGTGCTTCTTGATTCACCATTCTTTCCCGGCGTCTGTTACTTAATAGCTATTGGTACCATTTGAGCAAGAATTGCGGTCCTTGTTTTTCACTCTTTTCTGGTATCACGGATTTAGTTGCTTCTTTCTAGTAGTTGTAACAACTCACTTGAAATGTTATCCAGGCTCTATATCCTCTCTTACGTTATTATTTTGCATCGATTTTGTGCTGCCTTACATTAACATTGTATAATCTTGCTAAAAGATGTGGTTCTCACGTTTTCTGCTATTGCTACTTTTTGCAAAAATTCCTCCAAGTGAATTCAGCTGATTTCATGTTACTGGGGGGGAGCTTCCCACCCCTTCTTCACCTCCTTTGAAACCAATTATTTTGCGTATGTTAGTTTCTCATATAGATACAATATTCATCCTATTTTTATCTGACTTAACTAAACATGTAGAATTTCATAACATGGCTCGAACTAGGCTAATTGTGTGATATCTGCTATCGTGGGCGGGGAATTTCAGGAGTTCTCTTTCCTAAGAAAATATGAATACTTTGTATCAGTTGTATGTAAAGCTAAGGCGGTAGAATAGAAAGGGTAACAAAAGCCTTCTGGGGGGAACCCATTGCCTGAGAACAAAAGAAATTTGTTATGATATTTTTTGGAAGAAAGAATTTTCAATGTTTACGGCGGGGGAGCGACATCCTCCTCTTATAGCTGCAATCTGAGAAATGGGATTGCACGTATTGCCATTCTCATTTCAACACAGGAGTGAGTTATTATGATGCCCCCTTTCTTTAAATTTTGGATGTTTTTGGAAAGAACTGGCAAATCTATTCATTTTTCATATATTACTGGGAATGCTGGTTGCTATGTTTATAAGGCAGCTTCGCAACAAGAAAAAACTGATTGCTGCAGTTGTATAAGTCAAGGCTTTGCTGTGTTTAAATCATCAACCTGTTGCATTGCTATGAAGAAATATTTGCCTTTGCTACGTTGAAAGTTCCTCGGAGTTTTATTGGAAAAGGTCCTGAAGTATTAGTGAACGCATTAAACGTCATGCTGCGAGCATTCTACCTGTGGTGTCAACGAAATCAACTCACTGTTCATACAGGCAAGACTGAGGCTATGTATATAAGTTGTAGCCCCTTTGTAGGTCCAATGCGCGAAATCAAGTTCGGGGGGGATACTATTGAATTTAAAACAGAATCAAAGTGCCTGGGAGAAATCGTCGATGATAGACTTAGCTGGAAATCCCATGTCGAAGCAGTATGTAAAAAACTCTTGAGCAAATTCGTTTTCTGAGACGTTTAGAGAGCATGCATATTCGAAAGCTGGCGGGCATTTACTACCAAGGTGCTATTTCAAGCGCCACATATTGCATTGTTGTATGGGGCACTGCCTCAACACCTTTATTTAACCAATTGGTAAAAATTACATGGTAAGGCTGCTAAACTAATATACCGGTTACCAAGCCGCACATCTGATCACGAAGCACTGCAAATTGCAAATTGGATGCCGATCAGTTACATCTACAGAAGAAGAGTGGCTGCTATAATGTACAGCATAAAGAACAAAACCCTACCGGGGTCTATATTGAAGTTGTTTGAAACCAAAGAGAACCATACTTCAAGATAGTTACGAAAGAACTATGTTTTAAACCTATTCAAGTATCCTGCGAGCAAGTTGCCGTGGTTCACTTATTTGCTATCATCTGTGAATTGAAACTGAGTCTTTCACCTGAAAGAGAGGCTTAAACCATTAACTTTGTTTATTTTCTTTTGTTTATCTTTCTCCCCAATCTTCTTTTTCTGGTCTTTTAGCAAAGACATTGTTTCGATTATCTAGTGTTTTAGGGCACAACTCCAATCATTAAAATGCATCTTTAGTCTGATGAAATATTAAACAATTATCATCAGGCTACTGTAACTTTATTAAAATAAGACTGACGTCATTTAGTTTACTGAAAACATGAAAACATGCCATTCCTATCATTTTCTTAGTACTGAAAATAAAAACAAAAGCCTCTTGGGGATCATAATTTTCAAAAATTTCAAAAGATCGCCTCCCTCGGGCTCATGGCCTCTATGCCATGGGGCCTTCAAATTTGTGTGAGTAGCACGGTTGATGATCTATGGCATAGCTCAAAATAAGATTGTTCTACAAATCACTGATCACTTCATACCAGTTTTGTGATACGATTGCTTTGATCATAAAACTTCAAACACCGCGCTTGAGCGGTTGAGGACTCAGGCTGTTGATTTTTCGATCAATCGATCATTAACATTTGTAATGAGTAACTCCTTTGTTTATAGTTGGAAGAAGAAAATCTTTTGCTAAGCAAGGCATTGTTTGATTACCTAAGGGAAAGGTGCAGGTTAAGCATATAAGAATTTATTCACGCTCAGTTGTGCAGTTGCAGATCAATGTTAGTGCTTATGTTGAGCTTTTTCATGTGAGATTGCGTTTTTCGCTGTATTTAGCAAAAAATCCAAGTATATTTTCTACTTGAGTAGGTATGGAACGACTAAGTAAATATTCTGGAATTCATAAACCAGAGTGAAAGCTCCAGTTGAACAAGTGATTATGTGCTTAGGTTGAGCCAGTTTACGAAAGTGAGTGTTTGTCTCACTCTGTTTCTGAGCGATTACGTATAAGTCTATCCTTTGGTTGAGCAAACAAATGTATGTGCTTATGCTGAATCTGTGCAGGTCTTAATACGTTTTTTATGAGATTTGAAGAACTGAAGTGCATTGCTGCCTCAGACTTGACAAAATACAATGAGCATCCTCTTATTGAGACACGTCAAAGAGTATGTCGGTCTCGCTCAGTTGCGACTGAATAAGTGAGCAGGGTTGGCAGCCTTCGGAACGGAATAGAAAAGCAGGGCGAAATTGACAAGCAGGGACGAAATTGACAAGCAGGGACGAAATAGACAAGCATGGATTAAATAGAGAAGTCTTTTTATTACTCAAAGAAATGATCTGCAATTGAGACATCGAGCAATAGCTTGGAAATATCTTTGAGGAAGAGATCAAGTTCAATTTTTTTTTCGCATAAAGGAACTCTATTTGATTGTTAACAGAGATTCCATTTGCGTTAAAGCGAAATAAGGTTTGATGCGTCCTTCTTGGACTATGCTGCACGCTTTAGAGGGTACAAAATGACCGAATTGATAATTGATGTTACGGACGTCACATCGGCATTGAAAGATAGGTAAAGTGACGTAGCTCCGATATTTTTTGCAGTTTATTTTATGTAAAAAGTTGACCCACAGTTGTTCTGTTTGAACTATCGAAATTCGAGCAAATAGCTTCCAACTTGACCTGAGGACAATTCATTTGAGAAAAGTAAAGTTTGTTTGGTACTCGCGGCTTTCTAGTGGAGTAAAATATAAAATAAATGCTGATATATACTGTGACTGTCGAATGCCAAATGTTGGAACGAGTATAGCTCAATGCTGCAATTACCTAGAATGGTACCATAATAGTTGTGAGTGTGGGGATTTTTACGATGAGAGTTGTGCAAATTGCACATTCCCATAGTTGTAGCTACTCATATCTGGAAGAGAGTAGGTGGACTCTTCAGTTATTTACTCATGAATTACCGGCTAAACTTACCAACAGCAATTTCTTGTAGTTTTTGATGTTCATAGAAATTCGTACATCTTACAACTTGACGGCTCAATTTTTTCATCCTGTATTGACGGGATAAAGTAAATCTTGTTCATGAAAGTCTTCTCAGGCCATTTTTATGGATAACGAACTTGTGGCGTGTGTATTTGGGGAGTTTTGAATTAGTTATTCGATTCCAACAGTGGCGGGGCCACAGGAAGGGTTGTATTATGTCGTCAAAATATAGAAAAATGGCAGGACCTAACAGTACATCCTCGATTATCCGAACAGGTTGAACTAAATTTTTTGCTGGGGCGTTCGGATACGCCAACAAGTCGGATAGTCGAGGACCAAAATTTACCTACTGATCTTGCTACAAAGTTTATTGTTATCGCCCAGAATAGTAACGGAGTGCTCAAACTGAAGAATGAGAAAAGTGAGGATGTACTGTATTGAATTTTGTTTCTTGGTGAAATACTGTCTTTCATAGTTTTCTGAGTAATAATTTAAAAAACATTTCATTTTTGACAACATTTCAAGAGGCGTAAATTTCTTTTGTCGATTTAGACCCAAATTAAAGTTTACGATTTGCTAAGGATTGATGGTAACACGTTTGGTTTTTGTCATCTAATTGTTTGCAACAAACAATACACTTCACGTCACCAGTAAAGATCACGGTGCTTGATCGCATTAGTTGACTTGCAATTATGGCCACTGTCAGTCGCTATTTTGGTTATTTACTATTGCTGTTAATAATACTTTCCGCATTTATGATGTATTTTCAAAGGCATGATACTGCTTATAATCACAATGCAAAGCGCGTAGATTCAAGTAGGGATGAAATACGCTCGAATGATAACGAAGCCAGATCGTCAATTGAGAACTTTATGCAAGACATAATTTATGAGCAAGAAAAATTGAAGGCTCAAAGCAAAACGATATTGGAACTTGAATCGATAAATCAAAAGAAATTTGAGCGCATGAACTCACTTTTGCAGCATTTGATCAAAGCTGGAGAAATGACTGTGAGAAATGAACGTGATCTTTTCGTGCCATCGAATGCTGCAAAAACTGAAAACGTTGGTGTTCTTAATTTGGACACAAAGTCTACACAGAAAGTTGTTTCTAAGACTAATAAACCAGCTTGTGTTATTCCTAAACTTGATCCGTTTGCAAAAGAAGCTATGAAACACATCGTAGACGGCGGAAAACATTATTGCCATAGAAAAGATTATGCAGTTCTTGAAAATGGTACTTTGAAGATAAAAGGGAAAGGAATTCGAGACATTCTTGTTCGCTATATCAGAAGGGTAGATGATGATGATTTCGCGTACAAACTAAGTGATTATGAGTCTGTTGTGAAGCAAGAAAAAAACCATGTATATTTCCAATCTGGTATGTAGAAACTCTGAGTTTCTTCAAAATAGCCGTTCCTTCTCTTTAACTTGCACTATTTCACTTTCTTGTCACGTGTCTCCTACGCAAAACTTTACACTTTCAGTAAACCGTTTTTTTTATTTGAAACAAAGTATGCCTTTAATACGCACAGTTTCTTAGCAATTTCAGAATTTTTAGTTGAAAAAAATTATGCAAATTTCTTAACAAAAACTAACTATTTTTACCCTTACTGAGTACATTATTTTAAATTCATACTCATTTCTGTAAAGAATGCTATTTTGGCAGGAACTGAGCATTGCAACTCTTGTTTGACTAGATCAGCATTGAAATTTTTCAATACAGCTTGAGTGGAAAGATATTTTTGAAACAAATAATGGTTGCATAGTTTTAGGTTAGAGAAACTCAGTACTGAACCCCTTAAGCGTTTTAGGAGCCGAGTACTACTCTACTAATTTTTAATAAATGACTTTTTATACACCTAGACACAAGGCTTTTCTATTTGCCATACTTTCGCTTAATTTTATATTATTTGTCAATTTTTCGACAGTTTTAAGTATTTGTGCATTATCTTGCATTCAAACTCTGAAAATTCTCGTGATTGTGAGAGCTCCAAGCATCTAAATATGATTTTAGCAAGAATTACGTTAGAATACAACCTCTAGGGAAAAATTTTAGAAAGCATACTTTTTAAGCCCCTTGATCTTTAAAGCTTAAATGGAACAAGACGGTGCCGACATATTCGCTGGAGCCCCTACATCAATTGCCCCTGTTGCACTCAGAAAATACTTAACTCTTTTACTTTGTTATTCTTTGCCTTTTTTCCCATGTTGTTGCCTCCCTTGGCCTTGAATATATCAGGCGTCCCTGTATTTTCATAGGAAAATTCCACCCGATCAAAACTCCGTTGTGAGATCACTAGAAATTCACCCCAGTTGTTTTGTCATGTTAGGTGTTCTCTTCGGCAGCTTACTTGTGGTTACGTCTGTCGATTTTCTGATAAGGTTCGACGTTCGTTGACTCGCATTCCTAGCTCTAGCTATTAACCTTACTACTCTAATAAGCCCCCTATAGAAGCACAGCTTTAAAGAATCGTCATTGATTAAATTTTCATTGAAATATCCTACAAACACACAGAATTTAGAATTTGTAAACTGCTAGGATTTTTTTACTCATACATATATAGCAGACTGTGGCAAAATTTTACCATTTGGCGAAGAAATCTCCCTTGCGCCGAGAGAGAATGGCAGCTCATACACATATATAATACTGTAAACTTCCAAAAGTATGAATTTTGGATAGTATAATCTAAGGATGCGATTTTTCAACAGACGAAATTGATCCTTAATTTACTAGCAATGAATTGATTAAATGTAGGCATTAAAGGAATATTTGCGTGGAAAAATCTATTGCTTCATTATGTTCTAATTTTTTAGGAAATTCAAGATCCAGTTAAGTGAAAGTTTAATTTCTCAAACAACTGCGTTACAATTTAAAATTCTAAAGAAATTAAGGGCAAAAAGACTGTTATCTTTCTTGGAAAGTCACTCGAAAGCTTCCTTATTCAAATGCTGTATTTGCACAGTTTAAGCCTTTGGAACATGCCGAAGCTTCTTTAAAGAAATGTGTACTTCTGATGTTTTATTTACCTGCATGAAAGGTAAATTGAGATTTGTTTGATTTAAACAAAACAGCACCGGCAGGTTAACATGAAATGGTTGATTAACCAGTGCATGTGCGTATACTGGTATGTATTAGTGAGATTCGAGAGCAAAGAACTTCAGGTGAAGCGCTGAAATGGTTGGAGTCTTAATCAAATGGATACCAGTTCACGTCATTTTCTTAAATTCTACGTAATATAATTTCTTTGCTGAAACAGTAAAAAAAGACAATACAATAAAGCTACAATTCAGCCATAATTATTACATGGCTAGTTTTAAAATTTGAATCAAGTGAGTTCTCTCAGAAGCTAGGCTAATCGAGGAAACGCTTATCAGCAACGTCATTCCAACTTTTTGATCCATGGTAATATATTGATCTGGAACCATATTGCTGGTTATTATTCTAAGCCAAAAAATATCATCCGCATCATCCGCCCGACGTGTACCATATTGATGAATAGATGTCATAGATTAAGAAAATTATGGAAAAAAGCAGGGGAGATTTTCTAGATAATATAAAATATTAAGTATTCATGAATAAACACAACCACCTGTATTATAACAAAGAAGATTCAATTTTCCATTTCCCCAATACATATCCCCTAGGCCGACGTTTGATTCGAGACTACAAATTTAAGAATAGCAGAAATCAAGGTAACCCCCTGATGTGCAAAGTATTCCCCTTTTTCAGAGATTCTGACATGGCATTCAATTCATTCAAGACTCCAAAGAACGCTAGTGATCCGGATATTTATATCAACACAAACAATTGACGATGCATGCAATTAAATTGTTTACTTTCAGATATGTATGACCTAAAACAACCATTCACATGACTGATGCTTATGATTATAAACATGGCTTTGGACCCAATGTGGCTTCATTGTGCGTTCTCCCAAGTTCCGTTTCTGATAACATTTTTGATACGGTATCTTGTTTTTGACTTAGTTTTAAAATTATTCATAAGAATCTATGTAACATGCTCAATTTTGATCTTAATCAAACATGCTACTCTTCCTTATATGTGCTAGCTCCTTCATTTGGTTTCGGCTATTGGCTGATAATACACTGTTAATCATTAGATTCTCTAAATATAACGGTAATCTAAGGCACGAAAGGAGACGGAATAATTTTTATCTGAGAGAAAACAACTTGTTGCACTTATAGTCAAATATCTGAGGCAGGAAAAGAAAAATTCAGAGTTCCGCAAGGTTCTTGTTTAGGGCCTCTGTTGTTTCTTATCTATATAAATGACTTGTCTAATTGCGTCGAAAGTAGGGCAACGTTGTTTTGAAAAAAAATGAACCTAAAAGTGCTTTGCTAATGGTAGGATTTAAAGTTGCCATAGAGAACGAAGAGAGATTATGAAGAATTGTGCAGTTGGCACTAGGATATCGACCGTATGTTGGATGATCCTTTACCGAATTCCTTTTACCTATTGCAGAATTTTAGTACTTTCACTTTTCAAAGCTTTCAAAAAAAATATTAAAGTACTCTTAAGTCACGGCTCTTGCCCCCCCCCCCAACTCAAAAAGCTCAATTTCCGCCTTTTCTCTTGCCAATACTATCGTTAGCATCTTAAGGTAATAGCCAGTTAAGTAAAGAATCAAATTTTGCGACAGAGTTAAGCATTGGGTTGCCTTAATTCAAGAGTTATGCAAATGAATTTCAATACAGCTGCTTTTCCATAGAATAGAAAGTAATTTCTCACAAACAACACAGTTTAATTGCTTTCATGGGTTGGTGAATCAAACTTCCTAATTTTTTAGGAGTCGTGTGTAGCTCCCCAGTTACATCATACATCGATTTGTAGGCAGCTTAAAACGCAAACAAACTGCTTTAAATGCGATTTGAAAGGTCTGCTGTCTTCATAAGTGAATCATTATAGTCTATTTAAATTCTTCAAATGAACTTCAATGAACTTAGCAACAGTACCATGAATCTGCACGTAAACCTTTGATGAGAGGTTGAATTGAATTTAATCCTGTAATATGCCACCTTCATTAAATCAGATTCAAAAATAACACGTGTTCGACAATTTCAGTTCATCCATTCGGTTCTATTCGTGTTTGGTTGAAATTTGGTTTCAGTTTCGTTTGTTTTGTACTTATCTATAGGCAATATTAGAATAAACCTTCATCGAATTTATGACGTTTTGGTCAAAAATAAGCAACTTAGCACTTTGGGGATTTGCTTGCAGAAGGCCTACTGAGATTTTCCAACCCAAGGAAACGTGCAATGATGTTCCTTTTTTCACATTGCTTCCATTTTCTTAGAAAGCAGCTTTATTGAGTTTTAATTGTTTGAGTCGAAACAAGATTTCATCCTTAAATCAAGGATTCATCGGTGTTCTGACGATCGTCATTCTTATCAGCACAAGATCAATCTTTGCTTCGCAAAAATGCTAAAAATTACCGTAGATTTTACATGCAACCTTAAAGTGGTTTATAAGAAAGTAATGCCTCTGCCTCTCAAGCATTAAGGAAGGTGCAGTTCTGTCTTTTTTAACCCTAAGAAAGTAAATTTTTGTTTCAGATAACTGGGTTTCCGTAGATAAAAATTTACATTGAAATATCTCACATCTCTACTGATGAAGTTCAGTTTTACCATTTGATCATTGCAAATACATACGTAAATACAGAAAAATTTCGTTAGAGGCAAATGATAATTGCAAGATTAATCGAGGATACAGCACAGCACCTCCTTTTCGAAGCCTTGCTATTGAAACTTATTCATAGTTTCAAGTGACAGTTCACTTTTAATAAAGTTGACAGCATTCTTTGTTGAAGACGTGATATGATTGATGATTATTTTCAAAAAATTAAACCTAAGTTTTCGACGTAAACCGGAAGGGTAGTTTAACGGCAGCAGTGAATGGGAATCATCAAAGGCCAACCGGAATGTATTTTAGCATTGCGCTGCAAAGATGGCCTATACAAGGGACTACATTAAACTTTGAATGAAAGATATAACGCTGTTGTATTTCCTTTTCATTCCTGCCACTTTGCATTCATCCTTATATTTTTCAATCGCAGATATCGGCGCACAAAAATTCCTTGACTTACCATGTTGATGGGTACTATAACGTTAGAAAATGAAGTCTTAAGGGCTTGCCGAGTATCATATTCAAGAATTCTTAGATTCTAATTCACAAATGATTTTTTATTCTAGACCTTGTTGGGTGCATCGTAACTGAAAATGGCAATTATTTAGGATTCGAAAGACAAAATGACGATAAAGAATTTCCTGTAAATCCGATAAAATGGATAGAAGAAAAAAAATGCACGCCAGGAAATTACCTCCAGATTAAACAAAACGGATTGATAAAAGAACTTGTGACTGGCCGGTGTCTTTCTGTAAATAAATCACATCCAACTGAAAAAGGTGAGTTTTTAAACCTATTATTGACCCTAAAGTTTGTTGCAAAGTGTAGAAATATGTCACTTAGTGTTGCAAAGTGTCATAAAGTGTTACAGAATGTTCAAATGGAGTTCAAGTATCATAGAATTTGACAAAGTGTTACAGAGTGTCACGGGGCTGACAGAACAGTGGCTTCACTCCTTCCTGGGTGTCACAACGCCCTTTCAACGACGCTATGCAACATTCTGTGACACCTGATGACATTTTCTGTGACACTTTGTGCCACTTTAGAACCAATCGTATAGCCTTCGACGCTCGATGACAATTTGAGAAAGACCGAACGACAAATATAAAATCAAAATCTTCTGTTGTGCAACAGAAACTTTCGTTTATATCATACTTTAAATCACTGTTTGTAGTAACATTCTATTGTGACCGTTTCTGTATTTACTCACCGTTTATTTTCACTATTTATAGTCACTATTCATAGTCACTGTTTATAGTCAGTGTTTATAGTCACTGTTTATATTCACTGTTTATAGTCACTGTTTATAGTTACTGTTTATAGTCACCATTTATTGTCACTTTTCGTAGTTACTGCTCATAGCCATGTTTATAGTCATTGTTTAATGTCATTATTCATAGTCACTATTCATGAAACTTGAAAGATGTCTGTATTTGTAAGATGTCTGTATTGAAAAACGAAAGATATTTTTCATCGTCATCGCCATAACCTGATTGCAAAGCTGCGTTTCTCAAGGGCAGAGTTAAAGATTCACCCTTTCGCACCATCGCACCAAAATTAAATCTGGTGTTATACACTGTAGAACATAGGTTAGTTCTTTATTTACTTTGTTGCTCGCTAGTTTGCTTCATCTCTGCTAGGATTGTCATAACTCATCATAAATTTCGATACACTTCTTTTCAAAGGAAATAAAGATAACGATTTTGAATTTGAATTCACCAAGGATTGTGATGAAGCGGACAAGTTCACAATTGGCCCCAATGGGACTGCTAAGCATCGAAAGATAAAGGCATGTCTTTTCGTTAATCAAAACGATGAGAATGTTTCCATGGACCTGATTAAAGACTGCAAAAGCCATGCTGCCTTCTTAAAGGTATCTGTTCATCGACCAAAAGGTATGGTTTAGATTTTACTTTTTGGAGATTACCCTGAAAGGATTGGCATCGCGCACCTAGAAAGCTATTTGCTAAATGCTATCTAGCTTCAACAGAAATTCAGTCAAATCAAATAGTGATTCGACACTTTGTTATGCAATCTTCTTATGTAATTGGTATATGCTTCTTTTAATGCTGGAATTAATTAGCTACTTTTTTATTAAGCTACTGTATTTTTTATCCAACATTAGATAAATTGGTAGTAATAAAAGACAAAAATTGCAAAACTACCCTTGACATAGAAAGTCATAGGGAAAGCCTCCTTCTCGTTAGGTCACCTACAAAGGAGGCACATCTTCAATAATTATAATTCTGTCCTTCTCTTTATCTTTGATAATAGTGAAGTTCTTGAAAAGCTGTCATGTTGTGTTCTTTTTTTAATTATTCTCATATAACTTTATTTTGTGTTGCATTGTATTGCTGTTGTATTATTAAAAGTAGTAAAATGACAAGTAGTTGAATTTTCAATCAAGCCAATCAACCAATCAACCAATAAATATCAGTAGCCATGTGTACACCATCTACTCTATTTAGAATAAATCCAAATGCTCGGATCAAGGAAACGTTTCCAACATTTGTCATCTATTTCACCCTATTTTGCTTTAATACAATGGCATTAAAGCAGTTCTTTGAAAATTGGCATTTTCGACCGAATCTCAAATACAGTGCTTCTTCGGTTCTAAGTTGTTTATCTTTGTAAAGCTGTTCTTTTAAGGGATAGCAAATGATTTTTGAAACAAAGCAAAGTTAAATGCTTCTCTAGGATTGAAAAGGTCAATACTTAACAGTCTCAACGCTTGTAAAGCCAAGTACTACTTTCCCTTAAACAACTTTCTTATGGCAGCAATTTTACCATTATTATGAGGGTTGACTGATTTTTGATGATCACCGAAGCATGAGACACTGTTACTTGTGAATTATAAAATGCTAATGCTACACTGAATATGTTGAAAACAAACAGTTTTAGATATTTTGAAGAATACATTAGTTCATTGGAATTCGCTATCCCAGGTTGAAGCGCCTAGAAATTTTAGCGTATCGAGAAACAAGGGCAACAGCTTAAAAAAGGCAAGAAGAGACTGAGAGAGGCTTTTAGAGGACGATTAACTTGATTTAGAAATGTGATTCCCAATATGATTTTTTAGCTTTCATTAAGTTCTCCAGAAATTTGGTCTTCCAGAGTTGGATTAGATTTGGTCTGGCTCAGCCCGTTGGTCTCTTGCCTCTAATGGTCTTTTGTATTTATTGTAAAAACGACCATAAAGAATCTAACATAAATATGAATGAATCTTTCAAATGGAAATGACCATTTGGGGTTTAGTTCCTTTGCTGTACCACTTCAAAACTGAATGTTATTGTTTTTAGATGTGGATATACGTTTTCCCACAAAAGAAGAGTTTGTGGAACTTTTAATCGCCAAAGAAGCTTCAATTAGTCATGAACACCATGTTTGGTTAAAAAGAAAGGAGGACATTGCAAAAGCTGCACAAAGGAAACGAGCTAAATCTGGCCTAAAATATAACATTGCCTTTGTCATGTTCGATTCACAATCGGCTGCAAACTTTGAGAGGAAGCTTATTAAGACATTCAAGTTTTTAAAAGATGATGAGCACACTGTCATACTTAAAGGCCATACAATCAATGGAGATGGAACCACTGCACAATTATGCGCACTGCTTGTTGGCATCTTGGAAAAAGATCTTCCAGAGGCAAGGAGGGGTCACAAATCAAGTCAAACCGTCGACCGCTGGCCATTTATATTCAAAAATTTCTCAGATAAAGGTTATGTCACTATGTACTCTGAAGATGATTCTCTCTTTGCGTCGTTCAATTACCGGCTGAAAGGATTTGAGCGCCAACCAACGGATCATTACCCAAGACCATTTTGGAGTAAAGTAAGTGGAAATATCTATAAGGATAGCTGCGTGGAAGGGAGAAACACATATGAAATTGGCTTGAATTATACACTAAATTTTTTTGAAGCATATAAGGACACACTAAAATTTTCATTAACCGTATTTTCGCATTTATTCCATAACAAAATGAATTATGTAGAATTTGGTGATGATCCAGTAGTGAGCTTCTTACATGAATTTAAAAACAAGGGGTACAGTAAGAACACCATTTTGGTATTGTTTGCGGATCATGGACTTAGAGCGGCTGGTTTTCGAGATTCCATTCAAGGGAAATTGGAAGAACGACTGCCGTTTATGTCTATTTCATTGCCACCATCAATCGTGAAGGATTACCCAGAGTTCCATCAGGCCTTGAAACATAACTCTCAGGTCCTAACAACGCACTTTGACACTCATGCAACACTTAAGCATGTACTTTATTACCCGCACCAACCGAACGTCACTGTGGGACAAAGTCTGTTTACTCGCATTGATCCATCGCTGCGAACGTGCAAGTCAGCTGGTGTGGAGGAGCACTGGTGTCCATGCCTCCAATTTACCAGCATTAACGTCACCGAGAAAAACGTGATTGAAGCAGTGAAATTTGTTATTGATTATATTAACAAAGAAGTCATTGAAAGCAACGAGGAAGCAAAGGCAAAATGTAGTAAACTAACGCTTGGGACAATTAAAAGGGCTGGCATCCAATTACCAGGAGAGGCCGTGCAAACATTTCAACATACAGTTGGCGATTCAAAATGTGATGAGTGTGGTGTGGTCAAAGGTAAAAAGGCACCTCAAAAGACGGATCTGACGAAATTTGAACTAGTTTTTTCAGTAGAACCTAGCAAGGGCCTATTTGAGGCAAATGTCATTAAAAATGGAACAGAATGGACGGTAGGAGAAGACATAAGCCGGCTTAATTTATACGGTGATCAACCAAAGTGTATACAAGATAGATACCCTGAGATGAGAAAGTTTTGCTACTGCAGTTAATTACTTTTTGCTGATTTTGATTTAACGTTTAATGCTGACTTAATTGAATAGATATAACAAGTGTCTTTTTTCTCATTTGCAGCGCATAGGGTAAAGTTTTCGTGAAAGGAAATCCCAAGCAGTCCTGCGCCCATACACGTCTTAAACTAAATTGTTATTCTCGAATTATGTCGTTATTCAAGTTACTTTAAACAACAGGGTGTAACTTCAATTTGAGGCAAGGAAATGATACAAGCACGCTGCAAATTGTGCCGTTAGCCACGAACATGCTACCAGATAAAATAAAATTAGTTATTCTTCTTGTTTATTTCGTAAAAGCATTGCAGTTGAGTTGATCATCTTGTTACAAAAAAACATTACTTGTACACTTGTAGAACGAGTAGCAGACAGATGATTGCGAATAGAGTGAATACATAGTATAAGATTGTGTGCATATCAATGCAGTTGTTTTTCTCATAGTGATCATTCGACATTGGGTTAAAAAGCATCAGTCGTAGCTGGGAAATTATTCACAACAAAGGTTTAACAAAGTTACTTGAAAATTCTGTAGCAATTTTAAGACCTTTAACAAACATCATACTAATCAACAGCATATTTCAGGGACTTCGGCATATTCCAAGCCTTTTTCAGGGATGCCTACAGCTACTGCCCCTCTACCATTTGGCCATTGTCTTATGTAGTATGCGATTCCTGTACTCTGTAGTTTTTACAGTATGTTGTTCTGCCTTGATGTATTGATTAACAACCTGTGGTATTATAGAAAATGCTATACCTAAAGTGTAAAAATCAGTCTTGATTGAGTGTCTTCACTGCGTTTCAATATCTAGCCTTTTTTTTTCATTTCTCTCTCTAGCAAAATTCCCAAACTCTAAATCATTCTAAACATTGAACCATTGTTTCATCCAGTCAAAAATCTTCATCTTGTGCCTTCCTTTCGGCCTTTTACCTTGAATTCCATTTCAACGATATATTTTCCAATCCCCCTTCTCTTAGAATATGTCTAAGGAAATTTTTACTCAGAAAACTATGAACGGCAATTTTAAAACAGATTTAAAATCTCCCTCAGAAATGTTAGTCATAACCCTCAAAAAATCAGGTTGCAAGGCTGTACTTTCTTCATCAAAGGAAACTTGATTGGCCGCTGCGATGCGCTCGCTTATTCCCCGAAAACTTAGAGGCCCTTTACATGAGAAAAATCAACCCGGGTGGAGTTTCACCCCGGCTTGAATTTTTCATGGTGATATGAATCTGGCACGCGTTTACATGCAATTTTCAAGCCGGGGCGAGTTTTCACTTTCGCTGTTTTTGTTGTTTTGCCTTGACTTGACAAGATGGCGCCAAATGAAGACACTAATTTTAAATGAATTTTATTATATTGCTTCAAATTATGCTTCAGCGTCAAGGTTTATAGAAGGAAGTTGCCATACAGGAAAAGAATCGTGCTTTGAAAAGATACACGCAGCTTCGGAGCTTTTTTTCATCGCTAAGTTGTCACTTCGCGGATGCATGGAAAAAAGCCCTCTTATCTCCATCATTAAAAAACCCTACTTTGGACATAGCATTTTCAAATTTCCGACCCATAAGTAATCGATCGTTTGTTTCATAGATGGTGGAGCGTAGCTCGTCTGATCAGGTCATGTCACACAGGAGTCTAAACTGTCCTCTGCCTATTTGCCAGTCGGCTTACATGAAGAACCACAGTACAGAGACTGCATTGCTAGAGTAACTCCGGACATTCTGTCTGATTTGGAGGACAACAAAGTTACGTTATTAGTAATGCTGGATCTAAGTGCAGCCTTTGATACCATTGACCATCGAATATTATTGGAGACCTTAGAGAAAAGAGTGGGCATTTCTGGAACAGCTCTTGACTGGTTTCAATCGTATCTGAGCAACAGATTTCAACGAGTACAAATCTCCAATGTAGTATCAGATAAAGAAAAACTCAAATATGGAGTGCCCCAAGGTTCCTGCTTGGGTCTCATCTTGTTTCTTATTTATACGCCAGTACTTTGTTTAATGTAATTGAGCAGCATCTTCCAAATGCTCATGGCTATGCCGATGACCACCAGATATATCTGTCTTTCAAACCAGTTAATCAAACATCACAACAAGAAGCACTGCATGCAATAAAGAATTGTGTCGATGATGTTAGAAAATGGATGCTAATGAATATGCTAAAGGTCAATGATTCAAAAACAGAGTTTCTTATTATCGACTCTAAACATCAATTAAATAAAATCACAATTAATTTTATCAGAATCGGAGATTCAGAGATAAAGCCAAAAGCTAGTGCTTAAAATTTGGGAGTAGTTATTGACAACAACCTGTCCATGGAAAATCATATTACTAAGACGTGCAGCGCTGCATATAACCACATTTATAATATCAAGCACATAAGGAAATATCTGAATCAAAACCTAACTGAAAAGATTGTGCATGCTCTTATCACAAGTTAACTCGATTACTGTAACAGTCTTCTGTTTTGTCTGTCGAATTTTCAGTTGCAAAAGTTGTAACGAGTTCAAATGCTGCTTCAAGGATTATTACTGGGACTTGAAAGAATGATCACATCACTCAAATTTTGCGAGAAGTGCATTGGCTGCCCGTAAAAGAAAGGATTGACTTCAAAACTTAGTTGCTGACATTCAAGACACTTAACAACATGGCTCCCACCTACCTGAAAGATATGCTGAGGTTGCAAACTAACGATAGATACAGTTTGATGTCAGACAAATCAGTGACCTTAATAAATCCAAAGACAAAATTTATATCTCGTGGGGACAGAGCATTTTGTACTGCGGCTCCTAGGCTCTGGAACAAACTGCCTGTAAAAATTAGAAGATCTCAGAACGTCCATACTTAAGCAAGATTAAAGACAAATTTATTTGCCTTCTATTTTGAACCTCATTAGCTTTTTATACTGTAATTAACTAATTTGTTCAGCGCTTTAGAATATGTGTTTGTGGATTTTAGCGCTTTATAAGTGATTTTTATTATTATTATTATTATCATCATCATCATTTTTATTATTATTATTATTATTATTATTATTATTATTATTATTATTATTATTATTATTATCGTCGAGCACAGCGTTTAGACACGTTGTGTACACGATCAGAAAGATTTAACGTTATTTCATTTTGTCTGTTAATATTCTAATTTAGTTCATCGTAATCAAGTTAATAACGCCGATTTCCGTCCATTGGATAATGTTGCGCCTCGGATTTATATCAATTTTTGCCTTTTTTATCGTTTGCTCGTTTTGTGGCGGGGAGTTCAAATCGTTAGGCCGTCATGCTTGGCGCTGTAAAGAAAAGCTGAAGACTGGAGAAAAGACCAAAAATTCTAACAATGATCGTCCGAATAACACCAAAGAAAACTCATCGATCGCTCTTGAAAGTAATGCAGAAGTTAGTAATTGCTCAGAAGTCAAATGCTGTTGTGGGAAGCTCTGTAACGGTTTACGCGGTTTAAAAATGCACCAACGCAGCTGCCGTGTTATTAAAAGTCTCCAAGAAGAAACATTCGAAACAATTGAACGTAATTTAAATGATACCGGTCAAACCGACGATTACATCGATTGGGACAAACTACCAAACATCAAACCTGGGATAAAATTGCCTAAAAGTGATGAACAGTGGAAATTAGCTAATAATTATTTTACTGCTTCAATGCCCATCTCCGGAATAGAAAAAATTGACACTGATTTAGCTTTATCGACAATGAACACAATCATATACGACTACTTTTTCACAAATTATGGAACAATGGATAATTCTACATCTCAATTTGATGAAAAATACAAAGAAATGTCTAAAAATGCACTTAAGTCAAGCCTGAAGCAACTGAAGAAATCGAGTGCCTGCATCAATGAAATTCAATTCGTTGCTAAACTTCTTAGATCTAAACTGCGAGACAGCAATATACCGACTGCTTCACCAATCGACCTGGACAACCAAATGAAAATGAATTTCTGGGGGTACATCAAAGCAAATTTCAAGCGAAATACCTCGCCTTCGCCATCTTTCGATTCTTCTACTTGCACGCAGTTTTTCCATAAATTTTTTGGCTCTATCAATCCGTCAAAATCCTTTAAAATTCCTGACTGGATTCCTTCCTTATCTCAGCCTTCCATTCCTTACGACTTATCGCCCCCTTCTTATCACCAAATCACTAAAGTAATTCGCAGAATGAAAGCTTCTGGTTCTCCTTGTCCTCTTGATAAAAT
This sequence comes from Catostylus mosaicus, assembly GCA_964019065.1. Classification (NCBI taxonomy): domain Eukaryota; kingdom Metazoa; phylum Cnidaria; class Scyphozoa; order Rhizostomeae; family Catostylidae; genus Catostylus; species Catostylus mosaicus. The sequence goes on from OZ025202.1 coordinate 3,576,532, forward strand.
TTCTATTATTCCATTTAAACGCTGTCCTTATCTTCGATCCTACATCACCGAAATATTCCGAATTATCTGGCAGTCAAGGGAAATACCAAGTGAATGGAAAAAGGCATGCACTGTCCTTATTCACAAAAAAGGCGACGCACGGGATCCTTCAAATTTCAGGCCAATTACCCTTGAAAGTGTGCCTCTCAAAATATTCACATCATGTTTACGTGATTCAATTTACGCTTTCCTCCAAACCAATGGGTTTATCGAACATCAAATTCAAAAAGGTTTTCTTCCCAAGTTATCCGGAACTTTCGAACACACAGCTCAGATGGCTAACGTTATAAATAATGCTAGAAGTAAACAAAGGTCTCTGGTGGTCACCCTTCTCGATTTAAAGAATGCTTTTGGCGAAGTTCATCATAATCTCATTCCTGAAGTTCTTAGGTATCATCACGTTCCTGATCACATACAGCAATTAATCCGCAGTCTCTACTCAGATTTCCACACTTCCATCATCACTGAATCTTTTCAAACACCTTTCATCACAGTTGGCCGTGGCGTCCTCCAGGGGGACTGCCTCAGCCCTCTAACATTCAACCTTTGTTTCAACACCTTTATTCGATATATTTCCGATCAAAAATTTAGACAGTTTGGTTTCACTATCAGTTCGCTCTCTCCTGTCCACTGGTTTCAATTTGCCGATGATGCTGCTGTCATAACAGGTCTTGAGAATGAGAATCAAATTTTGCTCAACCACTTTACTCGTTGGTGCACATGGGCAAATATGATAATCAGGGTGGACAAATGTTCTACTTTTGGAATAAAAAAATCATCTACTTCATCTACTCAGTACCCCCCCAAACTAGTGGTTAATCAACAACTTGTTCCACCTATTGAAACTGGAAAATCTTTCAAATATCTTGGTAGATACTTCAACTATGCCATGGATAACCAAAACCATATGTCTGAAGTTCTAGATCTTCTTAACGACTTGATGCAAAAAATCGACAGTCTTTCCTGCCATCCAAAAAATAAGCTTCTTATATATCACAGATTTGTCCTCTCTAAGCTCTCATGGCATCTTACTATTGCTGATCTTAGCAAAACCTGGGTTGTTCAAAATCTTGATAATGTTGTTTCAAAATATGTGAGACATTGGCTTGAACTACCAATTAGTGCTACTTTGAGTACTCTCGTGCTTCAAAAATCAAGGTATGGAATTAGCCTTGTTCTTCCTTCCACCAAATTTATTCAATGCCAAACTGTGATTAGAAATGCTCTAAAATCTTCCCCAAATCTCGATATAAATTCTTTATGGGCTGAAACTAACAATGGTACTAACATTCAGTATGACCAGTATAGAAATACTAAGCAAGTTCTTACTACAATCAGAAACAGCCAAGAAGATCGTATTAATCACGAACTAACATCACAAGGCTTTATCGTCTCTGCCATACTTACGCTCTCAGATCTGAAAGCATGTAGCTTATGGTCAATTGTACAACAGAACATGCCCAAAAACATCTTTAACTTCACGATCAAATACCTCAACAACTCTTTACCAACACGAAAAAATTTACATAAATGGTCTCTTTTCAATTCTCCATCTTGCTCATTCTGTCTTCAACAAGAAACATTGCAACATATTGTGTCTAGCTGCAAATCTTACCTTGATAATGGCAGATATACATGGCGTCATAATTCTGTTCTACTCGCTATAGCCAAGTCTTTATCTTCATTGCAACATTGCACACTATTCGCCGATCTTCCCTCCTTTGCATCCCCATCTTTGATCACAAGTGAATCCCTTCGGCCCGACCTTGTCTTAATTTCTCAAGATAAAACTCTATACTTGCTAGAACTGACAGTGGGGTTTGAAACAAACATCTTAATTAATAGCAAAAGAAAGTCTACTAAGTATAACGCACTTATTAAGAACCTTAACTCTCAATATTCTGCTGTCCATTTTATAAATCTTTCTATGGGTGCTCTGGGTATTTTTGGAACTTCTTCTCTTACCTTTCCTACAATGCTCGAAGAAACTGGCTTTGACAAGGCAATTCAAAGACGACTAATGATGAAATTATCCAATATCGCCATCCGATGTACTTATTATATATTTTGCCAGCGGAATAAAGAATGGACCAATCCAAATTTACTAGACTTTTAATTAGCCAATCTATGTATTAAACAGACAAGCCAATTATACACTGCCTTTTATTAGTGAGGTGTATCATTGTAGTATTAATTTGATATGAAATAACATGAGAGTTTAAAAAAAAAATTATTACTATCTCAGAGTACCCACGAATTACTCAACACACCCCGGGTTGAGAACAATTTGTGTTTACATGCAATCTAGTAAAATTGTTATTATTAAACCATATCACATGAAAATGTCGGCACTTACAGAAAAAATACTTTCTTTGCAGTGGTAAATTGCACAATCAGTATGGCTTGAGCTCTTACATCTCATACTAGCATTTTGTAACTACATTAGCAAAGTGGAAAGATTTTAAAATAACCTCCATGTTGTGCAATGTCTTTCATATCAAATAGCAATTCAGCAATAGGCTAACCAGAAAACAAAATACACATAAGATTGAATTTTCTTCATTATATTGGAAAGCTTAGTAACATGCACCAAAATGAAAAGAGAAAGCTTAATTATCAACAATTAAAGCCCCCTCCCGAGTGCCAGACCCCTCAGCGAGAGCACGCAATAAAACTGGCTCAACATGAGACCACACATTGCACTCCTAGAGCATACACTTTTCTTATTAAACGCATGGAAGTCATTCAGTCGCTCAAATAATGGAACGAGACTCGAACACTCAGTTAGCGTGACTCAACATAAACACACACTTTGCTCACCTAGAGAATACGCTTACCTTCTTAAACACATGCAAGTTATTCAATTGCTTAGTGTCTCCGTGTTATCGGTATTTTAATTAGAATTGTAGAATATCGAGCAAGGAGGAGACATGTTTACTCATACACGCAAATCACACAAGAAGTCACCCATCATACAACAATAACAAAAGCATATCTTTTCAGTGTCCTGGGCACGAGTCTATTTCGTAAACAACACAAATTTCATGGTCTAGAAGACACTACATCACTTTCCCTTTTTCAAGGTCACCGCTTATCTGGGGGTATCGGTTCTCTGGGGGTATCGGTTCACCAAAATGAACTGGTGGTCTTGACAGTCTGCTGGAACGTCGTACACTACTTTGTTGCCGCTGTTGTTGCTCATTCGGAACTATGATTTCACCGGCTGGGTTAACTGTTTCATGTGTACCAATCATATCATCGGAACTATCAATTTAATGTGGTAGCTTTGAAATACGTTTGAATTGAGAAACATTGCGAGTGATGCGACGTTCATTGCTATCCTCTGCAGTGACAGGTAATCGGTTTCGTTTACCGCAGTGACAGCTTGTTTTGTTTTTCTTGTTTAACAGGAACACAGTCTCCAATCTTAATGTCACTTCTTTTAACAAATCTTCTTTTGTCAGCATAACTCTTGTTATAGGTCTTACGCGACTGTTCATTCTCTTTGGCTTCTCGGTGTCGATCAACAACATTTTTCTACAGGGCTACGGGAAGCCAGGAGTCAAAACCAACGCAAGATTGTATTACTATCCTTGGCGATTCCATGGTGAAAAATAGTCAGGGATTCAAAATGAAACAAGCAATAAACAACGATGAAAATGTGCATGTCAAGTCATTCTCAGGAGCAACAGTTATGTGCGTGAACAGTTATGTTTGCCCAACCATGAAAAAGAATGCCAAGACAATCATTCTCCAGTGTGGTACTAACGATCTAAAGAGTTCCCGAGCTGCTTGCAACATCGCTAAAGATATAATCGATTTAGCTGAAACATTGGAAACAGGTAACAACTCAGTTATTGTGTCAGGGTTGGTGCCCCGGGATGACTTACTAAATGGCAAAGCAACTGAAGTCAATAAAGTACTGAAGCGGTTATGTCAAAGTAAGAACTTAGAACTCATTGACAACTCGAATATAGATCCAAGCATCCATCTAACCGCAGCAGACTTTATCTCAATGACTATGGAACCACACTTCTAACCAACAATTTAATTTTTAATCTTGGCTACTGACTAGATATTGAGGGGGTAAAGACATATAACGAACTTCCCATTCGTATTGAAAATGATATGTCTGATCCTTCCAGCGCCGCCATTTCTATCACCCCCAGCAGATGAGGTTATTTCTGAACCCACTATGTTGGATTCACAGGACACCGCTGATGACAGTGATGCAAAATCAGCATTGAAAAAATTGCGATCAAATAACGTCGTGCGTATGACTATCGGTTATTTAAATATAAATTTAAATAGAATTAAATTTGATCAATCAAAAGAGACAGAATCTTTATATTCTAATGGTCGCAGAAACAAAAATTGATGATACTTTCCCAAAAGAACAATTCCACATTGAAGGTAACGCAGATCCACTGCGGCTTGATAGAAATTGTGAAGGTGGAGGACTACTGGTGTACGTGAAAAACGACATCACAATGAGACAGTTGAAATCTTTTAAGTTTGAAATTGATATAGAATGTATTTGCTTTGAAATAAGTTTAAAGGTCAGATAAAGGCAAATGCAATTTTTTGATGAATTTAACTTTAAACTATGAGGAATTCGATGATAGCAATATTTTTGGTCACTGGGGTAAGAAAAGGTTGATTTTGGGGCTCTCAAAATGGGCACTCTCTCCAAAATTCGCGCAATGATAGAGCCCTGGAACTAGCTGAATCATGACGTAGAATGAGTCACTCGATGAGAACCACAGGCAGGAACAACAGTAAAATTCGCACGTATAACACGGATAATTTCAATCCAGTTTACGTCGCATTACCTGCTGTTCTCGAACGAAATGACGGACATCAGCAACTTTTCCGGTACATCCGAAGATCAAGGGCTCAGTGAGAGATTCTCCCAGTTCTCACTCGACGTGGAAGACCAAAACGAGGAACGTTGAAGGCTTGGTTATGCGGGCGATGGCTTACGAAAAATGACTTGAAGCCTATTATCAAAAACGAAGGGAAGAAAGAGGAAGGCTTGAACGTCTTGGCAGACGCTTTGATGGAACAGAGCCGGTGATCTCTTGGAAAACTTTGCTTTGTAAAACCCTGTAGTTTTTAGGCCTGCTGCCTCTCACCACATTGTTTGACAAGGCCTAAGACTCAAAACAGCAAGTGGGAAGTAACGATTTCGTCACGAAAGAAGAAAGATTTCGCAAACAAGAGCAAGGTGTCAAGTTTTATTGTACTTTTCACAAAATATGATCAAAAGTATTAAATGCTGTTGTCCTTCGGGAAATTTTTAAATGAAGGTGAGAAAAAAGCCATTTCAAGCAAAATATCTTTGACTCTTTCTACGTCACGCCTCAGCTAGATCCAGGCTCTTTTACCTCAGCGTTTTTTTTCGAAAACTTCACTGAAAATCGGAATTCGGAGGGCGATTTTGACATGTTCCCGATCTCGTATCAACATTTCATTTACAGATTTGAAATCTCCGACACATGAATTGTGGAAAGTATTAAAAATGTATTTTGCCTTTATCTGACCTTTAAGGGGAAAAAAGTGGGTTCTTTCCAGTATCTATCGACCAACATCCCAATTACAAGACAACTTCTTAGAAAATCTTGTTAAAGCAGTTGATCATTACAGTGAAAAATATGACAATTTTTTGTTGCTTGGTGATTTTAACACAGTGGACGGATCAGTAGATTCGTACTTTTATGAAGAACTATGACCTCAAAAATCTGGTAAAAGACCCAACCTGTTTTAAGGCTAAGAATCCACGTTGTATTGACCTAATCTTAACAAATAGGTATAGGAGTTTCCAACATACCACAACATTCGAGACAGGTCCCTCTGACTTCCACAAAATGATAGTCATAGTTTTGAAAGCAACGTTTTTTAATCTGGGCCTACTGCTATTAACTATAGAGATTATAAGAACTTTTTGGAACAGACTTTTAAACGAGAACTTAAGGAAGAGTTAGACAGTATCAAAACCACAGATTTGGAGTACAGCGCTTTTCAAAATTGTTTTGAAAAAGTACTTGATAAACATGCACCGATGAAGAAGAAATACGCAAGGGCCAATGATGGACCCTTCATGAATCGAGTTCTCCGTAAAGCTATTATGTTGCGTTCTCGATTAAAAAATAGGTATAATAAAAACAGCACTGCTGAACACTGGGAAGTGTTTCGCCGGCAGCGTAACTTATGTGTTAAATTATTCAGAAAGGAAAAAGAAATATTTCTGATATTAGAGACAATAAAAAGTTTTAAAGGACTGTGATACCTATTCTTTCCGATAAGGGTCGATCCAACTCGTAAATAACCCTTATTGAGAATGACACGATAATCTCCAATGATAAGGAGGTTGCTGAAACCCTTAATGATTACTTTGTATCTATAACTGACTCATTAGGTCTTACAGACAACAGCGAGGTTGTTTCAAGTACAGAAGGTGTCTCAGATCCGATAGATAGAGCTCTAATCAAGTATTCCAACCACCCAAGCTTAAGGAATATCCGTAATTTTGCTCAAAACGAAGATTCCTTCAAATTCTAAAAGGTTTTGTTGGAACAGATGCATACTGAGATTGGGAGACTTAATCCTAAAAAGGCAACAACCTTCCAAAATGTACCTGCTATATTGCTGAAAAGCAGCTGTGAAATTTTCTCTGAATCGATGCAGGTTATTTTCAATGATTGTGTACAAGATGGTGTGTTTCCGGACTTATTGAAACTAGCCGATGTCACTTCTCTTCATAAAACGGAGGCGAAAACCAGGAAGAAAAATTACAGAACCGTGAGCGTTTTACCGACCGTTTCTAAGGTATTGGAGAGAATTTTTGATAAACAGATTATTGATTATATGACACCTTATCTATCATCGCTTATTTGCGGGTTTCTTTAAGGGTATAATGCACAGCACGCTTAGGTACAAATGCTTGAGAAGTGAAAAACAAGCTTAGACAATTGGGGTAATACCGCGCATTCTTGATGGACTTATCCAAAGCGTTCGATTGTATTAAACATGACCTACTTGTAGCAAAACTAGATGCTTATGGTTTCAGCCGTGTAGCTCTGCGACTTGTTAACAGCTTCTTAGAAAATAGGCACCAGAGAGTTAAGATCTATGGGTCTTTTAGTGCCTACAAACAACTGTCTCTTGGTGTTCCACAAGGCTCGGTTCTTGGTCCCCCGTTCTTTAACATCTACATAAATGATTTGTTACTATCCATATAGGATACAGATATGTGCAATTACGCGGATGATACAGCCCTATATGCATGTGATAATAATCTTGAAAACATAATCGCATGGTTGGAGAATGATTCAAACATTATTATTCAATGGTTCGCTGATACCTTTATGAAACTGAATACAGATAAATGTCATTTACTTATACTTGGTAGAAACTCCAAACAGCAGATCAGGGTTAATGTGGGAGATACTGTCATAGAAAATATGGGAGAGAAAAAGTTACCAGGCGTTGTGATTGACAAAAGACTCAGTTTTGAGATATATATCAGTAAGTTGTGTAAGAGGGCTGGCAACAAATTGTTCGCCCTCGCTCGCATATCTGGATACATAGAATCTAATAAACTAAAAATCTTAATGAGAGCCTTTGTAATTAGCCAGTTTCAATATTTTCCATTAGTCTGGATGTTCCACAGTAGGCACCTGAATAATAAGATTAATAGAATACATGAAAGGGCCCTGAGAATCGCATACAAGGATTATGAATCTAGCTTTAGCACCCTGTTAGAAAAAGATGGCACGGTTAGTATTCATGAAAAGAACCTGCAAACTCTTATGATTGGAATGTTCAAAGCTAAGGAGAACATAAACCCCCCTTTTATGGAGGAGATTTTCTGTGAGCGTACTATTACTTATAATCTGAGAAACAATAATGAATTTTTGCCACCACGGCTAAGAACAACCAGTTACGGTTCTGAAACCATCAAATATAGAGGGCAGCATTTGTGGCTATCTCTACCCCAGCACATAAGGAATGCTCAATCTATCACTGAGTTTAAGAAAGAAATTAAAAGCTGGAAAGCCTACTGCACATGTAGATTATGTAGGAGTTTCATTCCACAACTTGTGCACAAAACTTTCGAACATTAGCGCGAGAGCTTGGACTTAAAAGTAACCTCTTACGCGACTTCGAAGTTCTCAACAAGACGCATGATTGACGCAATTGGTAGATAATTGCAATGGAACAGTCTAGACATCAAGGGTAATCAAGGTATAAAGAATTACAAATTAGTATGTAGATATTGCAAATGGCTATTTAAATGACAGACAGCTAAAGATAAGTGCAAAGTTCTTGCAATTAAACAGATGGCTACACCTAGTTCGATCAATTTATATTGCAGATCAAATCGATAATTAAAACAATTCAAAGCATCAAGTATTAACCAAGCTTACATCAGCCAATTCGCTGTCAGCATGGTCTCAAAGATGCGAAAGTTTCTCAGAAAAACGGAAATAAATTGTGCAGCAAGATTAAAATCATGTTCTTTTAATAGTCCTGGAGTCGTTTTGTAGAATGCGGTTATGAAAATATTAACAAGATTACTAGCGTTGACTTGCTTATTTGTCTATTGTCGTTTCTTATTTCTTATTAAGAGTCTTATTTTCAAGTTTAATTGGTTGATGTTGTTCTACAATTTATTCACGCTCATTATCTACGGCCACGAGGTGTCGTAATAATTAATTTTTGAGTTTGCCAGAAGCGACTGTTCGCTTTGGCCAAGTTAAGCACATCTAAGACTGCTTAGCGTGTGCTCTATGCCTAATCAAAGTGATCTAGATGATCTGTTTTCGTTAATTCTGTTTCCCCCAGCAACCAATGTCTCTGTCATTTGACCTTTGGTGTTAAACAAGCAAAACCAAAAATTGTGGAAATTCTCCCATTTTCATCACATGAGCAAAGAAATTCGTCATCAAACAGCGGAAGCTATTGCTGCTTACAAAAAAATCAATGCCGAATAGGTCCCAACATTCTGTTTAATAGATCTAAATCTAAATTATAATTGAAATAAGTGAGGAAAGCTTTACACCCTGATAGAAATAACGGAAAATGATTTTACAAAAGACATTTTGCAAGGAAAGTGACATTGTTATGGGAAAAGGGATATCTTAGCAAAGGTTAGACACAACCATTAATAAATCTTATGTTGCAATATAATTCACAGTAGAAAAAATTGAACGCTACTTGATAGAGGTCTGTTTTCGACTGTAGTCGATCGTAAATAATAATTATATAGTTATGAATACAGCAATTCAGCATGCGCAGTCACCGCCCGATCTTGGTTTGTTGTCGTTAGAGAGCTTGATTTGGTCAGGGAAGTCGTTATATAAGTCAACATCAGTTTCCTGGGCTAATGCTTTTTTCGCGATTGTTTGAAAAGCCTGTTCCACGTTAATTCCCTCTTTTGCACTAGTTTCAAAATAAGGAATATCATTTTTGCTGTGACACCACTGCTGTGCTCTTTTAGCTGCAACCTAAACAAGACAAATATAAGTAATCCACCAGTCGCCCTCAAACAAACATCCAGTATTTAACAGTAGAAAAGTCTGTTATATAAGGGGGACTGGTTCGGTTAGAAAGACTGACATGCTTTTGTGACATATTTTTCAGTCTGTGTTTAAATGAGAAAGCCAAGCCCAGCACACCAAACCAGCCTCTTTTTGCACCAGAGCAGTATGGATGGTTGTGGTCCAAACCCAATATGCAGGCTCACCAAGATGCAATCATGTGGGGAAATTTAATCCCTCCTGAGAGCGATCCCATCTTGCAGTTTATCCTACCTCTCATTGAAACATAACTAGATTTTTAAAAATGAAGTGTGATATCAGACCTAACTTAAGGTGAGTCAGCCTACCTACCTGGGCAAGCATGTCTCATATTAAAAGGCCCTCAGGTTGACTTTTGTCAATTTTTCTTGCAAGAATGTGACAGTTCATAAAATAGAGAGGATTTTCAAATTAATGAACAATTTATTGAATATCTTCAATGTCTCCTGGGAATGTTCTCATTTGCATTGTTCCTGCTGCCTTTAGTGTTAAATAATAGAGTTGGCAATCTTAATTGAATTTGAGGAAAACGATGGGCGTCTGATGATTCCTACCATCAGTATCAACAGCATTACTAAGCTAAAGATAGCAGCACAATAAGAGCAAATGGGTAAAGTGCAAATTCAATTCTGCTCTCAAGGGAACCTAGGATGCCAGTCTGTACAACTGGGCTTATATTTGCAAATCATAGGCATAGGTTTACAAAGGGATACATGGACGGGAAGGCCACATTCTCAATTTGGGCTGACAACCCTTATATCATATATGTAAATCAGCAAGGAATTAAAGCTCTTTCTAAGAATATTGGCAAAAAGTGTTGCCTTAGATAAGTTGATAAGGAGAGAATAAATCAAATTGAACTTACTGCTCTGTTTTCAAGGTCAACTTTATTACCAAGTACCACAAATGGAAAATTTTCTGGGTCACGGGGGCTTGCCTGAATGAGGAATTCATCTCTCCAACTATCCAGTGTTTTAAAAGTATTTGGAGCTGTTACATCAAATACTAACACACAGCAATCAGCCCCTCTGTAGAAAGCAACACCAAGACTTTGAAATCTTTCCTGACCAGCTGTATCCCAAATCTGAAAGAATATGGCACTTATACAAAAATGGCTTTATAAATGTTTCGTGATGTATATATATGTATATATATATATATAGATATATAACAATTGAAATTGCACAAAAAGCATATTGAAATTGGAAATTAGAAATGGAGATTTGAAATTGGAAATATTTAGAATATTGAAAAGTAGAATTTTCATCTGAGACTCCTTAGGGTGGAGAAACACTGGTTAACGTATAGAAGGATAACAAGTAGCCAGCTGTGATTGAAAATTTTGGAAGTAGAGAATACTAAGGATGGTTGGTTACCTGTTCTCAACTATGACAGATCCTAAATGTCACCTAAGTTGAGGTAAAACCAACAGATCAGCAATTATCAGATCATCACATTCGAGGTCACTATTTATAAGCCTAAAAGTGTGTTACCTGCATAGTTACAAGGCGATCATCTACAGTTACTTCTTTGGTCAAGAAATCTGCACCAATTGTGGCCTTGTATTGATTGCTAAACTTTTTGTTTACATACAGATTCATCAAGGATGTCTTTCCAACCCTGAAAATGGTGAAAATGAGAAAAATGATGGCTGCTAAAAATTTAAAAGGACAAATTCAGGTAAAGAAATATCAATGATTAACTATTTTTGCAGCTATATATATTTATACAAATTATATCTCCTTATTTTAAAATACAGCCATTTTCAGTGAAGCTTTAATTTGATACTTAACAGGTATATTCACACTTTATCAATGCCTCAAACCCTACAGATCTTACCAGAAATAAATTTCTTGGGTGCAATGAATTAAAGTACTTACATCTCAATAGTCAAATCAAGTAATGAGGCAGCATAATATGAGAATAACAGGTTGGAAAGTAAGGAATCTTACCCTTATCACACAAGTTATCTATGCATTTCATAACAACTATTTTTCTCATATTGTGCTGGTAATGACTACATCAGCAAAACCATCAAATTATCATATATATGAACACCACCTTCATCTTTGACCAATCTTAAACTTATGTTGTACATTATATGCATTTCTGACACAATCAAGACAAAATTTCCACTTGACTACTTGCACCTACATTGGAATCCCATGATTTGGCAAAAATGCAGCATTGTGGCTTTGATGCAATAAGGCATGACCTTAATGTCTAGGTTAAACTTGAATCCATGGCCAAAAAATGAGCACCCCTTAGACTGGGAGGGGGGGGGCAGATTGCATGCTGTTGTGAGAATCACTTGAGATAATATCTATAGATAAACAAGAGAAATTGTCTTACCCACTGTCACCAAGAATGATGACTTTCAAGAGAACCTTCTTTCTTGATGACATTTTTTCTGCAAAAAAAAGATACGAATATAAATATCATTTCCTATATTAATGTTTATTTGCTGATGTGTTAGTAGAACAATGCAAATGGCTTAGAAAATGGTGGTATGCTAGTTTCAGCCTCTGTTGCAGCCAAATGTTTCCGAATGCAGAGTATGGCATTGGCGCATCCACCGCACCTGGGCGCCTCTCAGATTTTGGAGTTTTCATGTTTGTGCAGTGGTAACATTGATGTAGTGGCGCACCTGACGATTTTTGTACGGTTTTTGCGCACCTACACCTGAGGTGAGGTACTGTTAACACACCCAAGGTCTTGTCAAGATCGGCCATACTCTGCAAACTGGCAAATGTTTGAAAAACTGGTACCATGTCCATAGGACAGTGCTTGTGAATGCATCTAGGGCACACGCCTCCTTCTTGTTATCTCTACAGGTCTACTTCTTGTTCAAAGCATTGCTTGTGGTGATTTTTTTCAAGATTAGAAACAATTGGGAGATTCTTATTCTCAGAATTTAAAATTCATACACAGCTGTGCTTTAGTATTGAAATGGGCAAAGCCAAAGTACCTCATGTAAAACATGGCTAATTACTTAACACATAGAAAAAAGGAGCACACATTTTTCCAGTTATGTCAAGTTTCTTCAATTAATAACAAAAAAAACAAAACAAATACCACACACTACAAGGCATTTGTATTAGTGAAGGTTCTTAGCATGTAATAAAATTGCTATATTTATACAGTTTGGGAACTTTTCTTCCTTAAAGCATGTCATGCCAACCCCCCCCCCCCCCCAAACACCTTAGGCATGCGTGTTGCATAGAATGCACCCCAGCTCTCCTGATACTCAAAAACTGATGAAGCAATTTACTTGGATAACATTTTATCAAAAAACAGACAGGGCATTAACTTGGAAGCCATTCAAGATGCAGAACAGCCCAGCACAGTTCAATATCAACCAATTTTTTTGTGTATTCTAAAAAATTAAGAGATGATCTGGCCCAACCGCAGATTGGACGGGTTACGTTTCTGGTATTCAATGTTTTAAATTCCCTCTTTTTTTTGAATTTTCAAAATCATAATCCCCCACAAAGTTCTTTCACTGTGTTTTGTACACCTCTAACCAAATTAATGAAAAATAACTTTCTTCTATTAGATTTATGAACAAGCGCAGAAACGCTTACAAAATAAAATTTTAAATGTAGGTATGTATAATTAAATGACACTAGTAGGTAATCTGAGCCCCAAGGGCATGCTGCGCCGTTCTAGGCACGTTCCGATTTTTCATTTGAGGCAATAGGGAGAATTTCAGAGGAATTCGTCAGTGAGAAAACTCGTTCAATCTAAAATTTCACTGGACATGTAAGGATTCTGGGCACAATTCAAACTTAATTGCTATACTTTAAATATAACTTATATATAGCTAAGTATTCCTTTTACCTTTAAAAGTATAACAATTTTTGCATTCTCGGGAGCCCAACTTCCTTCATACCGAAGCGGATAGTGTTCGCATCTGATTTACTGGCACGGAGGCCTCACAACAGTAAAAGACGGCCCCTTTATGCTCATGTCATAGAGGGCAACAAAATTAATAACTGGACATCAAAAAGGCGATTTCTCCGTAGGGATTGCGTAGCCCTAAAGATAAATTTGGGTGAGCCCAACCCACAATCCTCAATATTAAAAAGGGCCTAAGTTTAGATTGGCATCTCGCGTAAACTTCCCGGCGAATTTGAACGCTTTGCTTCAGTTCTATAACAATTTCAACGGAGCTTTGACTCTTAACATTATTTATAAAGGTAAATTGACAAAATATAACTCACCTTCTAGCAGATATCGCCTTCAAAGAACCTTTATGTATCTACAAACTGATGAGCGAACGGTTCACAAGTCACGAGAAGACGTATGGAATCCCATAATGCAACAGGTCATGGGGAATACAATGCGATGTCCAAACCCTGGGATATTTTCCGAGGGGGGATGCAGCGGTGGTTTCCATAGGTACACGTCCCGGAGGCCGATCCACAGATATGAAGGGGGCAGCCATCTCTTAATCCTTTACAAAATGATTTAAGTGTTTCTCTGATGCACTTTCCGTTTTCCTGAGGAAATAACCTCCAATTAGACTTTGCCGCAAATTGATGACCCCATCACTGATAATGGAAGAATAAATAAATAAGTAAGTAAATAAATAAGTAAATTGATAAATAAATAAATAAAATAAATAGATAAAAGGAAAAATATGTGATTAGATAAGTAAATAAAGAAATAAAAAGATAAACAATCAAAAAATTAAAGATCTTACATAAAATGATCAAACAATTAAAAATCTTATATAGATAGATAGATAGATAGATAAATAGATAGATAGATAGATAGATAGAATAATAAGTAAATGACTAATTAAATAAATGCAGATTCAGTGTAATATAAATATAAGATCTCACAAGAGGCTGACCTGCTAGAGAAACCCCTTGCCTAAAACTTCAAAATGGAGAATTTGCTAAACCCAAGTGAAGCAATTGCCAATAAAGATGGATATCTCCATCATGTTTTTTTTATGAGAAACTCAAAAATACCCTTTATGTCAATGATTAAACATTTTTCTTAAGTTTTAATTTTGTCTTTCCTTTTGCATTTCATGATAGCTACGATGCAGTTGTTAGAAGAATGGCATTTCTGACAAAAGTGAGCCTTGTTTCGACATGGTTAAGCATAACCTCATTACAATCATATCATAAAACAATGCAAATCATTTAAAATCGAAGTTAGGTCAGGGTCGAATCCAGGCATCTCCGAACAGGAGGACCAGAAAGACGAAATTTCCGACAATTTCAAACAAAATTATCGTCAATTGATTGTAAAACAATAGATCAATTGTTTAACGAACAATAGCCTATTGATTTATTTATTGTTTAAATCAGGTCAAATTTCCGATGAAAAGGCAATTCGTGGTCCATGGGGGCACCCAGCCTCCCCCCCCCCAATTGGTTTCGGCCCTGATAATATCAAGGTACAGTGTTAGCAAAAAATTGCTCAAGGAGCCAATGAGCTTAAAATACACAAGGATGTCATAGAAATATTCTAAAATATCGCTGGTCCGGCCATTTCCTCCCCGCTCTTCGTGATAGAGGCAACATCCGCGCCCCTGTCCTTCCACTTTGAGGGTGACCTTGGCTATCTTACCGTTTCTCCATTACATTTTGTTCAAACTAACAGTTTATGTATTGCCCCGAGCCAATCACTTGTTCTGTGACGTGTCGCATCATGATCCTATCACGTGTTCCATCGCGTGGTATCCTCCGCATATTCTATGATGTGTTCTATCACATGTCCGTTTGAATCAATTGTACCCAAATTTTCTCAATGAACTTTTGTCTGCTTACTTCAAAAAAAATAGCTGAGAAATAGGGTGCAAGGTAGCATTGGAAAACTTAACACGAAATTTTCTTTCTATTTGCAATGACTCACTTGGTAAGACTGTGAGGGAGAGCCATGGGCAACAAGGCAAAAATAAGGGGCCCAGGAAATTCACCCATTTCTTGTTCTAAAGTAATGATCGATCAACTAATTTTCATAAGGAATCAAGCAAATTAGAATGTCTAGGACCCATATTTTGAGGCTTTTTGGTCACAGGGAAAATTTCCTGGGGTCTCAGCTGGCCACGCTGCCTCTGGTCAGAACCATTTTTATAAATGAGAACAGCATATAACCAAAGCATGTTATCAAAGTCTTTTGGGCCATTAAATAACACAGTGTTTTGGTAAGTTTATTACATGGAATTTGTAAGCTGGAGGTTGGGTTTAGTTGAGGTATCAAAGGGTAATGATCCCTCAATTATGCATCAAAAAGTGATGAGCGTTCTTGGTTCAAAGTATTTAGTCAAAAATCATAAACACAATTGAATATATAAACAAATCTAATCTTTGCTTTACTAGATATTCAAATTAATAGTAAAACTTTTCAAAAATTGAATTTCATAGAAAGTCTGGTTGCAAAGTATTTCCATGCACACTTTTGAACAAAAACACCATTTAGACATCTTGCTAATGACTGCACAGTTGCTTCTTCAGAATATGAAAGTTCACATCAGATTGGTGGGCTCACTGCTTTCAGCTAAATTTAATAAGAAATGGACATGTTATTAGAACCTTGGCATCAGACATTCAAACAAATCAAAGGAGATGGTTGCAGATACAAAAAGTTTATTGCCAACAATTGCATCATTAAAGGCACCTGCCAGTAATGCCAGTAAAGCAACATTAATTTATAGATGATTTTCAGCAAAAATGTCTCTTGTTAATAGCAATAACTGGGTTTTTGCAGAAGCATCAGGAGTGCTGAGTGTTGGAAAACAAAACTAAAGGTGTACTTATATCTACAATTATGTAAATTCAGCCAGAGATTAAATGGAAGTGATGAAAAAAATGTATCTAGAAAGGGTCTCGTGGCACAATACATTCATATTTGAGTATTATATTCCTTTTAAACTACCTACAGGGCTATAGAAGAAGATATTATACATATTTACCATGTTTTAACTGTGCAAATAGCTGAAAAAACCCAAAACTGATGTTCTAAATAAAAACAACCATCAATTGAAGGTACAGAAGTTAAGAGGCCTCAGCCCCCAAAGGCCCCAATTTTATCAACTTTAAACAGCCTTGCTTTCAACAAGACTCCCATATGGAAGCATTAGACGCTATAGTACTCCTGCTAGTATTATTTCTAATTATAAATACATACCTGATGCTGCAGCAAACTCTCTGCTCACTGAGTACCAGGTGGTGGTCCAAGCAAATCAATATCTGCTAACTCTCTTACACCATAAACAGCAATTAGAAATATTGCAGTATGCTTTAGAATTCCCCTGTAAATAATTTTTTGAAACCTCTGTTACTGAATAAATCCACAAAAACGATTATAAACTTTTTATTAAGAAGGGAGTCTATAATTTTCAAGCATAGTAAGCAACTATGTCTTGCTTCAACTAATTAAGCAAAGGCAACCTTTCAGCAATAATGATGTATTGGCCAGTCTCGGAGCATGGCAGAACTCCACGAGATCTCCTGCGTGCAAGGTAAAAAATGGGGGTTGCACGGCGTTCACATTTGATTCTCTCAGGTCCACCAAGCCACTTGATGTAGTATGAAACTCCAGGTGAACCTATATTGAGCCTATATGCATACAATGCTTGCCTGCATGGCTTAATTTTTGGGGTGCACTTCGATCTGCTGCAAATTTTCTTGTGCGTGCAGACTGGTGAATTGGTGAACAGATGAGAAGATGAGTAGTTTGGGAATTATTCAATTGTGCATATTGCAATAAGGGAGATGTCCCTTAGCTATAATCCAGAGCATGCCTCATCAAATGGGCTATAGCATTTTTTATCCATGCATGGGGGGGGATGGAAGTAGATGATTTTGAAACAACATCAACCCTACTCGATTTTTCATTGCCAATCCCCTTGAAAAAAACAGCATACCTCGTTAGGTCTATTGAAAATTTTCTATAAAGTAATATAACTTAAATAATATTTTAATCAAGCAGTTGTACTATCCAGTATTCTTTTCTTAGTCCCGGGCGTTCATTATATAGTAGGCCTAGGCAGGTGAGTTTACAGGTGTATATTTTACAAGGTTGTTACGTTTTCTTCTCACCACTTGGCTGGATCTCTGTACAAACTAGTAACCATATTTTTCATCCCAGAAAGGGATGATTGGCCGCTGCCTTTAATCGCTTTTGGCTTGCTCGCTTTATCCATGACGTTCAACGTGATGCAAAAGGTGGTGGTTGAGGAGGATGGAGCAAGTTGAGAATCCAGAACGAGGCTTGACCTCCGCTAACAAGATCCAAAATTCGCTATATCCTCACTACCAATTTTACATAATATATATAAAACGTAAACTCTCCCTCTTTTATGCAATGGGATAAAAATATCAAGCGCGTAGTAAGCAGCATTAGTTGTGACAATTAGGTTGTAGGATTTTGCTGAAAATGCAACGCCATTCCAATCACGGTGACATGATCCAAAACTCTTAAAAAAAAATATTTTGTGCTGTGTGAGTACGGCGTTTTTACCCTTCTGAGGCGTCAAATTTTTAATTTCAGCTTTTTGCCTGACATTTAAAAATTGAATGGAATTAGTTATTATTTGTCATATATCAGAGGCTGAAATCAGCTAAGGGACTCCAACATTTTTTTCATGTAACTTCAGCAAGCAGATGATAATGACAATGAAAATGAATTAGATCATGACACGCTTTTGTCCAACTCAAAGAGAAAAAAATGTCTGATGCATATCATTGCAGATTCTCATCAATCCCACTTGACGGCAAATATCTATACAGTGAACATGAGAAAAAACCTTAAAGAAATTATATAGAAAACATAATCCTTCTTATTCAATTTATTTGTTCCACTGTTTATTTGAGCAATTAGATAAACATACGTTATTAATTAAAGGAAAATACAAGGGACGACAGAACTCAAAGATCAAATCTGATTGAGTTGATGCAGCACTGCAGAGGGTGCAGCAAGTGGCTGGAGTCAGCAAAAGGAAAAAAAACAGTCTCAAGTTGTTTTCAACTATGCCAAGGATTCATCTGGCAGGCCTATGTTAAACAGTAATTGAAAATCAAGAAAGAGATTGGAAGGTACTGTACATTGATTTTACCACATCACAAATTTCTGCTTTTACAAATGTTGAATCCTGAAGAGCTCATAGCTTGGGTTCTTTTTGCTCTTGTTTCCCGTGAATAACCTAGCTGCAATCATAGACACAAATTACAAGATGAATTGAAATATTCCTAAATATTGGCATTGCTTTCACATTTCACCCCTTCTGACATGAAATTCTTTCACTCCTACTCAATATCAGAGATGGGCAAGATAATTCAAGATATATCTTATTATAAGTTTTACTGTCTATGACACAGGCTACGAAGTTCTTGCACTGTGTCTTTTGAATGCGGGGGAGGCTAATATCGGGCAATGGGTAAAAGAATGGGGTCGGGGTACCAGAAAAATTTTTTAAATCACGCATCTTCTAGAAGCAAGGAAATGGCCATTCTGGAAGCCACACCCTCGTGTGCATTCTTTATCAAGAAATTCCCAGTCCAAATATTTGAAGGAATGTTGAAAAAATAAATATAATTGAAAAACACACAGCTTGCCTCCAGTTTATGGCTGTTTTAATTTAACGAATCGTCCGAAATTGAGGTACCTGTTGTCTTTAGCGGCAAGTAATTTAGGACTATTGATTTTAAAGACGAAGATATTTCATATCTTTGAAAAATGTTTTCCTCCTTTGGAAAAAAGTGGGGTGCTATAGCCCCTTGCTCCGTGGTGCCTGTATTGCTTAATTCACGTTTCTTGGCTCCGAAATTATCGTAATCAAAAGTATTGCCCTTTGAACCCAACATTGTTTAAATGAGAGAAAGAGGGTTGATACCAGGGCTATTGGGCCTGAAATCACAAAGTAATCAGTCAACCAGGGCTTTTTATTTTGCCTATGTATGATGCATGAATAAATATCTTTAACGTAAATATCAGGACTTAGCAAAGAAGGGGACATTGGGGGGGGGGGGAGAGCCCGCAAACCCTGACAATAATTTGGAGAAACCCGCAAAGCCAGATGAAAATTTGGGAAAACCCAAAACCCTGCAAGTGTAAACTCCAATTTCCCCAAAATTCTGTGGCAAAAAATAGCTTCCAATAAATAATGTCATAATTTTTTATATCTGCATTTCAATAGCCTTGTCCCTCTTCCAACAACAAATACAAAGACCCAATAAATAACTGTACAATTGAGATCTCATGACTTGCAACAAAATAAATAGAATTAAAGAGCATTCTCGAGCTAAGCCTAGCTGCTTGATTTGACTGATGTTGATTTTGATCCATCGATGCAGGGCTATGCATTCAGTTATGAAAAAAATAAAAAAAACTGATCTACAAAAAGCCCTGACTTAGAAGCCTAAGCTAATCTACATACACTTCAATAAAAAGGTAAATAAAACCTTGATAGAACAGATACTCTGTTTTTAAAAGTAGCCAGTGAAGGGGATACTTTTGTTCCAGTGCTTACAGTATTGTACTCTTTCACACCTCGTTACGAGAAACTACGTTGCCCTTAAGAGGTTGTGAAATGATGTATTCTAAGATCTGTGTCGGTATTACGGTGAGACCATGAAAATTTTTCCAACAATTATCAACGTGAGGATTGTTAGTAACGATTAGTGCAGCATCGTTTTGTTCCTTATCACGCAGATCAAGCAGGGTTTCTCGAAAACAACCATACACAGAGCAGTAGTTTGTGAAACGCGGTTCAACTATACTTGTATACTAGTTGTTTATAATTTCTAACAAAAGTTAAATTCTCTGCACTTATGTTCTGAATCAATCTGATTTTACTTTTCAAAACAACAATTTTTTGTTGAATCTAAAGGCCCTTTCAAATCTCGACATTTCTTCAAACAAGAAAACCGTTCATTAATTAATGCTTAGCCTGCGTCACAGATAGTGAAACTCGAAGTTTCGCTATTAATGCACTGCTATTTGAAAAATTGGGAGCCTGCGCCGCGTCTAAAGCCCGCGAAAACCCTCAAACCATCTTCCATTCGAGCAGAGGGGCTACCCCACCATACCAGTTGCCTTTAATCAATGCTCTGAGAGAGACCAAAACGCATCAACATTATTTGCATTGATCATCGACTTTTTTGAACCCATTCCTTTATAAAAAAATTGGTCTAATATTTGCAAATGTTAAGCTACTTACCTAAACGTTGATAAAATTTACAAAGTTTAATAATAACTGGTTTCACAGCCTCATTGCAGCCGTTCATCTTAGATATAACATATCGTAATACTTTACAACTTCTACATTTGAAATATAATGTACAATTAATCGGGAGATTTGAGTCTTTCGAAGACTTTTACGACCAGCACCATCGAGTAATAAATAGATCATCGCTAAATTCATAAGTTCAGAATAATTTTCTTGTCGTCTCCTTTGGTTAATGCTTTCTTCATCAGCCATAGTGCTTTCTCTAGGTCGTGTCGTCTTGTTGTCAATTCTTCTTTGTCCCCGACTGTTGTACAATATTTAGGATACTTGCGACATACATTGTTGACGATGCGACGCTGTAGAAAAATGCAAAACACCATTTAGAACTTTCTAAAATATTTCAATGACACTCTGATTCGTTTCTTATTCTTTTTAGGCATTAGTTCGTTTGGAAAACTACCAAGTACAGTAACCAAATTAAATGATTCGCGTTTTCTAGGAAACCTGAAACGATTTCATTGTATTTGTTTGTAAAAGAACCTTGCATTGGCAATGGAGGATGTTTTTGGACACCATTTTGAGTCAGATAAGTGCCTTAATTTCATAAGAAGAGAGTAATTTATCATAAATTTGGTATGATATATTATCACTTATTCACAAAATTGCAAATTTTTTGTCAAAGAAGACAAATTATTGAGAATTAAGAGCTGTATACAGTAGTTTATAACTCAAAATCTTCGGCATAAAAACTGCCTAGTTTCACTTTTCATAAATTTTGCCATTCAAAAGTTCTACACAATTTTTGACAAAAATTGAATGTTGAATGTCTTATGTTTATCTGTCATGCAATAAAAAATTTCAATGCAGCAGATTTTTACATAAGGAAACGTTATTTCTGAAAATGCCAATATATCATACTTTCATAACTGAAATCAAGTATCCCAAGTTCCTTAGAAGCCGAGTACTTTATACTTAGATACCTTTTTCAAACCAGAATACGAAAGAATTTTTAAAAAACTATCAAAGCTTATCCCTAGGGTATTGTTCAAGTATTTTCAAGCTGTCATTTAATGGCTTCAACTGAATTGTTCTCAATTTATAGTAAATGCTTGCATCCTGTGCTCATTACAAATTGTAATTTCAAAATTAGGTTGATTCATATCTTGTTCAAAACAGTTCATCATGACCTGCCTACTTGCAATTCGAAAAGGGCAATGATTTTCATATCAAATCGACAAATCAATAACTAAGCATTTGTTTTTAACAGTTATCAAGCCATTTATTACGTCTAGACCTGATCCAAAACATCCAGTGGCAGTTATTTTTATCTTAACATTGTTTAGAACGCCGAAATAAGCATCATTAACATTTGCAAATGGCTGCCCAATTTCCTTGGAGACAGATGAGTCAAAGAAGAATCTTGAAGGTAGGCTGGAGTTAGTTCGAGATAAAATCTACACCAAAGAAACGGGACAGTCGTGACGCCGTCTGCAGTTCCTTCCGTGATATCATGGTCAATGAATAAAGAGCGTACTTTACAAACGGAATTACATTTTATTTATATGAACCTGTAAAATTGAGGTTCAGGATAGCTTGATTATTCCAAAACTTGTCCTGAATTTGATTGTCCTTAATTTGCTTTTAAATTATTAGTGTATAGCCCAATGTTACATCATTGCAGAGAATCTAATAATGATGCAGTCTGTTCTGTTTCTTTGAGATTGACCAAAATTTATGAAAGAGATAATCTCTTGTTTTATTGGGCAGGTATACAGTGCAGGTCACGAAAGATGTTGTTTTTGGATAAGATTGAAACAGGGTCAGTAGATTTTTCTGGAAGAACTTTTCTTATCCACTGACAATGTTGTAAAGTAAATTGTTCACTGTCCTTAAACGAATATGACAGAGTCGAGATAAGTGTCAATTCTCTTCAGGCTAGTAAGAAAATGACAGTTCTCGTGAATTTGTTTGAAAGAGTGTGAGTCTTTGTCAGTGTCTTAGCTTCAGCTTGTTTTTCATTATACTTTATAATTCGCGATCAACTTAGTGGCTCGTGTTACAAAAGAATTGCGATAATATGGAGAAGTGATTTTTCAATGAATGGGATTTGCCAAGCAGCCAGATAAGCACGCATATCTGAGAGGCTACACTTGTTTCCTAGGATAGTTTGGAGTGATCCCGGAACTCAAACTTTCTTAGCAGTCATATGGTCCCACTTCCTTGGAAACTTCTAAGGTCTGAAACGTGTTAACACGGTAACACAGTAACACGTTAAGACATAGTTACACAGTTTTATTACGTTAGATTAACTTAGCACTGAACTTTCATAAATTTTTAAGGAGACGCGTACAACTTTGATACAAAACATTCTTTTTCAAAAGACGCGCACGTTTTCCATATTAAAGGGCACCTTCAACGTCACTCAAATGCTATCTAAATCTCGCATAATCAATGGCTGTGTTTCGAAACCGCACAAGAACCTTTACTGAGGAGTGGCTGCCAACATTAACCTTGTATAATGCTTTGAGAATTATCGATTAAATGGAAGTAGCTTCATTTTCGTCACAACACCAAACGTTTATATCGGTCTTTATCAGATGATCAGAAAACAGTTTATATTGTAGTGTTAGCTATCTACCCTTGAGAACATGAATTGCTGAGACTAAGATTTTTTCAGAATCAGGAGGTTTCTATCATTTGATTGTTTTTCCTATTGAAAGTGTCAGAGCAGTTTCGTAGGAAGAAAAATTATGTTAATTCAGTTTATTCAAATCTTAAATTCTGAACCAACTCAAAAAATACAAATATAAAGCTAAAATTTACCAACAAAAATGAATTAAATAGTTAAATGAACTTGAAATAGTAGTACCTTTAGAGAAGTTGTATGTGGAAATTATTAAGGAGGAAACTCTTTCAGCAGTTAAACTAATCGAGGAAAGAGCAACCCCTTCCAGCTGCTCACATTATTTGGACTAGGCCTCTGTAACTTGGTATGAGGTAAGAGGCGACACCCTTGCCTGCGTGGGAAGAAGGTTACCTTGCTCTTCTAAACAATAAACTGGTATTTATGAAAATTCTAGTTATTATAAGTGGGTGGAATCGTCAAATGTTGGCGACACACTTGCTTTGCATTTGAATCACGTACACTCGGCAGGTTCACTGCACGTTTGTCAAAATACGTGGGACTAATGGGATCGCAATTTCCATCGTATCTGTAAACTTGAAGTGTCCTTATTGAATTGAAAAGCCTTTGCCAATTAACAAACGCGAATCTGATAACCTACGGGAATCTCAGCCAGATATCCAGCATGCGTTTGATACCAGATTTCACATGCAAAGCATCAACCCACACAAATCTTTTTGTAACTTTTCTCCAATTTATAAACCTACAATGGCTTTGATTGCCGACATTCTTGGCATTGAATACACAACCCTACATCTTATCTTGTTAAAATGCTAACGCTTTATTCAGAACAGAATAGAAAACTTCTCATCAATGCAAAATTAGCAAAGAGACCCCGCCTTTCAAGGTGCTCAAACTTTCCTAGGTTATAACCCTCAAACGTGCTTAAGAGCTGCTAAATCCTTCGCTAGTTTCGGTTCTGATATTTTAGGACAGCTAAGAGAGCTTAAAAGGAGGTAAGATCGTTCCAACTCTCTTAGATAGGAAATTGTATACTCTTTTTTAAACGAACTGGTGAAATCGAGGTCCTAACTGGCCTGTCTTAATGTTATTAATTTCAAGAAAAGGCTAAATTGTTGTTAATTTCTTCCTAGATTGCACCTAAGAGTGTAGGCAATTTAGACAATATACCATAATATTTGCTGATGAAATAGGTATTATTTTTAATAACATTAACAGAAGGCGGAAGATACCAGTTTTACATCAGTTACAATTCAACATTGTGAGTGTCTATGATAGACTGTTGTGAAAACTTTCGAAACAAGAGTGTATAGCTATAGTCGCATGCCCTTAGTTGCATGATGTTAAAGTCACTCCAGACATAAATGCTTGCTAAGCCAGTTTTTATCAATCTAACATCATTTTGAGTCTATTAGAAAACAACTACCAGAACTAGGTTGAATACTACTGTCAAATATGTTTAATTCAGAAAGCCTGTAATGGGAAAGTTCATTTTGCCTTGGTGACAATGTTCGTCTGAGCTATTGTCTGGTATAAACCTTGGAGGTGGTTCTTTCTTTTAAAATTAGAGGTCCTAGCGTTTTGCTAAATGGTGGCTTTTCATCCCACAAGATGCGCTAGCTTTGTCCTGAAAACAGGTATTCTTGCATTTCGTTTTGGTCGCTTTGAATATGTGTCCAAAATTCTTCTTTTCTGTTTACTTTTATAAAGCTTTTATCCAGAGGTAACACAAATCTTGGCTTCTCTCTAAACATCTCTTTTTCAACGCTGTTTCAACCTCAACGGCAAATTAATCCCATTATTTTGGAGAAAACCAAGAACTTTGGTCAAAGTTTCGTAAGAATAACACCTGTTTCATCCAAAGCTTATAGTCACACCCTTGCGAATCGCTAAAAAAGGCACCGCACTCATTCTCGTTAGGGATATAAATAGGATGTAAAAACATGATGTCATATAAGGAAGAATGGAAAAGAAGGAGAGTTAGACTCTGAACAGTCTTTTTACCCTTCATATCATGCAGTTAGTAACACATATCTTTTTAAAATTGTTTATCAAAGCTTTTTAAACCGTAATAGTAACCGTCTCCTAAAAATGTTAGCAAAGTTCAATAATTAATATTTCAAACCTAAAACGCAGGTAATTCTGTTTGGCTTTCACAAGTTATTTTTCCTCATAAAGAAATCGAGCAGCAAGGGAGTATTTAATTGCGTAACTGTTGAACAAGACAATTTTGCCAATAAAAACCTATGTTGTACTGTACATTGCAAGGGTGGAATTGTTTGACTTTTTGCCAAGAACTTTCTAATAAAGTTTTCGAACATGCCCCTCTAGATTGCTAAGGAAGTTAGAGTACCGGTGTCATTTCAAAATTCTTCGCGAAAGTCGTGAATAAGGCAAGATACATGTTTGCTTACAGCTACCTCACTGATTCTTTATTTGCCGAGAAACCGACTGCTCATCTAAACTTCTCTAGAAACTTCACATTTAAAAACTAAAATATGCATGTTTAATAACAGCAACATTTTGTTAGAAACCGAGCATGAATTTGGCCAGAATTGAAAACCAAACTGAACAGCTTTATGCCCTAAAAAATGGTATCTCATTCATAACTTTTCATGTTAGCTGAGTTGCTCTATTTGACATCCAAGTTCACTGATCATTTACTCGATTTCGTAAATTTGCTTATTGTGATAAAGCACTAATAGCGGCAGAAATGTACGCTTCTACAAAATGGCATTACTAAAAGCAATTTCAAAGACGTTTGCTTGAGTCAAAATCTGCATATTCTTATATTAGAAAATGTGTCTAATAACAAATATTGAAAATAGAATATTACCATTGCCTCTCTAGCTGCTTCATCTTTCTTCTTGTGTCCAAAAACTGCAATTGATTGAACTGTTTCTAATACAACAATCAAAATGATAAGAATGTACAAACGCCTTTTCTCTGGCATCGTGTAACGTCGTATATTCAACACTTTCTTTTGATTAAAGGTATTGCTAGTCAGTTATGCTGCCTTCTTGCTTAAACTTGCTCAATATCACTCTTTAATTCAAAGATGTCTCTTCTTCCCCTTTTATGCTCATTTAGCTAACCCTATTTAAATGATTCATGTCCTGTCACTCGAGTGTTATGCTCTTTTATCGCAATAGAAAAACATCCGGAATCTAAACAGCTGCCGTTACGTACATCTGTCGACTATGCTTATCCCTTCATCTGGAAAGGGCCTCAATACTATTCCTTATATGCATTCGATGAATGCTTTAATGCCCCCGTGTCTCCCCACGCACCAGAAAGCCTTTGAAAAGCAGTAATTTCGAAGCAAGTTCTTAAATGGTCGATTTATTGAAAAATGCATGGTTGGTCTCCGATGCATCGTAATGCAACATATATTTCAAAAAGCAAAGATTGATCATCAGGGGCGTCACTTTATTCTCTGTGTTGGCAGGGTGGTGTCACATTTTGCCCTGCAAAGGTCACTCTTTGCCTTTCCAAAACTGTACAAAGTACCCATTTTAAGGCCAAAACCTTTCCCGTTTTTATATTGTTGCCTTGCATGAGGACAGTATTTTCATAGTTGGAAAGAAACCATCCCTCCTAAACCCCCTCAAATGACACCCTTGTCACTGAAGCGCTCTCAGTCAAGGTATTTTTTGGCCAACTCCTTCCTGTAAAAATGTAGGTAGGGGATCTTAATTTCATACAATAATTTAGGGCTCCCATGTAACATCTATCATACGGTCCTGAAGACTTTCTTTGAAACTGGCAAGTCTCGGGCAACCAACCCCCCTCCCCCTCCTAGCTACTGGGACAAGAAAGTAGACTATCGTTCTATGATGAGTATGTCATTGGAATCCTAACGGAGTATTCAGTTAAGTAATTGTTTCTGGTATAACAGTAACTAAATTTTTATTCAGTCATATTCACTTCCTTCTGATATTGTTTTTTAGGCTTTTATCTTTTGCGCAGGGGCGCCTGTCACATTCCAGGGGGCAACACCATGAAAATAAAAACAAAACAAAAGCAAAAATAAAATATTCAGTTTTCTCTGGGGGCAGAAGGGGGAATTACTCCCTCTTGCAAGAATATTTTTATCAAGGATGCATACCTTTATCTTCTGCTATTGTTAATAAGAAAAATATCTGTTTTATAAAAATATTGTCTTGTATGTTGTCTAATGCCTTAATTGGCTACATCTTAATGATGAGCAAAGAATGAATTTTAGTAATTTAAGAGCTCATTTAACGTAAGATGCATATGTATAGAGCAAAGCTTGAAAATATTATTTGATTGTAACTAACTCTAAATTCTATTCTAGTATAACATTTCTGGCAAATTTTTATGGTATTTTCTTGAAACGGAGTCGTTGATGAAGCAGCGCTGTTGCTGACAAGGCAGACCTGTAAAAGAAAAAATACGATAATAATGCTGGAAGAAACAAGAACAGCAAACCTCCGTTTTAATCGTTTTGTAGAAAAGAGTATGTCCCTAATTGACATCAATGGACAATTTCGTTAAAATTCATTTATTAGGCTGCAAAATCGATTGAATTACAAACCGCAGCTAATCTTTCATTAATGATATGAAATACGGTTTCAAAATAAATTTGGACATTCTACTGCATGATTTCCATGCGCACGTATTTTTGTCAACGCCCGCAGATAAACTAGCATAGAATTAGCTACAATCGTGCAAAATATCCCGATTATATGTGGATTAACGTGAAATTTTAAAATGCAACGCATGGTAGTACTGTATAATATTAATATTATTCGTTGTACTGTGAATAAAGACAGTATTTGAGGTGGATTATATTATAGTTTGAATGATTTCGACATCTTTTAGAAGGTAAAATTCTTAACAGTGGATCTAAAACTTCTAAAATCAAAGAGGTTTGCCCAAAGATATGCCGAGAGAGCAGATTATCCTCGCTTATATTTCAAGAGACACACAGTGCAAAGGCCTACGCAATGAAAACTGCAGGCAAATTTTCCCACAGCGCGCAAAATACTTGTTGTAAAACATATTGAAATTGATTATAATTACAGGCCTGTCTGGTGATTGTTAAAAAAGCACTGCTATGAACTTAAGTGTGATGCAAGAGTATTAGACACATGGTCAGAAATAAATCGAACAATAATGAAATTTGTTCTTCTCTTCTCTTAGAGTCTAATTCGAGTGCTTTCATATGCAGGTTTCTTTCAAACAAATACGTTCACTTTGCTACATTCTACTATACGTAAAGGTAAGAGTCAAATAACCAAAGATTTTGGGACAAACCTTGGGAGGTCAATTTTTTTCCTTAGTAAAGCCATTTTTAGGGCATTTTCAAAGACAACACAATTAATAATAACAACCACTTCAGAAAAAGAAGCGATCTTTAATAACTATAGCTATTAGACCACACGCAATAACGATACCTATATAAATAATATAAACACAGCAATATAAAGACAATAAATGCGTATAACTACTAGTTGTTTACAAAAATAAAATCAAAATTTATGGCACAATTGATAGACTATTTTCCGTACAAATATTGCCCTTTAACTTTAATCACAGGGTAATTGAGTGATACAATGCAACTGTAAGAGGCAAAAAAGCTCGTCATTTCTATAGCAACATCACCATAACAACTAAAGTATAATGAAAAACTATTACTGTTTCCTTGCTGAATTCCATCTCCCAAAAAATTAGAAAATGCAAAGGCCTATCTAAGAAGCAAAGTTAGTCGGGCAAGGGTCGATATAACGTATGCGGTACTGCATATTTTGAATGCTATTCAAATCATACCCTTCATATCTACTAATATCTTATTTTCAAGCATCAGTTAGGAGATTAACACTTGATAGCTACAAATGCCTTCTCAGATTTTAGATTCCTCTCAATATTTGATATTTAATGTAGTTATGTGGAGAATACTGCTCTAAGTTAAGTTAAGTTAAGTTAAGTTAAGTTAAGTTAAGTTAAGTTAAGTTAAGTTAAGTTAAGTTTAGTTAAGTTAAGTTCAGTTAAGTTCAGTTCGGTTCAGTTCAGTTCAGTTCAGTTTAATCTAAAAATTACACTACAAACAAGCAATTTAAACATAAGTGTAAATAAAAACATTACTGCTAACAGTGCAATGAAAAAGATTTTAGAAATACAACTACAATACTTGAAATACAGGAGGTAGATGTAAACGAGAAAAAGCATGCAAACAAACGGATTTAACCGGGTTTCTTCATTGATCAAGGCTGTGATACCAAGTTAGTTAGCCCCCCGTCGAAAGCATCAGCCCCCTTGCCGGAACTTTCTTGGCGCCACCCCTATTTTCTCTACGTGTGATCTGTACTAAATCTTACTCCTGGAAAGCCTTGAAAGATATTAACTAAATATCAACTATTTATTTTTTAATGTTGTTCCTATCAACAGTATATTAAAGTAGTGGTTGCTTTTCTCTGGATGGCTGCAAAATGAAAAAATTATGTGTATACATTTTATGTGTAGTTTGAAAGTCAACCAGCCTTGTTTGTTCATAAAGCTCTAATGAATAAGAGATCAAACTATTGAAGACATTTTTGCTTGGTAATTCATTTCATTTGAATTTTCATTCCATTTTCAATATTTAACTAAAGGGAGGGTAGCCCTTCAGTTCAAGTGCTGGTTTTCAAGGGGTCCTCCCTTAAAATATGAAATTACAATTACATAAACTAGTATGATGAGTTAATAACCTCTTTAGAATTAAAATGTGTTAACAACCTATTATTAGCAATTTAAAAAATTATATTTAGAACAAAAGTTTAAAAAGCTAAATTATTTTCTTAAAACAACTTAGAAGGATGCATGCTTATCATCAGCTGATATGCTATTCCACATCTGTGCTCCTCTGTAAGAGAAGGATTTTTGTCCAGTTGCTGTATTGCGAAGGCTCAATGATCGGCGCTTCCATATGATTGCGGAGGCTATAGGAGGAGCACTTATTCTCCTTAGACACTTATTTCTTTCTAACACTGGTGTTTTATAATTTGTTCCCTAAAACAGAAAATCTAAAGTCGATTAAGCATTTGGTCTTAGCAAGCAATTCTATCGATGGAAAATCAGATATTGGTGTCTTTTTTTGCGAAGGTTATCAAAATATTTCAAATTATACGTGAATTGATTAAAATGGAAGCTATATTACGTCATACATCTGGTGCTCTATTTACGGATTGAGGAACAACAACAGCAACATAATGTCAACAACCCAAAGAAAAGAAGCCTTTCCGTGGAAGTTTGCACGAATCTGGTATGAGTTTATGACCTTTTAAGAGACTCATTCTGCACCAGGATCACTGTGTTTCTAATATTCCGTGTACCATCGGTGTAATGAACAGACGGGATGACACTGCAATGGTCTACTACTCATGAAGTTAATGTATTGATAGTCTAATTTGCATTGTTATTGTTTTAATCAACTTAGGCCCAGCCTATTATTCAGGACAGTAGTTTGTGTTCTTTGTTTGTGCTAATTGATGTGCTGTACATCTCCAAATAAATTGTATAAATTGTACGTGCTGCGAAATGTTGGTAGGCTGAAAGACGAACTTACAGTAAATTTGACCAAATCTGTCGATTGCGCAAGATATGTCGAATCGCAAGGTTCAAGGAATTTACAAAAGAAGCGTGTCCTTGTCTGTGTCAATAATGTCGAAGAGTGCTCCAGTCAGTCCTGGTGCAGACAAGAAGAATGTGCATTTTGCAGAGGGAGAAGATCTGGTGAATGTTAAAACGTATGTTCCCAGTTATGATGATCTTGACGCCTTGAGAAAAGTATTCTTGCAAGAAATGCCTCTGAAAACAAACGAAGGTGAGTGGCATGGAAAAAATTCAACTGATGCAGGTGATGAAGAAGATGCTGTCCCAGTGACAAGGTTTAAACATTTGAAAGGATCATCAACCCTGCTGGCGAAGAGTTTCCGAATTGTGCGTACTTTTAGTAGAGAGAGTGACTGTTTATCAGCAATGTATGATAAAGTAAAGCCAGATGAAATGGATGCACTGTTGGAAAATAATAACATATGTCTGGTAGATACTAAGTTGAATGAAAGATCAGTTACTGGTTTCATAATGGTGAATAATTTGGCCTATCACAAATCTGTGACTGTAAGACACACATTTGATAACTGGGCAACAGTTTTCAATACTCCAGCTTATTATATTTTGTCTTCAGATGAAGGAAGAAAAGACAAATTTGGATTTAACTTGACATTTCCACCAGACAGAATGGAGCTCTCATTTGCTTTGCAATATGTGGTTAATGGACAAGAATACTGGGATAATAACCATGGTAATAACTATAGAATTGTAGAGTATATTTCTCTACCACCTAGTTCATAGGCTCAGAATTCAGATTAGAATGTTTGCATTTTAAGCACCTAAGATAAATGCCAGGGTAAGTCTTGTGCAACTGTACCTTAAAATTTTTTGCATAATGTAAAAGTATGCTTGCGTGTTTTCGAAAGGGTGCTGGAAACACCATTTCAATTATAGAATAGATGCTAGCCTAATAGATTGGCCTGTTAAGCTAAAATATTTTGTCGTAGCCTCATTGCAGCACTGTATGCCTTGGTCCCTTCTCAGTTCTATTTGTCTATATGAGAAATTATTGGCCTCACATTAGATATTACTCACTCTACCATTCAGTTAATGATTTCATCTTGTGATTATTCAAGTTTCCAGAGGTTGATCCCCCTTTCACCTGAAAAATTTTCACAGGAGCCTTGTCTCTTAGCTTACCTAAATATATGTCATGTAACGTTGGTCAACTAGACTCTGCTAAAATAATTAAATGTTTTGTACTTTCTGAAGGCAATCAGCGGTGCTTTAGTTTTGAAGGAGAACCTGGGGTCTTATGTGCATATGACAATGTTCTGAATCTGGTCGTTAATCAATGTTCCAGACACGAAAACGTGGTTTGTCTAGACAAGATACTGTTTCCACCAAAATCTCTTTAGGAAGAAATTTGATACAGAAAATAAATTTGAATGCTATTAAGATGTTGAAAGAGGTAGCACCTTAGGCACTCAAACAGAGAGTGAGTGAGCATTATTTGCAGAGAAAATCCTAAAATTTGTTGACAAGCATTTAAGTTTTTTGGAAACAGTCTTATAGGGGAGAGGGCTGGTCAACATGGAAACATGAACATTGAAATGTCTGTGGAAGAGGAGAGAGTGAATCCCCAGACTTGTCACATTTAATATTTTTGAATTGTTGACATATTTAACTTTGTTACTTAAGAAGGTTTGTCTGATCATACATGCTTCAAATAGAGGTCACTAAAATCCCTTTGTAACAGCTGTAAATAAATTATATGCATACAATTTTGCAATTTTTTTCTAAAAGCAATCCAATACATGCAAGCATTCACTATCCAACAAGGCTTTGTTTAATGTTATTGGATTAATTCAGGCTACAATGGCAAAAGGCTTGATTTAGTGATAATTTGTTTAACAACAATGGCACACAGTTTGGCGTTAGGTTTTTTTACACATCATGTTCACTATCTTGGTTCAGGTTTCTCATATATGCATTATGTTTTACAAAACTTCAAATCACATATCGTGATTTTTAATCTTATATTAGCCCTAAATTAATGATAAAGCATTTTCTTCAATGTTGCAAAGATTTTCACAAAAACAGTTGATGCAATCCAATGCTTAAACATGAAAATTTGGGAATTGTTTAATGCATCTCAGCTGATAAGAAACTTAGTATTTTACTGTATGCCTTCTCAAGAGTGTCTTTTGGAGAATGTATGTTGGTGCTCTTTAAAAAAAGGTATAGATTAAACTGTCCAGAGAAACATTCAAATTTCTTGTCTAGACAAGGATAGCTGCAGCGCATAAGCAGGACTTGTCTTAAAAAGAAATTGCCTTGAAAGAGTAGCACCCTTTTAGCCATTGTTTAAGCCTGAATTTTATCCCTTTTTTAGTTTTAGTATGTTTCTGTTTCTGGTTATGAGGAGGGGTTGCCACCTCATTGTATATATTTATTAATTCATTCATTAGTTTCACATTCAATGCATATTTAATTGACGCTTATAATAGAATTGCAATGTGTATTTGACTTATATACAAGTATCTTGTAAATCTTCATATTGACCCTAAGCTTTAATTCCCCCGCTCCACTAAGTTCCCCACAAGAGTTAAGAGTGTTCAGTAAGCTCAATTACTGTATGGAGCCCTATGGATTAAACTGAAACTATTTGATAACCCCCCTCCCTTCATAAAAAAGTAAGGAAGAATTCAAATTGAAAGGATAACTTCTGAATAGAAGCGCCAAAGGAATAATTATAAAGGATGGAATCTTAGACATTTAAAGGACTTTGAGGGCTGGACCCTCAGTTGAGTTGCTTTGGAAAATACTTTTGCCAAGTCCATGGATTAACCTCTGACACAATCCGCAATTTCACTTCACTAATTTTTTGCTCCCACCTTAGGTTCTCATCTCTTAAAAACTACTAAAGAGCAAAACTTAAATAGATCTTTAATTGTTAACTAAAGGATTTACGGTAATTTCCTTTAGAGTTGAACGGAGCATTTTCTTTATATTTCGATGAAAGTCCATTTATATGCATTTGAGGAGTATCGCACTGAAACTTTTCCAGAACCGTGGCTCGATGAACTATAGCTAAATTAACCCCACATACAACGCACTTTGAATGCAAGCAATCCCTGGTACATATATTTCTTGTCAAAACTTTGAAGAGCTTTTTTAATCTTTGAGAGATATTTTATTTTTTACAAATTAGATGTAGCTGTGATATTTAAATTGCTCAGAAACCGTTGATTTAATTTTCTTTTTGTAAATCTCTCTAATTATTTATCTTACATATTCTTAAGCAGAAGAGAAAAAGTGAGTCATGGACCGCGCAGCCATTGGGCTAGGAGGGGCTATACACCCCCCCCCCACTTTTTCCAAGTATAGGTCTGAATAAATTCACAAAAATGTTAGTTTAAAAGCTTTTTTGGAAGCGTCTTGAATAGTATATAATGCCTTGAATTGGCTTGCACCTTCCTGCAAGCAATTGATGTTTAACAAATTGTCCGATTCTTGCAATCAGATCTTATGCAATGCCAATACTACTCTCATATTCCACTGAGCAAGACTTCAAATGGCAGCGGAAGTTTTTATATCGAAGAGTTACTTATTGGTAAAATGTTGAGCAGTGAAGTCAAAACTGCTCCTGTGGTAACTATTTTCAAATCGAGACTTGAACCGCTTTTGAAAGATCAAAGAGGTCAATAAGCTAAATTCTAATTGAACGTTCAGCATATTCTCTTGACTTCCGAGCCTATTTCTTTTTATATGTTTATTTTTATTCTTTTATATAGTATCTTCAAGTTGATTTGTGATCGACCTATGTAGTAAAGCGAGTTACTACGAACAGGGCGCGCTGCAGTTACAGTTTATTTATACTTCTTCCAAATAGAGCTGTTGGAATAAATCAAAATTGAATAAATTTAAATGAAAGAGGCCCTTTACGACGGTCCAAAGGGCGTGGTCTCAAAAATGCCCCCCGGGGCGCGCTGCGCGGTCCATGAAGTGAGTGTTGGCATGTTGAAAATGTTACCTGTTTTCCACTCAGTAAATAAACGTTAAAGCTTAAATGCAATTGTGCTTTTACTTTGGTTATAAATGCGACCAACGCCCCTGTAACAGGTTGACATCAAGATAAATGAATCTGATGAGGTATCCAAACTATGTTACCACAATTGGAAAATGACATCCTACCCGCGACAGAACGATGACTTTCGGATCCCCAAAATTTCTGTGACCTCTAATACACCAGAGAATAATAGAATCTTCGAAGTGCCAAGCTGCTGACTGAAAGGGGGAACTTTCAACTTTATAGTGCCAAACAATAGAGTGGTGTTAATGCCAGTCTGCACAATTTTCTGATGGAGGGAAAACATTCAGGCTCCCTAGGGAGGGCACAATAAAGATCAAGCAAAGACGTTTTTCATTTTTCTGTTTCTGTTTCTTCGATGATTTCTGGAAAGAATAGATATTTTAGTTACAGTAAAAAAAGGGGGTGAAAAATACAGAAACAAGACATATGTAAAATCAAAGTACTATTTGTTTTATTGATTGGGGTCAAAGAATGATATGGGGCACATGCCGTCTGGCTGCCTGCAACACCCCTCTCCCGGCGTGGCCACTTCCATGCAATAGTATAAGCATGCTTGCCTGGGAAATCCCTGAGAAAGGGATAATGTTTTTGAAAATCCAAGGACAGAGCAACCAGAAAAAGGGGGTATTTTTTAATGTAGTGAACTCAAGTTTTCACTCCAATTGATACAAAATTATGTTTTAATCGGAAGATTGATTAATTAGATTGAAACTCAAAACACCAACGTGAGAGTTTTTGTTCCTCTTAGAAAAACAAATGTTGAACATGAAATGATCTTTTAAACTGGATTTCAAACGGGATAGTTAACCCAATTTTATTTCTCAGAGAAGACGGTTGCTCAGCACCAAACATATTAGAGAAAAATGTCTTTTTTATACTTAAAATCTCAGAGAAAAGGGTATCTCCAGAACGTTCCTGGACAAGTATGCTTACATTTTTAACCAACAGTGGCCACGCCGGGACCCCTCTATTGCCCCAATAATACGGATAGCGACTTGTAGAGCTTTGCTTAGATGATATTAAAGTTAAGGCGAGGGATAGCTGTCAGAATCTGAGTTTTTGTTAACGATATTTGACAATGTTGTTGCTATGTCGTTATAAAGAAAGAATTGTTCATAAATCGGTCAACTACGTTAAGCAAGCATAACTTTGTTTTTATACAAATCTCTACAAGCCCTTCGGGCGTAAAATTGAAGAAACACGATACTTTGATTCGAAATATGTCTCTCTTATTCAAAAGAGCAAAATTTAGGGAGGCCCACGAATTACGGCTACTTCAGTAAAAGTGCAACAACACTACCATTAGATTTATTGTAAGTTTTAAAACGATTTAAGTGATGATTAAAAAAAGTTTAATATCTCTAAAATGATGCAGAGCATCAAAATCCGGCTTCTATATGCAGAGAAAGGATCATGCGGATTTTGAGGAAGTTTTAAAGGTGTCGGTGTCAATTTCATTCAATTTCATTAATTAAACTTGGAGAGATCATATCTTCTCAACCATTAGTCTGATTTTTGTAATGCATTTTGTTACAGAGTTACGAATATATGCTTATATTCGATATTTTTGAAAATAAAATCAGTTATTGCAAGTTCATTTTTGCCTATTCATTGCCTTATTTTGGAATCCTGGTTTTACTCGGACATTTGGGGTTAATTTTAACGTGACCCCCTCGATTTCGCATCTGCCTCTTCAGGGAGTCTGGGGAAGAAAAGAAAGGTTTGACATTTCGCAAGTGGTCTAAAAATGGCTGCCGCTAGCAACAGTAGTGGAGCTGAAGGGGCAACAGCTTCAGAGAGTAAAGGGTTCTACGTAACTCCAAAAACAGATTGCCAACATGTGAAGGTATTATTGATACAATCTTTGATAGCTAATTGAACTGTTATGGTATGAAATACATCTCAACAGATGAAAGCCTCTAAGAATCAACTACCTAAGCTAAAAAACGATTTTTAAATCTTTAAACAACCCAACTGCTTCTCTGAATGACCATACAGAGCAATTATGTAGTTTTGGAACAGAAACCTTTTCTGTGTTAGATTTGAGAGAATCGAAACCTTATAGTAGACACAGCAAGGCAATCCTTCATTTGACCATGCCATGGATGGCAACGGCTCCCCCAAAACATATTTTGAAAAACAAAATTGACGTATGACGGGCCTTATCTTTGAGAAACCTAGTCATAGAACAAAATCTATTCTATAGTTGTTTGAAGAGGGACCAGAGACCCTCATAAAGTTTACGCAATTTGAGCCTTGAATTGAGAGAGCGTTCCCTGCCAGTCTATAGAGCGTGGCAACTGCATGCATAAGATAAGTTGCATCGAAGTGTGACCCAAAAAATTTGGCTTTGCATGCATGCATGGTATTAGCATAGGCTGAATATAGGTTCACCTCCTGTGTTATACTACCTATATAATCTTCATGAGAAAAGCAGTGTGGTGCACTCAAGAGACTTGGGTGTGCTTGCTGTGCGCCCCAAAATTTATCCTTGCACACGCAATTTCTCGTTGAGCTCTGCCATGCTCTGCAGACTGGGTTTCCTGTCTTGTACCCCAAAATATTTCCTTGTGGGCCTCTGTCATCATATTGAATACTGCCACAAGTCCAGCCTAGTCCAAGACAAAACAAATATCCCAAGCTTTTTGCTCCTGAGGCATGGAAAAATGGTTTAAAGGTGCATGTCTGCAACCCTAGAGGTTCACAGTTCAATGCCACAGTTAGTACCTCTGTTCACAAGATTTTCAACCAACCCAGCGAACCATCCTTCCGAGGTTGGTAGCCAACTACCAAGGGTACATTCTGAGGGCACAAGCTGTCAGGATGGCAGCATGAAACAAAAACTGCCTCACACCACACTTCTTTTCTTTGTTGTCTTTATGCACAATTGGCCATTCATTTATTTCAGTGTAATTTTTCTCCTTATTTTATCTGACATTTCATACTCAAATGCATGCCCCACAATAATAATGCTTTTCAATTTGTTGCAATATGTTTCTTCTACTTGTGCCATTACAAAAATACCCATCTCTGATATTTTTAGGATGTTGTTGATGGTGACCAGAAAATTGGTGTTGATATCAATGAGAAGTGCAATGACTGTGGGGAGAAAGGGGAAAACTGGCTTTGCCTATCTTGTGGCGTTGTATTCTGCAGCAGATATGTAAATGGTCACATGGTAAAACACAATGAAATGTCTGGGCATCCAATTACAATAAGTTATGCAGATATAAGTATTTGGTGTTATGCTTGCGATTCATGTAAGTAATTCTATTACTGTTCTTAGAGTTACTTTTTGACACATCTAAGATTTGACACTCAAAAATTCAATATTTCATGATTTAAATATTCTATATCTTCAGCAATTTTCATATTCATGTTACAAAATTACATATATCTAAATCTAAATATTTTTTTGTTTTTCACGCATACAAGACTCAATACATCTATCCCAAGCCATTTTGTGATTCACGATTCAGTTATTGTATGAAATATATTCTATTATCTTTTGAGATATTTTTCTTGGATCCAGGTTATCAATCATAGAATATAATATATTGTTCTATTTTGATAGTATATTTGCTATAGGAAATCACATTTTGGTCCTATTAATAATTTATTGTTTGTTGTGCAACCAAATCCACCACATCAAGGAGTGTCTGCCACAAACTTTGTCAGCCATATAAATTATCAATATTTTAAGGTTATTTTTTAACAGTGCATAAACCACTAAATGCTTGTTCCCTTTAAAAAACAGTAGGAGATTTATATTTCACAACATCAAACAAAGGACCACATTAAGCAAGCTGTAGACACAAGAGACATATAGCACATAAAGATTGGCCTGGGGACTTGCTAAAGTGTAATGCAGGGGCAGATCCAGGATTCTGGGAAAAAAGTGCGCTGTCTGTCTGCTGAAGTTCACGCGAGGGCTGTGAACCTGAATACCTGCCAGGTTAGGGCCCCATTTTGATTTCATTTGTCTACTGGAAGGGTGACACTTCAACAAAGTATTAGTTTTGCCCTTCAACAAAGTGCTGGTTTAGCTCTTCAGCAAAGGCCAGCCAGACCTGAGGCCTTAAGTTACAAATTTTGGTTTGTTTGAGGCCTTGTTATTTTCTAATGAATCAGTTTTAAGAAACAAATTTGTCTAAAATCAAGACCCATGCTAATTGGCCTGAGCCGTGCACAGCTGTGCAAGGGGCACTCAAAAAATGTATTTCTGTGGTGAAAAAAGAGGGCTTTGTGCCCCTTGTGCCTTCCTGGATCCACCACTGTATATAACACTTTGAAGAAAACCAGGAACAATGGCACTGGGGGTGTTAAGGTGACAAATAAACCACACCCCAAAGAAGCTTAGTTTTACACAGCAGAATCAGCATTTCTACTGCTCAATCTGTTAACTAAGCAGTCTGCAAAAATTTCAAGTTTAACTCAATGATAGTGGGTAGTATTTTAAATCTTACATGGCAACTTGGCATCAAACATCCTCTCCAAATAGACTTTTTCTGGTGGTAGCAATGAAAGAAAGATGGCTATGGTTTATTCGCCATGTGAGAGCATGAGCACCTGGAAATAACGAACAAAGCAGACCAACATACAACTTTGCAGACCAAGTAAGGGATGAGATATGGGCTGTGGGAAAGTTATTTAAAGGTGAAAATGCTTAAGGGAGAGGAGTGGAGCAGGCATGCACCAATATCTTAGAACAAGTTCTACAGCCTCTGCCAAAAGATGTTAGAAAACCTACAAAAGCAACAGCATCCACAGGAAGGGACAAGGGAAGTCACATGGCCAATGGTAGAAAGTTTAGTGTCTTAATACACATTCTGTGAGATCCTTTAAAAAATTCCCACTGGAAACCCACAGGAATCTTGAATCATTGGCTCTTTCTTACCCCCCCCCCCCCTTCTCAAAAAAAGAGAAATTCTCCTGGCTGCTCCATTATATAAGAGGTTTAAGCGACATGCACCTTCAAAGACTCTTGTGATATTGTTGCTTGTTTTTGATTGATGACACAGCATTGTATTTTGCAGATATTGAGTCTCCCCTGCTGCGTGGGGTATTGCAAACAGTGGCAAAAGAAAAATTCAAATAAGTGATTGTTGGTATTACTGTGAGCACAGGGTAAGCACATTATATTGCAGTAGTCACTTTTCAAAGTCATTTGACTGCCTTTCAAAAGCAATTCACATTGAAAGAGATTTTGGTTTCTTTCCTTGAGTAGGAAACTTTAATTTTTTCTTATCTATAGTCTGTTCTCTCAAGTATTACACATTTTTGTCTTTTTGTGCAATTACAAAGTATCTCACAAGGGGCTTATGCAAAGTTCATTGTTTTAATTGATACTACCTGGCACAAATTGTATGCTCAAAATGTCTGTAAATAGTGTTTCTGAATTGATTGTTATCTTTTCTTATTTTTTACTTATGCTTTTGAGATCTATATTTGTTGTAAAGCAGTTGTCTTACACTTGTTTCTTTCTGAATTTTCTTTGCAACATAGTATAAGTTGGATGATAAAGCTTTATTCCTTAGATTTACAAGAAGGCAAATCCAACCCAGACCCCTAAAACATTTGTTCACGAAATGAAAACTTAATTCTAGTCTCTAGAAGGCAAAAATCTTGTGTTAGAAACAGAATCAATATCATGTGTTTAATTGAAAGTGAAACGTGCAGAAATTTCTTTAACATGACATACTTAAAGGTTTTTTTGTTTCTTTAGGATGAGAGGTCTTAGCTTTCTCTCAAATGATCGCTTTCCCTCTCGGATGTTTAACTAGTATTGTCTCATAAGCATGTTTTTCTCAATTCTGTTTTAATGTTGGTTTTCTCAATTGATGCCCTAGAACAGCCTTTTCGTTTCATTGTCAATGCCTTTTTGTAGTGGTTTGTCCCCAAAATCTTGGCTTATTTGCAAATTTTGTATACAATAGCTGTTTAGATTAGGTCAGTCTAGTTATGTCTACTGGACATAGATAGGGTCAGGAAATATGCATGATTCGACCGCCCCTGCTCAACCAGTAAACGTTTTTGCCATTCCGTGTACTAATTTCCTTAAAAAATACTTGCTTAGATTAATCTCTTCTATTAACAAAAACCAAAAAACGTTGACAAAGGCTTTCATAGGCTAGGGATTCAGATCCTAGGGGAATTCAGATCCTAAGCGTTATCCGATACTGGAGAAAGGAACCATCAGGAAAAATCTAACGAATCGTTTCTGAGTGAGTGTATTGAGCATAACTGGGAACAGGGTTAAAAGGCAGTTTTGCTAACTATCCTCATTAGATAATTCCTACATTACTTTCCGTCACTTTTTGATTATGAAGTCTGCAATTTTTAAAGTGCTCCCAGGCAGAAAATATCTTTACCAAAACAAAACTTTGCCATAAAGATCATGATGAGCGAAAATGTCCCGAACCTTTCTTGAGGACCCTTCGGGCAATTCGACTGGAGTTTTGACAGTACCCAGGGGTAAACAGTCCATTGTTGTAGATGATTTACATTAGAAATAACCCAAAACGACGGTGAACACATGATGAAAGAGCCAGAATTTTGACCCAATAAACGGGAATCCTTAGAGTTTGATACATGTATCTGTAAGCTTCTTCAACGTGATTAACCGTGGTAACATGTTTGCAGCCTGTGCTACAAAAAAATTATATAAAACTATTATGCACAGTAAAATGTTTTTATGACTGTAATAAACTGAAAAAAAGGGAAGAAATATATTTCCAAGGTAATCAAATCCACTTGGCGTAATCGGAATCCCTTTACTTCAAACTACCATTTATATCCTCTGAAGCTTTCGAATTTAAATCTATCCATAAATTAGGAAAAGCTTCGTTCATTGACAGCTCTTTTGAAGGCTTTTGCCTTACCTCTGTTCCATACTTTTCTTCTGTAAAATTTAAATGC
Organism: Catostylus mosaicus; assembly: GCA_964019065.1. Lineage (NCBI taxonomy): Eukaryota > Metazoa > Cnidaria > Scyphozoa > Rhizostomeae > Catostylidae > Catostylus > Catostylus mosaicus. The sequence continues at coordinate 3,618,552 of OZ025202.1, forward strand.
TATTGCGTATGATCATGTCGGTTCTCTAGGTAAACGTTCGTTTTATCTAGAGACCATGTGTTACAGGGGCGGTTATGCTTTCTATATTTCCTGATCTTACCACTAGACGCAAGAAGACCAGATATTAGTAGTTATTGAAAAGAAGAATTTTGCAAAGCTTAAATTATGGGATAAACCTCTATATGAAGGCTTTACCAACAACACAAATTTTCACAACAAATCAGTTTTAGGGCATTTATCAAAAGAGATCAGAGTTTATACGGAAATACTTGTTTTGAGACAAGGCAAGTCTACTAGTATTTGAGACAAAGCTAGGAAAGAAGCGCTCATGGTGCTGTATTTATTAATTGTCCTTGACTATCACAATAATTTTATTCTATGGTAGGCCTATTCAGAAAATATTTGGCGTTGGGGCTGCGACACCCCACCGCATCACCCAAATGTGCGCCGCTGCAAATAGTTTTGTACCCTACACCACAGATCGTTATGGAAGGAACTCCGTGTATCTATTTCACGTGTATTAAACTGATGAAAATCGAACAAAGCATTATTATTGTAATTTTCTCTAAGGAATTGCACATTTGCAAGTTGCAGAAAGCAAAGCTACGCACAATGGATCAAATAAATGATGTGGAGAATTGCCTATCAGAATTACACAAAAAGCACCAAGTTACGATCTTTATATACTGTATTAAAATTACTTGTAAGTAATACAAAACCAAAGGCAAATTTGCCTAGGTGCAAATATTTATAATTGATTATTATAATTTTATCAAACCTTCCTAGAATTTGTTGAACATATAACTCGTCAATAGCGATAACTTTGGCTGTATTTTTTCTTAATTTAAAACAGATAACTATAAGGATCTGAATTTCTTATATATGGAAGCCTTTGTCAAGGGTTTTTGGCTTTTGCCAATACATGCAGTTAAGTTTAGAAAGTTTTTCATAAGGAAAGACCTATTGCAATAACGTTTGCATCTGGTTGAGGAGGGGTGGTAAAGGCCTACGTATTTCCTGACCCTACCTTTGTCAAGTTGACAGACAGTGCCCAAACGAGATTTGAGAATTGAAGCGGTAATACTTTGATGCAAGAAATTTACCATGCCACAGCATGATGTGCTGCATTTCACAACTAATGTAAAACTCCTCTTCATAAAAATCTAAACGATTTTATGTCTTACGCGTATATAAAGCAAAGCAAAAAATACCTAATTATCCAGTTATAAGAACCTTGAAATTATGAGAATGCATTGATGTCTGCAGCAGGGGCCATTGCTTTTCCTACCCTTAGAAGAAACGCTGAATTCTTTTGTTTTGCCTTTCTTGTGCTCCTTAACCCTTCACCCCCGGTGATTATACAGGTAATCAATAGCATTAAAGGTGTCTGCTCAGATTGCAAGGGGGTACGAGAAGTTTTACTACGAGAAGTAAACAGAAGTTTTACTACGAGAAGTAAACAGAAAATCAGTCTGAAGCACATGTTTTGAAAGAGCCCAAAATGAACGAGGTTTACAAAAACTTGTTTCTGGTGCAAAGCTGGTAAATCAAAAAATACCTAATTATCCAGTTATAAGAACCTTGAAATTTTTGATTAATTTCATTATGAACTCGATGGCTTTCCAAATCGACATGAATGTTGAACTTCGTTTGCAAAACGATAGCTTCTCTAGCTTTCTTTTTCCAAGTCTTTCTTAGGCCTTCAGCCTATTGATATTCACGTAGTTTAAATCTGATGTACTTTCACGTATTTTTATACACTATTATAACCAACTTTACACTGTTAGCATTCAATAATAATTTGGTAAGACGTTATTCGTTCCTCATTTTTGTATTTTCTTACCTTCTCTCTTTTTATTCAAAGAAAGGCCTAGGTTAAAAGGTGCCATTTTCATGCGCCTACCAATTCACATTTAAGACTATTTTCGAAAAGTACTTCCTTGCATTCCTTGCAAAGATACAGGGGTGAAAAAATGCACAGAAGCAAGCCGACCTGATCTAAACAATTGTTCAAAATCGAAAGTTTCAAATAAGCATTTTGTAACATACCTTACATAAAGATTTTATCAAATAACAGATAATCAGTTTTTAGGACGTATATTAAAAGGGGTGAAGTAAACGAAATGCAAAAGCCCTGCTTTTTGTGGCAAAGGCAGTACAGACTTTGAAACAAATGGTTAGCATTTGGGAAAAAGTTATCGGGATCCATAGCTAAAGAGTGCTGAGATATTGAAAGTGTCCATTGAGCATGTGAGGAAGGGGGGGGGGAACACAAAATAACACAAGTTTGTCGATCGTAGCCCAAAATCGAACAAATTCGCCTCTTTTACTTTGAAGAGTTTGTTTGTAAAAAACTTCATTATGATGAAATGCAATGTCTGAAGGACACAATTTACCCTGTTGATAAGAAGCATTCAAGTTTCAGTTTTATCGAAAGTGATAGTTTTCAAATTACTAAAGACGCGTTGTTTTGTTAGAATGTTTTGAAAGAACTCGATACTCAGGCCTTATTACCGTTGCTAGAATTTTACTCTCAAAATTTTGTAGACCCTTCCTTATAAAACATGATTTACTTTTACTACCTCTGGTGCTTTCAAGTATTGGGTAATACTTTGAAGAAAGACATTTAAACAAATCTGAGCTTTGAACGTCTTGTTTTATCATTTCTGCAATTGAAAATTCCGTTGCAGTTGATTGTATGAGAATGCATTGATGTCTCCAGCAGGGGCCATTGCTTTCCTACCCTTAGAAGAAACGCTGAATTCCTATGTTTTGCCATTTTCTGTGCTCCTATTTTAACCCTTTCACCCCCGGTGATTATACAGGTAAACAATAGCATTAAAGGTGTCTTCTCAGATTGCAAGGGAGTACGAGAATGAAAGGTTTTGGAACAAAAATCCTCACAAATATTTACAAGCAAATTTATCCAGACATTGAAGGGATTAGACTCCCTCGTTTAACTCATAGCCATTTCTCACTAAAGTTGGGGAGGGGTAAGATGATGATGGTATGTGGCCACGCCCTTTAGATTTTAGGAGACGTTCTTTTCAACTCAATGATATTGTTTAAGAAAAGTTTAGAAAGGTCAAGTCTTTCTTTGTGATCAATTTTCAAAACAATATGTGACTGTGAAACGAAACTTGATAATGGCCTACCCTGCTCAAAATTTTTCACGAATCTGCACTTTCATATTTTCAGAAAAATTTAGGTAATTACCCCCCCCCCCCCTCTTCTTAGCACCCGCATGGCTCCACCACTGTAAAACCTTCTTTCTTGCATTATAAAAACGTGGACACTACCTAAAAGTAGAAGCTTTGGGGAGCACATCTACAGACTTTGCAAATACCATATACTATACACTGAATATACATAGTTACATACATTTAGAGGATTCTTATATTGCGTGGTAACACCTAGGCATAATCCAGTTGCGAGTCTTAACAGGTCAAAATGTTTTGAAGTTTTTATTTGATTTAAAGCGTTGAAACCTTGACCACTATCGGAGGTGAAACATTTTGCACATCAGAATGGTATTAAAGCAGTTAATAGCAGCTGGTATTGAGGGCATTAAACCATGTATTTATTTGGTGATTGTGTGGACTGGCCTCTATTATGCCACATTTTCTCCGAGAAACCTGAGCATTTATGAAAAGGTTTCTTATAAGTTGTTAATGGGCACCGGTTATGTTGGGCTCTCCACAGGGAGGCCCATTCATCATTCTTATTCACGCCAATTTGTATATATATATATATATATATATATTATGTATTTTTCATTTGGTAATTGTTGTATGAATCAGACAGTGCTTATTACAAAATGACAAGCAGGTCATTTCTTCAGCTCTCGCCTATACAAGTACTTTTCCACTCAGGATAAAAGGATATTATTACATTCCAACCTGTTGTACCAAGAGCAGAAAGCAGCGGGGCATTCTCTGTTTTTACACTTAATGGAAATGCTGTGGTGTTTCTTTCTTCTTGTAAGAGATCTTTCAGTTCACCAGAGTAACCGAATAAAGCTGGGAAAATAAATGATCTTTGTATTATATTTATATATCTTTATACGTTATCCACATAGGCTAAATACAACGTGCCTTACCGGCTATTTTATCTAAATATTTTGATATTTATTCATATAGCTAGCTAGCTAGATTATGAGTTCATATAAATATAAATGTTTATATCTGTTGAGGGAAGAAGAAGATCAGTCGTTGTTTATCCCCACAAGCATGTTTCGTGATTAAAATAATTTTTCAGGGGATGATCTAATGAATGTTATTCCTCGTACAAATTGGTATATTTTTAGATATTCAGAAAAAAAACTTCAACTTTCAAACGTTTCAACTTCCGTTTCGTCTCTGGTATATTTGTATATATATTTGTATGTGAGTTATGTATGTATGTGTACTATGTACTGAAGTTTCTTTACTGAAGGTTCTGCATTTCGACGCCGAAAGTTCACTGAGGGACCTGGCCTGATACTCTAAAAATAGAGAAGTTTCTAAAACAGCTCCCCAATTTCCATAGCCCGAAACATTTTACCATTAGCTTCTATGCCGAACACTAAGAACACGTATAGTGCAGGCGGAATATATTCGTGCCTAAGTGTATGGGTTTTACTCTAGAAGTAAGTGGGGGGTGTAAAGGGTATGGAGATGGTTTACGCCCCTCCTTATGATGAAGATACTGGCTTATTATTGAGCAAAATATTCCCCTGGGTTTCAGTTGTCTTGCCAAGCGGAACTTTTCAAGTGTAAATGTAGTACCTGAGAAGAAAAGTAACAATGTGCAAGGCAATTGTGCCGTCGCCCTCCCAACACAAGCCATTGAAGGAAGCCCCTGCTTCAAGGCCTATCAAACAGAAGTCGACTTTGTCGTGTAATTTGGAGGTTAAATTGGCAAGCATTGTAAAGCTATTTCAGTGCAACACAACAGCTGCACACAACGTGCTGCAACCCAAATCAGACGAGAATTATGAGAAGGAAATGTCTGAAAACAATGGCCCAAAAGATTACCTGATGTAAAACAACCAGCGGTTGCAAAGAATGAGTTGAATTTCAAGACAAAAGAGCAGGTTTACAAAGGGATTTGAGCGCAGATTGTCGTGAATAAAGCAAGTACGATTGAAAAATAGTGGAAACCTGAGAATTTTCCAGCGAAGTGAGATCTGAGTTTGCGAACAAAATTTAAAGGAAAGCCTGTTGACTGTGGCTATTTTATATCGGCGAAGATTGAAGACAATCGCTGCTCAGAGAAAAGAAAGTCATTGACCACGCCTCAGAAGAAACTCGATATTGTTATATTCTGAGGAAACCCCGACCATCGGTTATAACTGTTATTCGAGATCGCTTTGTGTGGGACAAAGATACGGGCGAAAGTACAAATTCAAATCTAAACAAAGTATTAGGAGACATCAGTTTCTTTATTGGAGAATCACTCATTGCCTGAAGATATCTTGGTCTTATTCAGGCTGCATTAAATCGATTTGAAAGTGCAACATTTGCTTGTATTTGGGGAGTCGATAGAAAGAAATGGATATTCAAGCGCAAATTAATCCAAGTCAGACGGATCAAAATGACAATCCTGAAACAGGTTGCAACGGTAATGCTGTTGATAATCAAGTAGAGGTAGAGGTTATTACAAAGGAAACTGTTGTCGAGACCGTACAGGTTAACAGCGATGTAGTATCAACTGAAAAAGTTCACGCCCTTGTCAAAGGAAATGGCGAGCAGCAAGAAGGCGAGACGACAGGCGAACACAATGAAATTGTCGTTGTTGAAGAAATTACAGTCGTGACAGAATCGGAGAAAGAAAGCCCTAAGGAAGTAGAAAATAATGATTCCGAAGCAAATTTGCAAAATATCGAGTCAGATTCTGCAGAGAGTAAAACGGATGGCATTTGCACACCGAACAATAATGCGGAAGGAGCCGAACAAGTTTCAAGCGAAATTGACAAGGACAGTTCAAATACGGAAGGTTCTGAAGTTCCTGTTCAAGTAACCGTGAGTACTACAACTTCGATTGTAATATCAAGCGAGAAATCTGAGACCGATAATGTCGTTGCCCCACCACCTGCCGAAGAAATTGTGTTTACACAATCTGAAAAGACAGTTACAGATAAAATTCACCCCGAAGCAGAGGCTGAACCCTCCCCAGAAAGTCAAAGCGAGACCAAAGCTGAAGAAGTCGTTGTAGATGTTAAAGAACCAGACAATGCTACTGAATTTGAATCAAAGCCCGAGACAGCCGCTGATATTTCGACAGAACAGGTTATGACGGATCCTCCCGCAGAAGCAAGTCCACCTGAGCCATCATTGGAACAAGCAGTAGAAGTTGTTGTTGAAACCTCATCAACAACAACCACAGAAGTGATAGCGGAACCCGTGCCTCCTTCTGATGTCACAGATCCAGTTGCAGAAGAGGCTGCACCATCTGAGACGGAGCTTGCTACTGAAGGTGATGTAAAGGTACCAGAAAATGTGCCTGAACCTCCCACAGAAGATGTTGATGCTGTGGCTGCAGACGAAGAAGAAAAGGCTCCTGAGACAGTAACCAAAGAAGATGTAAAAGAGTCCATTGATACTGTGCAAGAGGCAGAAACAGAAAATGTGGTTGTTGTAGTTGAAGAGCACGTAGAGATTACAACTCAGACAGAAGCCAATGAAAATGTAGTAGAAACTACAACAGAAACTGTAGTTGTCATAGCTGCAGATAAAGAGAATACCCCAGAAACTGTGGTTGTTGAGGCTGCACAGCAAGTAGAGAATACGCCCGAACCCTCCACAGAAGAAGTGGTAGTGGAAGCTGCAGCTAACATAGAAAGCTCACCGGAACCATCAGAGACCAAGCCTGAAGAACAATCTACCAATGAATCTTCCTCAGAACAGATTGTTGTAGTAACCACAAGGGTTGTGGAGAGCACACCGGAACCTCCGGCAGAAAACGATGCCACAGAGACTGTTACTTCTGCTGCAATTACCTCTGAAGAACCGACTGTGGAGCAAGCAGCAGATGAAGATGAAAGATCCTCCCCAGCATCTGCTGATGACATTTCCATAGAAACAGTTGCTACAGAAGACAGTGCACCTGAAGCTCAAAAGGAAATAGCGGTACCAGAAGCCGCTGGAGAAGCAGTCCCTGAATCGAAGTCTGAAGCAGAACCGGTAAATGCACCAACAGAAGAGGCACAAAACCCACCTGAAGAGCCAACAACTACTGTGGTTGTCAAGGAAACTGTAGAAGTGATACCAACAGATTCTGAAGTTGCTTCAACTGAAATGAAAAAGGAGGTAGTCGTGAAGTCAGTGACCATCGCATCAGAATCGACTGGTGACAATTCTTCATCTGTGACAACATCAGAAACGACTACTGAAGTATCAACGGTGATAAAAACAGTTGTGGTTGAAAGCACAGAAGTTAAAACTGAGATCATTAGGGAAGAATCTGTAAAAGCAGAGATTACCGCAGATGAAGTCAGTAAAAATGAGCAGGAGGCACAGGAGGTGAAAGAAAATGAAAAAGAGGATGCAGCTGCTGAGCCCAGCAAGGAGGCATCTGTCGCTGAGAAAGATGATAAGTTGGTAGAAGATGCCCCTTCTCCCACTGAAAGTAAAGAGGATGCTGTTAAAGAAGAAAACCCAAAGACTAATGCAGAGGAGCAGAAAAACGAAAGTGCAGAAGTTGCGGAAAGCAGTAAAGAAGAAGGTGCTACCAGTGCAGAAGCAGAAGGTAAGGAAGAAGTTCCTATTTTAGAAAAGACAGATGTAAAAAGATCTCAAGGTTGTTGTGTGATATCATAAGTAATTTCATTTTAAGTTTCCGCAGCTTAGAGATTGCTGTTGTTCTAGTTATCAATTATTCATTCTCAATCAGTAATCTCTACATTTATGAATGGTAAAATCTCTAAATAAATATTTTAATCACCAGTATTTTCCCTGCATGTAATCAATCATCAAAAGTTCATAATAGCAACTATCGATGTTTCTTTCCTTAACTAATAAAGCTTTACGCCTCTTTAGCAGTGACTATCCGATAAGTTCATCTGAAAACCTGTTTACGATATCTAGACTGATGCTTGAGCACTAGACACGTGCGCACGTCAAAACGTATGTTTAATTCACTTGGTTCTCAATTCATGCTTCTTCGAATAAAAATCTTGATGCTGTCGTCTTGGCAGAGTAGACACCAGCAATGATAAACTAGAGGCAGATTACATTAATTTCCCGACGATCGCTATCTTTACACCATTTCATCAATCTTCACTTGTTAGGAAGTGCTAACATTTTTCCGATAAGCTTTCGGGCTTGTTGGAACAAGCATTCACATACTGGGTTGGTCTTCTAATTTCCCCCCCCCCCCCCAATTTCCTCTTTTTCGATGGCTCTGCGAAGTAGAAATGATCACAAGCCGATTTAGAAGCTGTTCTTTGACACACGGGACAGTTCGCTGTGTTAAAAGACACCATGCCCCCTTTAACCCTTTTCAAAGATGTTCCAGGTATAAGCGAGTGTTCTATCGTAAATTTGGCTTAAAATCGTAGATATTTTGTAGCGTTTTAGAACTTGTTTAGTTAACACAAACTCTCTTATAGTATTCTGTTCAACTGTTCAATGTCGGATATCACATAAGAAACTTTTTTGTTGTCAAACCCCGAAGAAATCAAGAAGCTTGTCAAGTCAGGCCTTTGTTTAATTTCTTGTAAGAAATGTGCCTATGGTCAAAATAGAAAAATATACTTTAAAAAATTCAGAGTTATCAAGGCACCATTTTAAACAGGGTCGTATTTAGGTAGGACGTGACAGAACAATTCTCAACCATCTTATCTCCACTCATCGAAGGGGGGAGGGTTGAATATTGCCCGTTTTAATGTTCCCTGGCACAATAAAGTTCCCAGATTCCACGTTACCGATCGTCTTTTCCACCTTTTATAGGCCTTACGCCTTATCGATTTCATACAGGCGTGCCCTCTAGCATGGCCAAGTCATAGAAAAAAGAGTGCCGTGTGATGCAATTAAATGTCTTTCAGGGGTTTTCGTTTACAAAAGGAATATGGTCTATAGAAGGAAATACGGTTATTTCAATGTACCACATTATGAACTTAGAAATACGGCTACTAGCCACAAGTATGTTAGTGAGTAGATGGATATTTAACCACATGGAATCCAATGCTGCCATCTTCCTTTGTTGATGGAATTTTTGGGTTCGTAAACGGAATTCACACTCTAATTAACTTTAAGTTCAAATGGACGTTATACCTTATTATTTGAAAGTTGGAACTTTAATTCCAAATGTCGCATGTAATCATATATTTGTCTCCTTTGATGCACGTTGGAATAGGTGCTTTAAAGTGCGTTTAGACGAGGTGTATCGCCCTATGGCCTGGCTTGCCTACAGATTTTTGGTAGAAAATTCCTCGCCCGAAATGTTGGAAACAGCCTTCTGCCTTGAATTCATGCAAGAGAGGATGCTTGATTTTAAATATGAGAGAAAAGAGGGTTCTATTTGTTTTATTAGAAACACCAAACTATAGAAGAAACACCAGGCTGAGATGTGTTCAAATAATATCAACATACGCGTATTGATTGATAAGAAATATTCTATAAGAAACCGACCCCAAGGCTAAAACGTTTGAAACCCGAGTTCTGATCACACGCAAACTTAAGAAACTGATCGAAAATTAGTATTTTCTTTCATTGCCGTTGTGAGGGCTGTTTTTAAAGAAATTATGAAATCCATGTTTATCTACTGCTGCCAGAACGAGATTGATATGTCATACACACCATATTTGAAATACCCGATGCTTGAAATTGATAAACCCCCGTTTTTCTACAAAATGATACCTTTTCTGAACTTGGGTATTTAAGAATCTTTGAAGAAACTCTAAGTTTTAGAATCAACCAAAAATATAAGAAACTGAGTACTGAGTCCGTGCTTAGTTTCTTTTAAAAAATGCGTGTAAGAAACAAGGCAATCAGGGGTTTGAAAATACTCGATAAATGGAATATCAGAAGAAAATTGAAATGCGGGCGCAAGTGCAACAAGCGATATAGTATGAAATATGACACGTTAGTTTGTCGAGCACGGGCTGGAAACAATCAAGGACATCGCATGTGAATAAAGAAACAATATAAGAATCAGCTGAAGCTGGAATTTTATGGAATTATGGAAAGCGCCAGGTTAAAGCTCGAGCTAAGGACTTTTATTATAAGGATGTGGGACTGAAAAACGAACCTCAGCAGATGGTATTCTGAGTACTGTGGGGCGGTACACCTTGTCATTTTAAAGGCAAATGCTGCATGGGTTTATTCTAATGTTGTTTACTTAATCACAAGTGCTAGTAGCAATAGTAGTAAATTTAATTTTTGTCACAGTTAATAGAGATAAATCTATATTAAGGTATATGCATAAATATACGCATTTTTGTAAGAGACATAACCACTCTTTTACTCATTGCAGGGCCGTTGCTAGATGTCCTGGTTCAGGGGGGTAACTATGATGAATTTGCCGTCAAAATGGGCGTACAATACATTATTTACCAATATCCCTCTCACCCCCATTCCAGCTACGGCCATGACTCACTGTTAAAACTGACAAGTTCAGCAATACTCAAGTTAGTTAGTCCAGATAGCATGATGTTTACAAGAACAATGTCTTAAGGAGACAAGTCTCAATATCTGTCAAAAGTTACGAATAAGCAAAGGCAAAATACACGTTTTTAAAAAGTCTGTTAATAACAGACTTTTTATTTTGAACCATGGAGTTTAGAGGGATCAACTTTGGCATAAATTCAAGAAAAGCATTTGAATTTACCAATCCTGCTTTATTCACGCCATGTGCAATTTCATCTTCAGCAAAAGATTTACTCAATGTTCAAACGCCTTCAACTTACACCCTAAAAATCGAAGGAGCAAATTATTGTCAGTTCTGGACCCCAATTTTCGCTAGTTCTCATAAAAAGCGTGTAATAAATGTTACGCTTATTAAAAAGTGTGCATAATATATAGTGTTATTTTAAGTGTTTATCGGAAAAAAGTAATTTTTCGTATTGTCACCGTGTATACTAAATGTATAATTTACATTAAATGTAGACGAGTTATTATAGAACATGTATTATCAATATATATTTTACGTTATTCAACTGGCGTTTTCATTTAAAACTGTATGTGCTACCATGAAAACTAAGGCTACGCTAATGACGTCGATGTTGAGGGGTGCAGAGCAGCGTCCTTTGATGGGAAGTCATGTTGATCGACGACACAGTACAGCTTAGATGGCCACAGGAACGACTCGTTGCTTTGTGCAAGAACTTATGCCGAGTTGACGATTCATTTAATGGAAGTTTCTTACTGTGTATCTAATATTCATCTAATGGGAATATTCTTTTTAGAATAAGACATCCAGGCCCCAAGAGTTCTTAATTTATTCAGCTTGAACAACATTACAATATTAAATTATCCAAACATAAACTTAATCGTATAAATGTTCTCTGATGTATGTTTTAATTTCTGACGAGCGAAGATAAAGTTAGGGCAGATCATGAACCTTTTAAGAAACTTTGGCATATGAATACGCATTTTCTCTCAGCATGGCTGGCTACCTGCTCCCGTCCATTTATAAGTCATATCATTTCCAGGAGCTGTTCTGTCCAATGGGCTTAGAGGTCTAAAATGTTTCCCAAATGTTAGCTATTCATTTGGCAAGTTGTACCAGCTTTGTCCCAAAACAGGCTGTTGTGCATTTTGTTAAGTTTGGTCCCATCAAAGATACGTGCTAAAAACTGATTCCTTACCAACTTGCAGAGATTTGTTTCAAAATATCGACTTTTTGCGAATTTCTTGTTTAGATGACTTTTAGATTGGATTGGTCTCCTTGTGCCTGATAAGACAACTGTCTTTTTGACGTCTCTCTCTCTCTCTCTCGCTCGCTATTCCTGATACGCAAATCGTATAATTCAACCTAGCGCGGCTAACTGCAGATTGCCTTAACCGCCTTGTGTGCTAAATTTTTGTCATTCACCAAAAACATAGTTTCCTCTTCTCATATAACCATCACCCTTGCTGTAATGACATCTTTTTCAATCATTTACATCAATGTTAAAGTTTGACCGCTCCCTTGGTTACTTTCCATATTTCTATGCTTATCTTTATGGAATTTGCCAGAGAAAGGGTCAGGGAATGTCTACGACGTAACATCTTATTCCCAGCAACTTGAAACTGAATTGAAAGCTTTTATCGCAAGCTCTGTTTTGCCGTCTGTGAAGGCAGATCGCAAGGTCAAAATGCTTGCCTTGTCATCGCTTATTATGATAATAATTTAAGAATTAGACAAATCATTTTCTTCTTTATCTCAAACTCAGATGTAAAGTTATAAATAATTAATCAACGAGAGGAGAGATAACTTCAGTTTTTTATCTACTATAAGCAGATTAGAGCCAAACGGAGATATTGTACTGGAATTATTGCCAAGAAGCGATTTTTAGGTCTTACTATCTGCATTAATTAGTGTTAGGCTTATCTGTATGACCTAGCAACAGCGAAAACACGTGCTCAAGTGCCTGAATTTTGTTTGACCAATTGTACCTGCTAAAGATTAATGCGTTACCAAGCCATAATTCATTCTCAAATGAACTGACCAATATAATATGAAAAAATATAGGGAACAATGGCAATTTAAGATGCCTTCATTAGCTTACCACAAATTAATAGGTAAACTTCTGCCAAACACCTATATCAACGTAACCAGCCAATGCCCTATCTTAGCAGATCTGCCTTTCGAGGATTATAAATTTAGCTTTTTCGGCATCATTTAGCAGATGTCTACCACTACGGTCACCCTTTCCTTCAGTTTGCCAACACATGTGTAATACGTCTAAATACCAAAGAGAGCTTTTAAGGGGTTAATGCATGAAAAAATCAAAACCTAAAAAAACAAGGGTCCTTGACCGTTTGGTACTTTTTTTTACAACAAACAAAGAAAAACGTGTAAAAACTCTGTTAAATTGCATCTGGAAGGGCATTAAACAAGCAGCATATTTCTTCATCTTCTTCATCGGTTCTTTTTGCAAAGGTAGTTTGTTTCACCTCCTCGTCTTCATCATGAAAATCTTGAGGAATGAACATCATGCTAGAGTTATCAACAAACCGCCCTTCCTTTATTAAAAGGTCCACATTAGGTTTTTTTCTAAAAGCCATGCAATGCAAGTGCATAAGTTTCTCGTAACGATAGCGCACGAATCCAATGCCAGTCAATGCGTGTTTCCACGCACGAATTTGGTGCGCATTTCTATGTTGGTGCGCTGAATCAGATTCAATCAGTATTAAAAGACCATTATCACGAAGGAGCTTATTTGATTTAATACAACAATCCCACCGCTGTCTTTGCGTTGGGAGATACGAGAGCACCAATGAAAAGACAATTACATCAAACGCCTCGGGCGGCAGCCTCTTCAATGGGTTTGTCAAGTAAAGTTTATGCATATTTGGAATAAATTGCTGATTACTGTCTGACTTTGTAACACTGTCATTGCTATTATAATGGATATTTCCTGAAGTTCTCATGGTGTTTCTAGACCTATCTAGAGGATATATGCTTTGTTTTGTAGTCTCATCAGGAAAGCTTTCCCTCTTTGGCAACGCCTTGTTTCCAGCGATAGGTGACAAAAGTTCACTAGACAAGTTCATGGCTAATGGATCGTTTCCTACCACGGAAGACTGCCTCTTGTCTGGCCCTGTGACATTCTCAAAGTTATCAGTAATTTCAAGCTCAAGGAAATCCCCATGAAAAACTTCCTAAAAGAGAAACGAGGAATTTAGTAGCAAGAATCGGAAGGTAAAGTTATAAAAAAACAAACACTTATAAGTCCAAGTAAATCGACAAAAATATCAGCAAGGTTGATTGTATGTTCCATTTTAGACCAATCACAATCGTCTTGCGAGACTGTTTTAAGTTCAAAATCATGGTAAAACTTCAAAAATATTAACTAATTAGAAAAGATATTGAGCTATCCAAGAATCTTTAAATTGCAAGTGCTAGCAGTTGAAGCACCAATCAATAAACAATACGAACTAGGCAGACAGCATCGAACTTGATTTTTTTGGAGAAAAAATACGCAACTGAAAGAACCCAGTACCTACGAACTGATGAAATGTGGTAAAATCGGATGGATCGTAAAATGCTACCAGAAGAGTGGAAGGCAAATTTTCGAATGTCAAGGGAAGACTTTTTTAACGTGAATGTGATTGTAACTCACAAAAAAGATGGCCGAACGATGAAAATAGCGCCAAATGATGCAACATCTCCTCTGCAATTTTCTTTACAACTTTTATTTCGCCCCGACCTGACAAAATTTCTGTTTACATGAGAATTTCAGGTCAATCTGCGTTTGCAGATCAGTCTGCCAGACCGGCACGAGTTTCATTTCGCCATTTCTCATGTAAACACTCTAAGGGCTTTGACCAAACACAGCAATGAACTCGTTCCGATCTGAAACGGTCTGAGTTGAGTCATGTAAGGGGCCCCTAAGGCGACTGTGGAAATTGATTGGTCGCAATAAACAAGAAATCTTGCAATTTACTACATACGGTGATTCCTACTTCAATTGTGATGTAAACTATGAAGCGGCTATTTTGACCTCAGCTCTTGCCTAATAGAAATCGGCTTACAGACCAGATGAATATATTATTCAGCATGACTTTTGAGTTACAGCCGAGGCAAGACATTAAATAACCCATGACAAAGAATTATATAAAGAGGGACATGCTCGTTAACAAACTTTAACAGTTGGATAAAAGCTAATTTTAAAAGATCTTTCGGCCATTTGGACCTCATCAGTCTGAAGCCATGTTGAACGTCTGAATAATTCAAGATTTAGTGAACTTAAGTGTTCGAAACAAAGTCCAGTTTCAATTAATATTTCTTTCAAAATATCTAATTGACTTCAAGGTGTTGATGGAGTACGTACTTCTTATAATAATTTCATCATTCATCATTCCACATAGAGCGGGACATATCTTGGCATACTTGAAGCCCTCTTATGTTCGACACTCCGAAGAGTATAAAAGCCTTGGATAATTACCGGAAAAGCTAACGGAAATATATAACCAGTGGCAAATCAAAAACCATTTCAGAAGTTTAAATAATGTGAATGATTGACTATTTATTTTAAACAATTAGTGCCAATCGATCCTATCCATTCTGCCATGCATAACGTAATCGTTAAGTGCGACAGTAAGCCTTTAAGGGACAGCAAAGAGTTTTTTGTAATCCTTTTACTCCCGGCGCTAATAACATTATACAGTAACAACAAATCAATTTTGCCAGTTTTGGAAGGCCTTCTAAAACTGATGATGCTGAAGCAAACAAGCATTAAGAATATGAAAGTCCATGAATCCACTTCTGCATGAGTGCAGAAGTCACAAATTTTTGTTAAAAATTTATTAGGCAATATGACCCATCAAGAGATGAAAGGGAGACTTGGCTTGTATTGCTTACTAAAGTGTCTCAGATAACCTTATAGGTAATACAGCTTTTGTACCAAAAGTTTGATACATACATCTGTTGCAGGGTGAAGATCAATTGGCAGAACCAGAATTTCATCAGCAAACTTTTTGAATGGGTTATAACAGCTTCCAACGTCAAGCAAATCAAGTCTTCGATTGCAAAAGTAGCTATCAGAGAAAATGCAGCAGCAGAATTACGGAATTAAATATTAATAAGCACAATATAATAAGGCAAGTAGGAGTTGTTACAATACATTTTACCTAAATGACCCTTTCCTTCAAAAAAACTGCAACCAGTACTGGTAGTGCTGTTTGTGACAATTCTACTTCTACTAGAAAAATCTTCATGGAGATATATAAACTGGAGGCTAACCAAATCTGACTTTTACAGATTTACAACATATCATCTAATTTGACTTACTTACTCTCTTGTGATAACGAATTCATGATTTTCTGCAACAAAACTTTCAAGGCTCTGAGCAGATGTTATTCTACCAGTTCTCAGTGAATCATAATAATTCTTTCTCAGATCCTTCTCCAGGTAATTTTGCAATCCACCCTTCCAGAAGTATTCACGGCAAATCTCCATGCACCATTCAACTCTATTTTCAGAGAGGGGATGTGAATCCTGCCAAATATTTGCAAGGGAAACCATTGCATCTGAATAAATTTGCAGATTTTTGTTGTTGGTTTTGTGGTCTTGCCATATCTCTTCAACATTCCCACCTATTTTGAGAGTTTAATAGCGTTTGAGTTAAAAAAAGACCATTAAAATTCACCAATTAACATTAATATAATATCCTACCTGATAAATAAACAATGAACATTTCTAAACACTTTACTTTGGCATTCCTTGCAAAGTTTGTGATATTTTTTTATCATTAATGAAGCTATGATTTTTTAATTGATTTTCCTGCTTACAGACCAATTCTTAATTTTGTTTCCCATTTGGAAAGGTCCAGTCTGAAAAAAGGACCTGTTTTTTAATATACTTCTTTACCTTACATTTGTTACTTTATACTGGCACAAACTGTTTAATTTACTTAAAAGATCATGTTTACATTGCATTGGATTTAAAGAAAATTACTGTCCACAATTAATCATTAGAGTCAATACCATCTGTGGTCTACAAATTATTCAGTTAAGCATAGGCTGATATGGCAAAAAATTTCACCAAAATTTATCATCTATAGCAGCATTCACAGTGAATACTACAAAATGGGCTTGATGATGCTACAGAGATTTTTCTAGCAGATTACAAGGCCACAGCTACAGTGGGGTGAGAAAAAAATTGTTTCAAAAACAAGGCATTTTTGACCCTGAAAGAGTATTTGTTGGCAACTTTTGCTAACTTATTGGCAAATAAAGGATTGTATGCCCATTTTGTTGGGAAATTCAAAATAGACACCCCTCTGAAACAGAACATCCTGCAAATTAGAGGTGCATCTCATGTGCAGGGTGGCTTGTGTGCATGGGGAGCTTATATGCAGGTTTTTAGGTATGTAATGTTCCTGCCTGTTCTCTGCTACCTAAACCAATGTGCAGTGAAATAAACTTGCAGCTCTGCAGTGTTACATGCGGAAGTGTTTACCTTTCTTCACCTCCTTCCTTAAGACTGAATGAATCCTTTTATGTGCATGGGGAGCTTATATGCAGGTTTTTAGGTATGTAATGTTCCTGCCTCTTCTCTGCTACCTAAACCAATGTGCAGTGAAATAAACTTGCAGCTCTGCAGTGTTACATGCGGAAGTGTTTACCTTTCTTCACCTCCTTCCTTAAGACTGAATGAATTCTTTTGATTGTAAGTGCAGCATCAGCCTGCTCCATCATCATCATTTAATTATGTAACAGAGACGCTTGAAGCTGTTTCAAGAAATCCTTGCTTTACTCTCAATTACTGAACCATTTTCTAATCTTTTGAAGTGATAGATGTTTCTTGTATGAGTCTCTGTGTACTTGATCTATGAGAAGATTTTAAGAACTTAAAGCAGTTAACACCTTCAGGAGTTATTTATAGCAAAATGTTGGTGAAGTCAAGTCCTAGATAAAACCTGGCCCCACCATTACCCAGCAGCCACTAGCAGACAAATAAAATCTATTGAACTAAACTAAGGGAGGATTTTGAAACAAATATCCTCATGTAAGATTTTACAAAGTATACAAATAATCAGTTTTTTGGACTTTTAATGAAAGTAACATAATTAAACAAAATACAGAAAGATCTGTTTTTGGGACAGAGCTGGTATCATGTCTTAGTACATTACAGGAAAGTAATGTATATTTTTACAAAGCTAATACTTTTAATCCTGTGGGGCAGAACCACTCCTGAATTGCATATCAAGCTTGGAGCATCAATGTGGCAACAAAAATTTGTCATATGCATTTAGCAAGATGTTAATTTTGCATGCCCAACACAGTCAACAAGAGAACATGCAGCAATTTTATCCCAAAAGTTGGTTTCAATTATTCTGCAAAACTGGATTGGGGTCAAATTGGATGAAGACCACATTGCATATGCACTTGGGCTGGAAGATCTTTGGTATGCACCTAGAATGCAGAGTTTGGCAATGGCGCACCCAAGATAATTCTTAAATGCCTAAGATGGCGCACCTAGGCACCCCTCAGATTTTGAAGTATTTGTGTTTGTGCAGTGGTACCTATACTGCAATGGCACACCTTATGATTTTCGTATGGCTTTTGAGCACCTGCATCTGCAGTGTGGGGCTGCCTGCGTACCCAAGATCTTCTCCAAATTAGCCATGCTCTGCAACTAGGGTATGCATCTTGCTTTGTTCTTGCATTCTGTGTGGAAACTAATACAACAATTTAGCATTGTTTTAGAAATCAATCCTATTTTCAGCAAACCAATGCGTGGTGATATGCATGGGCAGATAAAAATAGTAATAGCCAAAGGTAGGGGCAAATTATAAGGGGTTACCTAACACAACAAAAGTCTCCACTTTGTTATGTATGTGCTAGATATCTGGAAGATACAACAAACTGAATTGAACAATAGGAGGGTTGCGGTCCCCTCTCCCCCATCATTGATCCATATGTTAAATTGAATACAACAGTTGCCCCATTTGTCATCTCACCTTAATACATAGTGAGTTGTTAAAGAAGTAACTGGCAAAGAAACTTACATGTGCAGCTCCTTGCGCTGTTACTCCATGTAGAGACTACGCTCTATTCCCAGCCTCGAATCCACCCGAAAATATTTTATAACCAAGTTGTTTAAGTTATAATTTCGCCTTTTTATCAACCAAAAACGGTTATTAGGGATGGCACCAACCCCAGGGGAGGCACTCGGCACATAGACATACGGGGGTCAGTCCAAGAATTTTACGGGCCACCCAAAAATATCAGCCCATTTTCAATAAGACCCAAAAATATCAACTCTGCTAATGTTTGTACCCAAAAATATCACAAATTGAAATTTTAGACGAGAAAGTCTTTGAAATCTTTGATAAAGTTATGGAAATCTCACGAAAACCCGAAGACATCAGTGTTTTTAAATTTGATACCTAGAAATATCATAATTGTATCAAATTTTCCTGTAGGACCCAAAAATATCATTATTGACAAATATTTTATCCAAAAATGTCACTTTGGGTAAGCATTTGACCCAAAAATACCGGACTGACCCCCCTGTAGGTTTGTGTGCCAAGTGCTCCCCTGGGGCACCAACAGGGATGCAGGGAAGCAAATTTCCGGTGGTCAGCCCCTGGAACCCCATTTACATTCCCTTTCCTCCCTGTTCACTCCCTCCCCACTTATAAAATGCCGCACGATCACTGGCTCTAGTACATTGTTTTGTTTGGTCTATTAGGTGGCTGATAAAAAATTGCACTTGTTATAGTTTTCATTGTTTTTTCAACAGTATGATTTCATTCAAGATAAAAGCCTACAATGCACGCTTTTTTAATGAACCTTCTTAGAAGGAACCTACATGTGGAAGGCCGAAATATTTAAAAAAAACTTATACAACTAAAAACGAACTCATTAAGGAACTTTATGATTTGATAAATTTTCATAACTGCAAGCATGAAGAACTAAAACGCCGGTTCCATTCATTTGCAGGCCATACTTGCATAGATTGTTTGCTATTCGTGTGTCAAGTGTTACTTATTGATTAACATTTCACTTTTGAACTTGTAAAACTTCATTTCTACCTTCTTTGTGTTTTTCTCCCGAGTTCTAGCTACAGGTAAAATTCAAATTTTGCTCTTTTTCCTGTTTTCTGTACTTTTTTATGGTAATTGATTTGCACTTAAAAGTGTGCAGTGGACTTTTGGTACTACAATTTGATGATTTGAGGTTTACGAATAAAGAACTTAATGAATTAGGCCTTTAGATAGGTTCCTTGTAAAATAAAAAGCATGTACGTCGATTTACTGTTTTTTGGGAAATTTTTCCTAAACTTTATTGTATGGCTTGCGGCTTCACCCCCTTTAAAATTCCTGGATACGTCCCTATGGCAAAATCGCTTGGCTACGTAGATTCAGTTTAGGTAAAGGTTAGGCATAGTTTGATGCTGATATTTACAAGAATTTATTTCATAGCAGACACAGAAAAAACATCTAAAAAGATTCAGCCTCCCTGGTTCTTCTTGAAAACCAATAACTTATATCAATAGAGGTTCAAAGATGATACAGCATTTAAAATGGTTTGAGATTCGATATCCAATTATAAAGTAGATCATATCTAAAATCTTGATTATGATTAGAATTGTAAATTGTGTCAATAAAATTGGGTCCTAGTGCGATGTTCGGGGTACTTCTCCATTTGATCCGAATTTAAAGTTGCAAAATCCCAAAGGTAGAAATCAATTATAACAGAATTCAGTTTTCGAATGCCATTGCAATTAGACGTGACGTCATGTTGCTCTTCTATTGCCTCGCGGAGGCACTCTACTGCGTGAATAGAACAACCTCTAATTTCCATCTCTTCTGCAGACCCCGGTGAAATTTTATCTTCTCTCTCTATTCTTTGTCTAAGATCCTCCGAATAGTTCAATACCCCGAGGTACTGAAGGCACTGGGGTACACGATAATCTGCGAACATTGTTAGCTCAGTGATGTCATCAAATTGACCAAGACCTTGTCCTTCAAAACAAGCCCAAACATCAGCTACAAATATCTGTGCCCTTTTGTAAAATGATACTCTACGGCTGTCATAAATACCTTCGTCTCTAAAAGACGAGAACTGAGAAACAATCGCCTTGACAAGTTTAACAGCAGAATATTTGCAACTTGAAATAAGATTTACAACTGAGCCTTCGTATTTAGTGCTTAATATTGTTCCAGCTTCTCGAAGATGTTCAACTCGCTTTTCAATCAACGGGATTTGCGTAGATGTAGCTGAACGAAAGATCACTTTGGCATCATCCAAAGAAATATCTTTTAAGTAGTTTGGTGACGTGATTGCTATATTTTCCTAGAGGAAATGAAAATAGGCGAATATACGAGTAAAATTGCAGTAACGTGGTCGATAGGGACTGTTCAAAAAGTGAAGTACATTTAAGGGTAGGGTGTGTCATACTGAATCCGTTATGTAGCTGACACAAATATTTATTATGAATATGGAAATACTACATAATCATGTCTGTCCATCTTTATCACGATTTTATCAAATTACGCTTTCGTTCAGCTTGTAGCATGTATATTGGGACCATGAAAGCAAAAGGGCTATTTACATGGTCGCCAAAGGTCATCGTTATAGCGAAACAGAGCGTGTACAACCATTGCGAATTGCAGCAGCTTGCCAATAACGGGAGTTGCAATTCACGAAAAACCTTTACATGTCAATATCATTGGGCAATTTTTCAAAATTAGACGTTTTGAATGTGAGTGCCATAGAGATAGGATAACACAAACACTCTCTATGGTGAGTATCTAATCCGAAAACCTTCCTGTAGGACCCAAAAATATCATTATTGACAAATATTTTACCCAAAAATATCACTTTGGGTAAGCATTTGACCCAAAAATATCGGACTGAACCCCCTGTAGGTTTGTGTGCAACTTTCCATTTGCTCCTCTACAGGAGACGAAACCAGTCAGTGAAAATAGGTAACAACCAACTAGGGGTTGAAATGAGGAGGATGCAGGGGTATGACTCCCTCAATAATGTCATTATTTGGTCCAAGTTGCTATTTGACTGCCATATAGTCGATCCAATTTTAGCCCTGAAAGTGTATTATTTCTGTTGTTAAATTCTAAAGTGAGTTGTACCAGCGTGCTAGAGTACCGTGGGCCATAAAAAATTGTTTCCTAGATGGACAGAGCCAGCCCTGCCCAAATTAATAGAGAAAACCATGATTTTTCATTTAATCACAGCAATTTCTATTTCGCAAAGTGGCCCTTTCAATCCAAATCAGGTCCTTTGAGCGCAGATCCCCTTATAGACATTTGCACCCCTCCAACCAAACCAACCTGCAGAAAAACATTGGCATCAAATCTGTTTGCATTCAGATGACAGCATTGCGTGATTTCCCTTGATTCCATGCACCCCGTTGTATGATCTGAGAAAATTTAGGACGGGAGACGTGTGTTCAGGGGCGTACCTTACATGGAGGCTTGACAAGCCATCGGTTATAGGTAGTCGGTAAAATGTTAATCTATTTCGCAAAGATTACCCTGAAAACCAGAGGACGAGGAAAGGTTCGTCCGTAAAAATGTAGTAAGTAATGTCAGTTTTAAAGAAACATTCTTTGGTCTGTAAAGAAGAAATAAATTATCAGTTTTTAAAAACATATTTTGGTATGGAAAATCAAAAGACTTACGTATTGTTGATAAATTCTAAGCTACACCCTCCCACTCATAACTTTGAAAAAGATAGTATTACGGTTTTTCATACAATTTTAAAGCTTTGTAACGAGAAACAATCATTCAAATTAAAATTCAATGCCTTACCTCCAAAGCTCGGTTTACAAGAGCACAAAGCGCTTCATAATCATCATACAATTTTCCATGAAACTCAACCATGAACGGTTCTTGTCCTTTTTCTACCCAAAATGAAAAGTTTAAACAATCAACTACAAATATCCAATTCACTGTCGCGTCTGACAATTGCTTTGGATGCAGTTCATGGGTTTTCCATGTCTTCTCTGAATATTTAAGCTCCAGCATTCTCGCCAACAATGTATTTGCGGCCTTTCCAACGTTTTCTTCAACAACATAAGCATGTTTACTTCTCTCAGAAATAAATTTCCCAGACGCTCTTGGTGACAATGTTACGTCCATGGGTGCAATGATCTAGTTTTAAAAGCAACCAACAAAAATTCAAAGAAATATTAACAAACTATGTAACCAAAATTATTTAAACCCTTCCCCCCAAAAATTAATTATTGTAATATTTTCTAATTTACTCTAACCCCACCTGTACATCTCAACTGTACGATAAAGCCGCACAAAAAATAACAAAAACATGCTTCAAGAACTTAAAAGTTCTTATGCTTACGCCACTTAGTCTTCTGTTTACGTAAGTGATTTTAGCAACCATTTCTATTTGTTGCAAAAGGCTGTGTTTCTGGCAGCAACTAAGCAGATGTAGGCAAAGGAGGTTAAGTACCCTCAGAATTTCTCCTGAGTAGCCATCTACCGTTCGCTGTTAGGGGCAGACAGCTATTGTGCTGAGGGTTGCTTGAGTTTTTTCCCATAACATTGTGCATTGCCGTTGCATTCTTACTCATGTTCGCATCACGTTGTCCTTGCTGAGGGAACTGTGACGGCCAAATGAATACTAAAAACTTTTTAATTGTTCAGGTACATCATAATAGGCTTCACGTTTGGCAATTTGATGAAGAAATTGTTATTATGCTAATTTATGCAAAAGTAGGGAATATTTATTCAGAAGCAAGAATATTAATCTTTCGAGTAGGCCTAAATTGGGGATTCGCGGAGCAGACTTACAATACAAGGCATCAAAAAAGAATATTTACAATTACGGAGAGAGTGAAGAAAAAGATATCTTTACCGCAATCAATTGTTAGAACTTTAAAACCCAAATTACGCTTTTAAAGAAAAGAAAGATGGGAGATAAAAATTAATAATAAAATTCCGGATAAATTTTACTGTGCAAACCGCTGACAATGTTCGTTTCAAAAATCGATAATTTAATAATATAGACATTAAAAATCAGTTAAAACTAAAATTATCGAAAATTCTCATCACTTTTACTACCTCTAACAAGTGAGACAATATTTTCTCCAATTTTTTTTGCCTTTCACTAACCACAGACCAGCATGGAGGAGGTTGGTTGGGAGCAGCGGCAGAATATGAACAGTGGTACCTCACAAGGACAGCAAATATGGACAGTGGTGAAAATGGCAATTCTATGTTCCAAACAGCAAAGATCCAAGATTTTGTTTTCAAATACGTATATAGATGATTTATTTGGATTTTTCTATATTTTTTTCCGCAGATTTCATCTTGTTTTCCATCAGCAGTCAGGGCTTTCGACTTGGTAAGAGCTATCAGAAACAAAGATGGCCGACCAGACTTTGAAAACGAGGTCGTGACAAACGGCTCATGCCCTTCCAAGTAGCCGCAAAACAAATGGCTGTCTTCGTTTAAGGAAAAGTAATCGAAAATTGGTCTCCGTCAAGCGATAGTTACAATATAACGGCAACTAATCGCTTCATTCTTAAAATGAATAGTCATTTTTGCAAGACGAGGAAAACACAATGCAGTTCAAGTAGTTATATCGTTGCATTGCGGACGGGGACAAACTCTAGCCGACCCTCTGATAGTTCGACGTTCGACAAGAAACCAGTAGATCATTATCCCCCTGTCGCAGTCGCAAACAAACCGGAGTTTAGTGACACTGGCCTGTACGTTTTCTTTTTTAAAACTTTTTATCGAATTTTCCCCCAAATAAAAATTAGTGCCCACTAATGCTAGGAAGCTTGCCCTCCCGAATAAAGTAGATTTGCAAGAAAAGGTAGATCGGTTATCCGACAATGTTTACTGCGATCGTTGTACCTCACAAGGACAGTCGATTTTCAGGCTTGAGCCGGGGGCCGTGTAATATCAGTATATTTAAAAAAATCTTTTTTGGTTGAAAATTATCACTTCTAATTGGTAAAAATGCTTTCAGTGTTTAGACAGTTTTGCTAGAATGTCTATCAACTATCAATTTCGTGTCTTGTAATGGGGGCAGGCCCTCCCCTATCCAATGCTCTTTGGGAGTTGGATTTATCCCCCCTGTTGCAATCATAAACAAACTGGAGTTTAGTGGCACTGGCCTGTACGTTTTCTTTTTTAAAACTTTTTATCGAATTTTCCCCCACATAAAAATTAGTGCCCACTAATGCTAGGAAGCTTGCCCTTCCGAATAAAGTAAATTTGCAAGAAAAGGTAGATCGGTTATTCGAAAATGTTTACTGCGAACGTTGTACCTCACAAGGACAGTCGATTTCCAGGCTCGAGCCGGGGGCCGTGTAACATGCCAATGCCAGTATGTGCTTGATGGGAAGTGTGGTTATCGATAACTAATTGCATACCAGTGGTAATTTTGCTTTTTGTGATGGGTGGCAAGGTGGCACTCTGGAAAATATATTATCGTTTTTGCAGAATTTTGGGTGCAGAATTTCAACAAAACATCTTTTTAAGTTTTCATGAACATATCGAGGAAGTACTTCACATTGTAATAAATCATTCTATTTCATTGCATTCCCTTTCCCCGCTACCCATTTGAACTGACCTTGCCATAGGAATATATTCAGGTGTTAATGCATAAAGGACACTTGTTTTTTAGCATTATTCATTGTCCATATATGAAAATCATGACTAGCATACAGAGGCGGATCCAGGTCAAAATCTGACCGGGGCTCAAGTTGTGTCGCTCCATGATGGGTGTGGCACAGGGCGTGGTCACAGCATGTAAAAAATTTTCACGCCCATTTTTCAAATAAATTTGATTGAGAATAACTGAATTAATCCAATACCTTTGATATGGTCATGATATGACCATTTCACTACACTATAAATTGAACTCCATAAATCTAAACAATCAGTTTTATCTAACATCAAACGCCTAGTTTTTGATGTCATCTCAGTTGACAGTAGTGCACTCATTTCCTTATCAAAACACAGGAAATGCCTAGAACCGAAATTATTTAAATTTCATGCGAATTGGTTGCTCAAAGTCTGTGAAGGGTTTTTTAAGGCGCAAAGAAGCAAGTGCAAAGCAATTTATCGGTGTAAAACAAACTTCAAACACATTCACTCCAGAAACATATTGTTTTCTCAATTAACTAGAGCAAGGTTAATGACGTAAATGACGTGCACACAAATAAACAATAAAAATCAAAGGTATGCGAATGAATAGAAGCTGATATCAAAAACACTCTAAAGTGTTAATAAGCAAACAATGGAAGAATGTGTGAGATTCTAGCACTACATGATTTCTTACAAGCTCTTTTTCATTCCAATTTCTCAATAATTTAATTAATTATTGAGAAATTTGATATAAATGAAGTAGAATTTTTCCGACTTATTTTAAAGGATATCGATTTAAATCATATGTAGCATCATCAAAATTTTCCCAAGTGTTTGTCATCAATTTTTAGGTAATAATAATTAGGAAGTAATAATGCCAAATTTTTTAAAACATGGATACAGGAAGTGCCTATGCGAAATAATATTTACCAATGGCGGTAATACATGTAGGCCTAGCCTAGGCTGTTCTATATGCTGAGAGTTGCCTAAAAAACCTATGTCGTGAAAATTTAGGCTACAAGCCCGTAACACACTTAAACACCAGGCTGCCATCTTTGCAAGATGCACTGGAAGAACCTAAATATTGAAACTCAAGGCTGACAGAGGAAAGGGAGGAGGGGTCTTAAAATAATCGGTCGTCCTTGAGAGCTGATCCCCAAACCTATTCAATTAAAAATGTTAGATGCGTCAAAAACAAAAACATAGAGAAGAGGACGATATTTTATAAATACCTTGCTGGCATCGAATCGGGAGGAGCCCTTGTCATTTCAGTCTTCGGCAATTGCAATGCAGCAAAATCGTCTCCAATTATTCGTTTTTGGCCTCTAGCCTTTATGTTGTTTATTTGATTTATTATCATTCCTCCAATTTTTTCCAATTTGTTTGCAATTTCTTGTTTTGCTAAATTTTTATTTTCTATGATGGCGCGTATTTGATGGAGCAGCAGATTCATGTCAGCCATTTTGCACTGTATGAACATCATATGGTGAACATTGACATTGTTATGATATCGACCTTTTCGTCATAATGACGTCGAGCCCCGGTCAGCCCCGCTTTCCTATTGGTTAATTGCATCGAGCACCGGTGAAAATGACGTTGAGCCCCGGTGAAAATGAATCTCATTGGACAGATTGCTTTTCTCACATACATAACACACAGGCCACAGGGGCTCGGAATAAAATGACGTAGAACAATGCGAAATCACAAGGCTGTCTTTTGTACCCAGACCCGTAATGGTCCGCGGTTTATCACTATTTTCTTACGTAATAGATTTTTTCAAATGAGAAACAGCGATTATCAGAGGATAATCCAGGACGAGGCTGCGGGTAGGTAGCTTATTGAGCTCAATGTACACTTGTACGCCAGTAATTATGTCATTAACCGTCAAATGATAATGATAATATTCTACAATGGTTGAAAATCTGACCGGGGCTCAAGCACCCTTCGCCCCTGTCTGAATCCGCCTCTGGCATACTTCACTTTTATAAGTAATACTGTGAATCCTGAAATACGCCCTTACTCCCTGACAAGCCCTCGATGCAATTACATTAGTGTCAACCTCTGTCCCCACTCTTCTATAGTTTCGAGCAAATAAACATTTTTCGCCAATATGTAGATAGATATAAAGGGTAATAATGATGAGGCTAGTTTAGTTTCTTATTGATAATAATTGGACCTCCTTCTATTTTGTCTAATTCACCGCCATTCCCTTCCCACATTCCCTCCTCCGCACCTAGTGGAAAAATCTTCTTTGAGAAATATGGTCTCGTTAAATATAACTATAGCTGATAATGCTCCTTGCCTCAGATTGGTTCCTCTAGATTTGCAGTACGGCCTCGTAACACTCTATAGTACCAAAGGCCAGTTAGAAAATCCTTAAATATTCTAGCACTGATATGAATCATTGCATCCTGTCCTCTGCGAGTTAATCGAAATCGGTTAGGGAAATGCCACATAATGTATCGTATAATGCTATTTACAGCATCACGGTGCTTATGCTCAGATGCAATAAAACAGTTATGCAGTTCTGGTTCCACCTGTGAATTAGCAGTTGTTACGGAAGCCTCCGTGACCCTTGGGAGATCTGTTGTTAGGTATTTTCCCACCAAAACCTCGAGTCTCTCATCTTCTAATAGCTCCTTCAAATATTCTTCCAGCTGCTTTTCAGAAAATTTAAAAGTAGGATAAGACCTCATGACTTCGTCTACTAAGTTGAAGAAATCAGGAATCCCCGTGCCTTGTCCATGGTTTATCTGCACAACCAATTCGAAGGGTCAACTCTTTCCTGGACACATATACCTTACTTGATTTTCAATCATGTTGTTTGCAAGCCATCAGAAAGAAACCATACCCAAGTACAACCACCTGTGTACACAAGCTCAGAAAAATAGGTTGGATCGATTCTTCTCGATTCACATAGCAGTGTAGATTGAGCAAATGGAATATAGAACATGAAACATACTGACATCGGCATGTTACACGGCCTCCGGCTCGAGCCTGAAAATCGACTGTCCTTGTGAGGTACAACGTTCGCAGTAAAATTTTCGGAAAAACCATCTACTTTTTCTTGCAAATTCTCTTTTATTCGGAAGGGCAAGGATACTAGCATTAGTGGGCACTAATTTTTATGTGGGGGAAAATTCGATAAAAAGTTTTAAAAAAGAAAACGTACAGGCCAGTGTCACCAAACTCCAGTTTGTTTATGATTGCAACAGGGGGGATAAATCCAACTCCCAAAGAGCATTGGATAGGGGAGGGCCTGCCCCCATTACAAGACACGAAATTGAAAGTTGATAGACATTCTAGCAAAACTGTGTAAACACTGAAAGCATTTTTACCAATTAGAAGTGATAATTTTCAACCAAAAAGATTTTTTAAAATATACTGATATTACACGGCCCCCGGCTCAAGCCTGAAAATCGACTGTCCTTGTGAGGTACAACGATCGCAGTAAACATTGTCGGATAACCGATCTACCTATTCTTGCAAATTTACTTTATTCGGAAGGGCAAGCTTCCTAGCATTAGTGGGCACTAATTTTTATGTGGGGGAAAATTCGATAAAAAGTTTTAAAAAAGAAAACGTACAGGCCAGTGCCACTAAACTCCGGTTTGTTTGCGACTGCGACAGGGGGATAATGATCTACTGGTTTCTTGTCGAACGCACTATCAGAGGGTCGGCTAGAGTTTGTCCCCGTCCGCAATGCAACGATATAACTACTTGAACTGCATTGTGTTTTCCTCGTCTTGCAAAAATGACTATTCATTTTAAGAATGAAGCGATTAGTTGCCGTTATATTGTAACTATCGTTTAACGGAGACCAATTTTCGATTACTTTACCTTAAACGAAGACAGCCATTTGTTTTGCGGCTACTTGGAAGGGCATGAGCCGTTTGTCACGACCTCGTTTTCAAAGTCTGGTCGGCCATCTTTGTTTCTGATAGCTCTTACCAAGTCGAAAGCCCTGGCTGCTGATGGAAAACAAGATGAAATCTGCGGAAAAAAATACAGAAAAATCCAAATAAATCATCTATATACGTATTTGAAAACAAAATCTTGGATCTTTGCTGTTTGGAACATAGAATTGCCATTTTCACCACTGTCCATATTTGCTGTCCTTGTGAGGTACAATCACTGTTCATATTCTGCCATTGCTCCCACATTAACTGGCATGGAGAGAATAAGCAGCAACAACAACTAGAGTGCTGTTGCGGTGGTTGCTAAGAATGCAATTCAGGAATTTATCTTCGTGGCAGAAAACGCGATTTGTTGCCTTTTGAAAATAAGGAATTTCGAGATTTCTTTTGTGGTAATCTCTGAATTTAAGACGGACCTGGTACAAAGAGAAACAATTAACACAACTGGTATTCTTCTTACTAATTCTAGCCTCTTGCAGTAACACAATTTGAATGGTTTCGACGAGGAAGAGACGTAACTCCAATAGAGACATGGCTGAAACTCTCTTTGTCAGGTCGCTGAAAATTGCGGCTGTTGTAGCAGCTTATTGGTAAGTTTACACATTTGTAAATGGCCTAAAACAAACTTTTTATAAAACGTGCAAAAATCATCGTCGTTGTTGATAAATAGGGAAGTTTAAACTAAGTCGTGACGATTTGATTGGAGAATATTATTAGGCCATAATGTTATCAGTCGGCGTGGGTGTGATGAAATTGCTAGAAACGCCGGAGAGGGGGCTAAAGGAGTGATGCGCCCCTCCCCCTTGACAATGATGATGGTGAAGCAAGCAATCAAGCATGTAGTCAAACAAGCATTTTTACTTTTTAACCCAGCCTAAGTCTTGTGACACAGCTACTCTAGCAGCTAGCTCAACATTACTCTTAGTTTATAGATTAACAAACCATGGATAGATAGAACTTGGTTGGCAGAACCACTCTTTGCTACCACCCGCAAATTAAAAATATGTCATTTTCATTTCTTTTTTAAATTATTTAACTACATAGAGTGTAGCACATCAGCACAAGTGCTGGTTTTCAGAGGGCCCTCCTTTAGAACAGAATTACAATTGAATAAACTAACATATTAAATTAAAAACCTCTTAACAATAAACATGTGATAACCTATTATATGCAATTTTAAAAATTTTAGTTACAACCAAAGTTTAAAAAACTAAATTAATTTCTTAAAACCTTTTAGGGAAGATGCCTACTTAGTCTCATCTGAGACACATCTGCGCTTCTTTGTAAGAGAAAGACTTTTGCCCTGTTGAAGTTTTTTTTCTAAGGCTTGTGGTCTGGAATAAATGTAAACCCTATTATGGATTCCAAGTTTTGGAAATTCCAAATTCCCGAAGGTCCCGTTTTTACGATAAATCCCTACCACAGCTATTGAGTCACCTCTAACCAAATTAATGAAATAAAACATTTTAATAAGATTAATGAACAAGCGCAGTAGCGCTTTCAACATTAAATTTTATATATGTATATGTATATGTTGGATTAGAGAGGCTATTAGAGAGGCACTGTGAGGTTTTTGTGAAAAGATCACCTAGGTACATTAGTGCCAAATTATTCAGGGATTTGAAGACCATTGTTTGGGATTCATTTTGAATGAGTTTGTGGATGGTTTTCCAATCAAGGCTTTGGTTTAGGGGCTGGCCAAACAGTAAATTTTGCATGGGAACACTTTATGTGCTTGTATGGTGCCTACCAGTATCTTTCAAGGCAACATATTATTTGAAAGAAAGTTTGGAATGGCTTTGAGATTCAAAATTTCTTAGCAATCAAATGCACTTATTTTTGCACTTGGTTCTTTTAACTTTTGAAAGTATATTCCTACAGGTTTCTTTGAAAAATTTTTTTTTGACAAAATCAAACCCTGAATGTAAAGCAATGGATTTTGCCATTTTGCTTCAAAATAGAAAGGAACTTTCTGAAACAAAGTTAAAGTTATTCCATACTTTCACAAGTTAGAAACACTCAGTATTTAATTGTTCTAACTTTTTCAGGAGCCTGGCACTTCCTTCAACCTCCTTCAAATAATAGATGCATTTATTTAGGCTAAAATTGTTTTGTTAAGATACTTAACTACTTTGATAGGGAACTTTTCTTCAACATTTCTCCGTCACCACACCCAATGCCAACACACACAAAGTAGCAGCACTTAAATTTTTCAAATTGTCCCTTTGAGAATGATGTTGCCATGGAATCTAATCTTGGTAGTTTCCATTCCAATAACACTCCCTTTATCAGTATGGCCACATAATGAAATGCATGACATGTTCCTTATTTGAAAGTAATAACAATTCAGGAATAATCTTTGTCAAATTGCTTAGGACAGATCTATATTAATTTCAAAACAGGAAACAGAAACTGCTGATTGCACAGTCTTTCTAGATTGCTAACTTTGTTTTGCATACATAATTGCTTTTTCACCAAGTTTTTAATGAGAAAGTTAAAAAATTAGAAATAATTGTAATTGATTGTTTCTAGGCTGTTATTTGCAGATTCCTACTCTACTTTTATGCTAAGTTATGCGCTATTATTATTCAATTTATGCTAAGTTTATAGAATAAAAGGCCTAAAACATGCCACATACAACATATCCAGAAAAAAAGGCTCTAGGAAAATTTTGGTCAATGATTATAAGGCTTTGGGCTCAGCATAGAAGGATGCGGAGGCCAATGTATGCTTTCATGTACTGATCAAAAATCTACTGACGCACATGCAAAATCTACAAACCAAAACCATTTGAAAAAAAAGCTAATAAAGACATAGAACATTACCAGACTTGTCAAGGAGTTTATTTGTATTTTCCCATTACAAGCCATTTTTTAAGCTAGTTGGATCAATATCACATATTTTGTTCTTCTATGCTGCAGGTTCATTTCCATTTCACTTGTATTCCTGAACAAGTATTTGCTAAGCAGTAAGGATCTAAAGGTACATACAACATTTTTATTCTACATGTATATAGTTTTTCTTTTCATCGTTCTTTAACATCTATTTATAAAACAGCTAGGTATTTCAAAATCCGTTTTGTTGCAGGTGTTTTGCAACTTTATTGTAACTATAATAAGAGTAAGACATTGTGGAGGTTATGGGGGTCTTTTGGGAAAGAGGTTAACCCCCTTCCATTTCTTCTCAAATAACTAGAAAATTTTGAAAAATAAATTTGTTTGTTGTTTGAAAACTAAATTTTCTCAGATTATTTAATTTTTTACAATAATCAGCTATTTTGCCACTAACTTGGTAAAATGACAATATAAATAAGCTAATATTCCATAAGAAACAGTATCTGAACATAAATGTGATTACCAAATATATACATATATGTAATCCAGGTGGTGACGGATTTCAATTTTCTCGATTAATTTGTAAATTAAAAAAATGCTCCTGTTTGGACTGAAAAAGGAGAAATTCTGGTTTTTTGCTAGCTGTTTGAGTTCAAATACATAAATATATATATACTTACATCTGATTTTGTTTTTGAGTTTCAGTCAAAGCAATTCATTTTAAGGGCAACAGCTGTCCATGGAAAATCCCACCTGCATATTATCCTTCCTACTTCTTACGCTGGCAATCAAATGTTGCAAGCTGCTTAAGGCTGTTTTAAGATCTCAGTTATTTAAAAAATGATGTCTTTTTTCAAATTGACCCAATGCTCCTTCTTTTGTCATCTGATTAAAGACATAAATTTTTTAAAGAATGTAATTTTAGATTGAAATGTAAATGGCATTCATAGTTAAGACTCTTTGACCTTGCGTCTTTCCTCACTAGAATGTCACAGTTTTTTAGTTTATTATCAATTTGTTTGCTTTTTTTGCTTTGAATGGATAAAGTAAACCTACCTAGAGGTCCCTAATATTGACGGAGTCTCTCAAAAAAATACCAGTTTTGTTCCAAAAACAGGTTTTTCTGCAATTAATTTATATTAGTATGTTTCAACATATGTTCTAATACTGGCCTTTTGTTTGCTTGGCAAAGCTGGTTTACTTCTGTAGAGCTTTATCCCAAAATTTTGGTTAAATTGGAAAGTTCTTTGTTGAATAAATGCTCAGATAAAGTTGGTCTGCTTGTGTTTACTGGACAAAAGTAGACTCAAAAAATATCTTTGACTTGACTAAGGAACCCATATGCACTGGAAGAATAGAAATTAAGTGTCAAACAAACACTTTTCATCTGAAGTTCACAGAAAGGGCTCCTCTTACTAGAAATTCCTCAAATGCAAAACCCTTGTATCTTACTTTTAAATTCCACAGTATTTCTATTAAGTTTTGTTGTTTCTTTTCTTTATGTCCCATTTTGATTTTGTTCATAGTTTTGAATTTTGTACGTTATAGAACTGTTAATTTAATAGAGCTGAACTTATCCGTGCAAATCCAGTCTTTATCTAAGAATTTTAATTCAATTCCTCAATGTTTCTTTGGAATTTATTGCAAATAAGAGATATTATTTCTATTTTATAGCTTGATGCTCCACTTTTCATAACCTGGTACCAATGTATTACATCACTTGTCTGCATTTTTCTGCTTAGTCTTTTGGGTGATAAATTTCCCAGCATTGACAAATTTCCTGAGTTCAAAATTGACGCTGGTATTGCAAAGCAGGTATGCCTTCATGATTTGTTTTTTGTGAAATTTTAAACCCAAAAGAAAGTTTTGAAGTTTATAAGGTTCTTGTTACAACAAATTAACAAGTTCTAGTTGTTAAGAAGAATTTTTGATGATTTTTTGGCAGTGCACATGTTAAATAATTTACCACTGATTTTAAAAACAGCAGCATAGCTCATATGTGTGATTTTGTATGTGTGATGTTGGCATAATAATGGTAATTGGGCACTTGATCATGCAGTAATTTGCATGTTATTGCATCACTTGGTTTATCACTATAACATTTAGGTTGTTTTTCCCAAAAGATTTTAGCAATATATACATAAATATGTCGACACAACAGTGGTTGGTTTCGGTAAATGATGACATTTTGTGACTGTCTTGTCTTGAACCATTTTCAGCAAATTTTCAATTAAACATGCAAAGATTATAGCATAGAAGTTTACTATAAGGAAATAAATGTCTAATGCTACGGAATTTCAATGCATATGATAGAAGAGGACAATATGGTATACCCTTGTGCCGGCCATGCCCTAAAGCCATGCCCTATTGTCGGCAAATCTCAACTTAGTACCTTCCCAAAATTTTTTTTGTAGCTTTGCCCTTGGATTTAATGTAACATTGTGATTTTTTTGCAGATCTTGCCACTGTCCGTAGTGTTTGTAGGAATGATAACTGCTAATAATCTATGTCTGAAGTATCTTGGTGTTGCATTTTACAACGTTGCTAGGGCTCTTACTACAGTGTTTAATGTGGTACGTATATCTGATTAACTGATTAAATTGAACATCCACGCTTATGACATTACATAATCAAAAAATATCTTTACTCCAACCAGAGGAATCAAAATTTGAAGGCTCTTTGTACTAATGATGGGATGTGTGCATTTTTTTTCAATTTAGTTATTCTTAGAGTATGTTAGAGCTATTACCTTGAATGTATAGGTTCGGTCTAAACATCTGCTCATGGATGATATTCGGAGGCAAAAATAGCTTTACACGCTAGATTTCAATGGATTTTCTCCAATGATATCAGAAAAAGATATATAAATTTTCCCAGGGAATGTCCAGTAATATTTCAATACAAACTGAGCCAGAATTGCCAGTTTTCAGTAAAGACAAACTCTACAGTGATTAGTTTTTTGAAGTGCAAACATGTTCCAATTTTTTAATAAATTTGTTATCTCCTTCTAGATCTTTACATATTTGCTTCTTGGACAAAAAACCTCTCTTAAAGCAATTGGATGTTGTGGTATCATTATCTCGGGATTCCTGCTTGGTGTCAACGAAGAAGGCAGCGATGGTTCATTGTCATATAAAGGTGTGTTTTTTGGTGTCCTTGGTTCTCTATTTGTCTGCCTTAATGCCATATACACAAAACGGATGATGCCTGTCGTGGAAGGAAATATCTGGCGACTTCAGTTGTACAACAACTTCAATGCCACTTTTTTGTTTCCTCCATTGCTTTTCCTAATGGGTGAACTTCCTGTGGTTTACAATTTTCCATACTTAAAGAGCTCGTACTTTTGGGGGATGATGACTCTCAGTGGTGTTTTTGGTATTGCTATTGGCTACGTAACTGGTCTTCAAATCAAGGTAACCAGCCCGTTAACTCACAACATAAGTGGAACTGCCAAAGCCTGCGCTCAGACGATCATTGCTGTTATTCATTTTCATGAAGTTAAGACCGTCTTATGGTGGTTTTGCAACTTCTTGGTTCTTGGTGGTTCTACGTTGTATACACTTGTTAAACACCAGGAAATGAAGAAAAGTCACCAAAGAGAAGAAGCAGCGGAAAGCAAGATGGAGAGTGTTCCTCTTGCACCAAACGAATCTAAAGAATAGTGACTGATACGGACTCTTATAGTGAACCAATAACATTTAGAATACCAGCAACGATATTTAGAAACATTATTTAAGTTATGGAAGAAAACAAAGTCGTGGAATATGTGAATTTAAGGGCTTTATTGCGTAACTCTTGATGCTTGAGCATAATGTCTCTTTGTTGTCACTGTTCTTCATGTATGTTTCCCTTCACTTAATCGATGATTTATTTGTCAAAAAATCTCTGCCTAATACAACTAATTAGCTTTTTTTTTTGCAAACTTTTGGATTGCATTAACAAGAGAGACAATTAAGCGTAGTGGAAAGACCTTTTTAGCATGAAATTCCTCTGAAAATATGAAAGCGTTGAATAATGGTCAAAAGGAGATAAATTATTCACAGATCAATGGGCAAGCAAGATCATCTTGTGACTTTTTGAAAATCATCTTTAAAAGTGCAAACAAGCAAGCAAATTTTATTTTCTAACTCCGTTTTGGCAGCTCCGTTTTGGCTGATATGGGCCTGTGTTCTCAGGATTTTGTCCTGAGTACCCGACCTCTGAAGGATGGATATCTGGATTGGCTGAACAATTTTGTGGAGAAAGGGTTCAGCTCTGGTCTCGAACCGCGCACATGGGCCTTATTGACTCGTCCACGCCGCCAAAAACCAGATTTGTGACATACCCAGACGGAAGTTTGTTTCCTTGCCAGGACTATTTTACGAAGAGAATAGGTGATTGGGCGCTGATTGGTCAAAGGAAGTGAGCAAACATGTGCGCTTTGGATCAGATCCGTGTCTAGTTGTGTGGTATGTTTAATTTTAGCTTGCAGTTGCAATCAGCGGAATCTTTGGTTTTTCACCAAAAATATACAAATATACAAAACATTTTCCTGACAAAGATATTGTCACAACACGATTGTTCTTTAAATTGAAAAACTAGTTACGAACACTAATATGGTTATTCAAGATATAATAAAATTTACTATGAACCAGGTTATGGTTGTGCAAATAATCATATAAAGAATTGTTATCAACAGTTCGCTTCTTATAAATGTACTCATTGGCTTGTCGGCTACAGGAAGTAGAGAAGATGCCAACCCATAATGTTTTCAGATTTCACAAATCTATGGTAACATAGTCAGCGTCATGAACCGTGGATGTACCAATATTTGTTCTCTACGAACTCTGGACATCTCTTTTTCTGAGGAATCCCCTAGCACCAGAACCATGGTACTGAGTTTAATTGGTGAATTTCATTGCAAACACAGAAATATCGATACAACTATTTTGATTGGTTTTCTCTCAGCGCGAATAATAGACTGAAAAGGGAATTACCCTCCAATGCACAACCAAGAGGCCAGTCAAAAGTATTACCAGGATTCTAGTACTGCGGGAATTGTCAGAACAAGCAATGTGTCAAATTCACCCATTCCTTGTATAGATGCTTATATTGCACTATAATCGTGCTAGACTTGGAATTAATTTGGCGACTCTTCCCGAATTCAGCTCCTGCCTAGTAATATTGAAAACTTCGTACACCCTAAAATGGAATTTTTTATGCGTCTCTTGTTTACGTTTTCATATCACAAAGTGTTTTCAAGAGTATAGTACTCGCCTCCTCGAAAAGTTCCCATTGTTGCCTACATTTAGAAATGTTGCTGTATGACGTATTAAACAAGACAATCAAAGCTCAATTCAAAAAATGTATTTACCCCAAAAAGTCGCATACGACTTAAAATGCCAAAGGTTTTGCAATTTAGTAAAGATCTAAACAAATGGTACTTTGTTCAGAAAGGTCTAATAAATGTTCCATCCTTGAATACTGCTATCACTGAGAAAGTATGAGTACTGGGGTATTTTCTGAACATTGTGATAATAAAACTTTTAATTTAGCGTGTAGCTTGTTCTGGATACATTATACAAAAGTTAATTTTTATGCCAAGGATATATGGTTCAAAAATACATAACATAAATACAATGGAATATGGTCATTATGGTTCAGGTATTATAGGCCCGTTGTATTCTTCCATCTTCGTTCGTGGAACTGCTCTCTTAACTCTGCATTGCATCCATCCCTCGCCAATATTTTCCGGGCTGTTGGCATCTACTTTGACAGCTCTGAACAAAATAATTATATTAAATGAAAGAAGAATATATATGAATCTATGCAAGATATTCGTGGGGTAAGACTACTTTTATCATTATTATTTTATATGAATTATTTTAGCATTTCTCTATCTGTCTGTAAGGTCACAGAGATCGTGCTTGGGAAACATGCTACTGTAGCAAGTAAGCCTGCAGTTTCTTTTGAATGCAAAAATTGTGGCGAAATTGCACGGCCAATGTGCACGAAACAGTAAACAGTTCCAAAAAAGGCAAAACGAATTCATTTCGTATATGAAACACATCAAACTATGTGTTTGTTTTCGAAAATTTTTATGTTTACATCTAAAGCTTTGAAAGTTGACGTCAGCTTTATTTGCTTGACGGGAATTTTCAAACCTATTTGTCACAGCGGTCCAGGCGGTTTAGAAAAAAACAGATGTCAGTTCTGGTAATCTATTCAGTTTCCATCCTTTTTAATTACGACGCTCTTCAGATCTTGTCGTACTATTTGCATCCAGGTCGTCTTTGTTCTTCTCTATGCTATTCAAGTTTCTTAATAGGCAATTACATGGATACAAACAGCAAAGTTACAGGTTTGCATATCATATATACATATTGCTAACTAATAGGTTATTGATGCCTACTGAATCAAAATGGATAAAATCATGAATAAATTATATATATATATATTATATGATGAAAATCGAACTCACTTGTCATTCAAATTAAAAACCATATCGTTTCGGATAAATCTGGTTATTCCTTCAAAATCCGTGATTGCTTCTGATAAATATTCTGGAACTCCAAACCAATGATCTTGGATGTACTTTGGATAAGATTGCTTGTCTATAGCGAGCTTTGACGGGTTAAAACGCCAATATTGAATACCAGAAAACAAATAATATTGGCCGTTTCTGTTCCATCGTAAAGCTGCATCAATTTGGATAACGGAGTCATCGATACCCATAACTTGCAATGGGAGTGGACCTGCCTTTCTGGAGAAGCCACGATATACCCAGAAACTGAAAAGAAAATTGGGTTAATGTTTAATGCCCACAAAAGAAGGCGTAATTTTATGCAAATGATCATAAATTTAGACGAATTTCTCATTTTCTAGAATGGCATCCATAATCACGGAACCAATTGTAAGCAGTTTAAACCACTTTTTTATAGAATTATAAACCGGTAAAAGAGGCATCATGGAAACAAGATATGTTTCAATGGTATCCTTGCCACTTCAATTTAGGGATCAATTCATTTTCATATGTATTTAGCTCGTTTGGAGTTGAACGAGATGAAACAAATGAAAATGAATTGCTAATTGCTACTTTCGATTTGCATCGCTTTTGCGTATGATATAGAAATTCTTTTCGTGTTCTGCTCGTTCAATAAAAACCTGCGGTTGTATTTCTGTTACATCACCATACTCTTTGCAGTGCAAAAGGCGGTATTTCTTATTTCCTGTCTTATTTTCATATTTCATAGATTTTTACATGAAAAATGCTAATTAAAAGTCATAATTTATAAAAGGAAAATCAACCATTAAATAGCCTAGTGAAATGGATATATGATGAATAAGAAAATGAACCTAATGATTGTGGAGCTGTTTCTACGGGGGGGGGGGGGGCATGTTTGATTAAGTCTTGCTCTGTAAAATCATATTTTATTGTTTTTCAGCAGTATATCTCATCATAGTCAATAGAAAAAACCCTATTGACTATGATCTCACGTATGTTGTTTGGTGCATAATTCAAGTCCCGAGAGGCTGAGAAATGAAAGCCCCTTTATAATGTTTTCTTCTACGCTTAGGGATCTGGAGGCTTTGCATACTTCTTATATCAAAGGACGAGAAGATAAATCTCGGTTTGTATTTTAATAGAAAAACTGTCTAGGCAATGCTTGTGCATAATTTTATAATTTTCCAAACATTTCAACTGCCAACTCACTTTTGTCCAGAGAAGTAGATCGTTTCTCCAGTGGCTGCATTTTCCAAAGCGGTGTCAATTTTGCCGTTAATATGAGGAAAATACCTCTTTGCGACTATGGGACCATGTCGTATTCCGTTTCGGTTAGCGAGATAGAATCTTCTCTCTTCGAAAACCAGCATCCAACGGAATCTCGCACTTATGAAAGCCGCGTCAATTGATTTAGGGCATCTGAATCGCAAGTTGTTTTTGTAAGGGTTCCCCGTCGTCTTTACTCTCTGCTTAGTCACTGGCTTGCTCGTAGGTCTCTCCGTTGGTCTTTCTGTCGGTCTCTCCGTTGGTCTTTCTGTTGGTCTTTCTGTCGGTCTCTCCGTTGGTCTTTCCGTTCGTCTTTCTGTTGGTCTTTCTGTCGGTCTCTCCGTTGGTCTTTCTGTTGGTCTTTCTGTCGGTCTCTCCGTTGGTCTTTTTGTTGGTCTTTCTGTCGGTCTCTCCGTTGGTCTTTCCGTTCGTCTTTCTGTTGGTCTTTCTGTCGGTCTCTCTGTTGGTCTTTCTGTTGGTTTCTCTGTTGGTCTCTCCGTTGGCCTCTCTGTCGGTCTTTCCGTCATTCTTGGTGTCGGCTTCTCCGTCGGTCTTTCTGTCGGTTTTTCCGTCGGCTTCTGTGTCGGCTTCTCAGTCGGCTTCTCCGTCGGTCGTAAAGTTGTTTTTGGCTCTATTTTTTTAGTTTCCGTTGTCGGGAGTGGAGGTGTCTGTGTTTGAGGCAGGACTGCAGCTCCTTGAATGAGAACAGAACGTTTTTCATTACTTTTTACTGTAATTTCTATAATTATTATTTCTACACGAACACCATCTTTCAGCTATAAAAATATAATAAACATTAAAAAACTAAATAGAAATCTAAGTTTTTAAAAATTTAACGATGAGAACTTAAGTCCTGAGGGTTTTTGAAACGATTTAAAGTCGGCGAGTCACTGCTTTGTCCACTTTTTGAAGTTGAACTAGAATAGTGAAGATGTTATGGGGAATGAGAAAATGTAACTGATAAACATAGCTACCATAGAGTTCAACAATTCCTCCAATATCATCTCGTGTTAAATCGAAATTCTCCTTATAGCCTTGATACCATGGGTACATGATAGCTCCATTTTTATCCGAATGTTCCAACCCAAGGCTGTGGCCAAGTTCGTGCGTTGCGACCCAAAGTAAGTCAGTTCCAGTACTCTTGCCGATAACAAAATTTTCATCGTCGTCGAAATGTACATCACCGGATATATCTATAATTAAAGCCAAAATACTTTAGATTTACTGCTACAATCCGTTCATGGAAGAGAAGCTTAATGCAATCCAGGGCCGTGGGTGGCGACTCCGTGAAAATAATAAAAAAAAGCTTGTAGAATAATAGATAATAAGAATAGAAGGATCAATTTTTTGGGGGTCAGGAGGGAAAATTATTCCTTCTAATTCCAGAACGTAGGTCACCCTGATTCTTGATGCTCCAGTAAAGCATAGTCTTTCTTTAGCATTCCTGCTTTGCACTATCAGTTGGACAGAATTATGAAAAGCCTAAAATTGATTTGCTATTGGTTAATACTTTTGCATTTGCAGAATTGTAAACTTGTCACGGCTCCCTGAAAATCTGTTCTTAGGAACTGACGGGACTACCGTGCATAAATCATTAAAAGTCAATCAATCAATCAATCAATCAATCAGTCAATCAATCAATCAATCAATCAATCAATCAATGAATCACTCCATACTCGTTTAGCAATGCTACAGTCTACATGCTACATCATTGATAATCATCAAAGTAAATCAAGCCAACAATCAATCAATCAATCAATCGATCGATCGACCAATCCATGCTCGCTTAACAATGCTGCAGTCTACACGTTACAGCAGTCAGGTACATTTACTGCTAGCTGGTGGCATGGAACGCTTATTCCATTATACCCAGTGAAAATGATGAAGTTAAAATTAAAAGTAAATTTTGAGCACCGCACATGTGAAATACAGGACGGTTGTCAGCAAAACAACTTGTTATCATTTAAAGGGTGGCAAGCCCACAAGCCTAGTGGGCACCCCCTCCCTTGAACGTAACAGCCAAGCACCAGTCAGGGGGTCACCGTCCATCAAAAATAGAGGTATAAGAAAGGCTTCAATGTAAATACCATGTCCTGGATACGGATAAAAAGCATGGGCCAATGTTCCATCTTTTCCATCAAAGCAGTACGGGTCGTTATGACACGCTTTACCAAATTTCACCATAATATCTGCCTTTTCTTCACTTGTTTCACTGAATCTGATGTTTCCATACTTTTGCCACAATGCAAACGCTTTTTTCATTTCACCCCTAATGCCATCCCTGCTTAGTCCTCGTCCTGTGTTCTCTAATCTCCATGTCAATGTTCTCTAAAGGTAATAAATGCATTGAATACTACTTCAGTCCAATTTACCTAGCAATGTTTAAGTTATAGGACCTTGGCTCGATGCCTCTTTCTACAACCTCCAACCCCTACCAATTGCCGATGGAACACCTATGAAAAATTATGATTTCTTAATTTCTTTGTGGTTTCAGGCCCTTTGACGCTGGTAGCATCCCCTTTTCTCATTAAAACACTGTTGATTGCAAAGGGAAATAATTTTGAGTGCAATTGATTTCGGTCAAAGTGCAACGTGGTTGAAGCGGGAGAGAAATTGGCTTGAGTTGAAAGATTTTAATATAGCCTCTTTTTCGCAATGTATGCTTCAGCCTCATTCCAGTTCTTTTTTGAAATCTCTTTTCTATTGCCAGATCTACTTTAGAATTCAACTCAAGGCTCATTTAATGGGGGTCTCTCTCTTCAAACCATGTTGCAGAAGACCTATCGCCCCAAAACCCTACTCCTAGTGATATAGTGATATATGAGATGCTATAGTGGAACGCAAAGGTAGTAAGATAGGGGCAGGGATAAAATACAACGATGAGGAAATATGTAAATTACGTCTTTGATTGTGTTCAAATCCCATTTGTTGCCTTGTAATAAATATCTTCGTCTCCTCCTTTTATTCAGGGGGTCTGACATCCCACATCTTGGAAGTTCAAACTGATCTTTAGTCTCCTTGTCAAGTTTGCCTGGAAGAAAGAAGTTGAAAATGCCTTTGTCAAAGTGATAAATGCCCCGCTGATTATGCAATAGCAACGTAGAATTATCTACCACCAAGAATGATCTGTTTAAACGAATGTGCAGAGTTTATTTTTAAACGGGGACGAGGCCACTGAAAATGGCACTAGGTCATTATTTTACAAACCATTTGTAAACGGAACTGGGGAGAGGGGTGGGGCGGAGCGCCCCTTAAGGACCACAAATTGTCATTTCTACGGAAATTTGTCCTGATTTACAGAATGAATTAAACAATAGACTTTTTTTCTATTAACAATGGATCTTTTTTTTACAGGCAATTGTCGGAAATTTTGTCGGACATTTGACAAGCCCGAGGCCAGATAAAAGTTTCTGATGGGGCTAATTTCCAAAATCGATATGAAATTTGCTATTTTTCCAATATTTCTTTTATTTTAACATTCTGTTTGGGCCCCCTAGCCACCCCCTCCCCCTGGCCTCGGACCTGTCTATACGTCTCTACAGATTTTCGCTCCAATCTTCTACCCCATGCAATTCAAGCAGATGCGTTGGATGTCTCTAAACACGGTGTGAAGAGTTAAGAAAGCTAAGCAAATGTGAATAT
Organism: Catostylus mosaicus; assembly: GCA_964019065.1. Lineage (NCBI taxonomy): Eukaryota > Metazoa > Cnidaria > Scyphozoa > Rhizostomeae > Catostylidae > Catostylus > Catostylus mosaicus. The sequence goes on from OZ025202.1 coordinate 3,661,914, forward strand.
TATGGTATGTGTGTTCAGGGGTTGATTTAGGGGAGTTTCCGGGTTTCCAGAAAATGTGGAAACTCAAAGGTTTCCAGCGGCTTTGCCCCCTGAATCCCCACCAGGGCCAAACCCTGGACCTGTTAGGGGCTTTACGGCGCTGCTAGACCCCTACGTTCACAAGCTAAGGTCTTTCGCAATCTCTTCACCACACTATTAAAGAACATCTGAATTGGGAAACCCCCCTCTATATTCTAGATTCGCCATTGGTTTCGCAACTCATTTGCTCTAGAGAGTGTCCTCCTTTATCTCTAAGTGATTTTACACCTAATAATATTGAGGCCTTGAGGCTGAGCGAAAATTTTGGTATTCTTATTCATAAATGTGTATATCAATGTGACCAGTGTCCTATCATTTATTGATCGGCTTGATCCAGATAAATAATTTATAAAGAATTCGATCCAATCTTTGCAGTTAAACTGCTTTGACTTTCTATGTGCTTTAATTAATCAGTTTTCCATCATTTAGATTAATGGTAAGAAACACCGCTTTATTCCTTACATATGTTCCTGTTGATCTCATGGAACTCCTCTAATAAACTCGATTTTGCGGCTGAATCGAGATTTACCTGCAGTTTAACAAGAAATCCCAACCTCCGTATCAGCAGCGTGGTCAAGGCTTTCAGAGCGGAGGGACATAGCAAGGAGGGTATGGGGGCGTAGCCCCAGGACATTTTGTCAACCTCGCCTTCTGCAATCTAAAAGATGCATCTGCAAGTCACGGTTCCCATAAGTGATACGAAAAACTTTAGGAAATTGTTGTGTAAGATGTTTGTTACTGTGGCAAAAAAGGAATTGCGCCTCATATTCCGCCCTGCGCCCGCACATTTGCTCCGCATTAGCAGTAAATCGGATTAAGGGGAGTTTCCAACTCTCCTTATAGCGTTCACATTAATGATATTTCGCCACAAACAGGAGGGACTCTTTCACCAATTATGATAAAGACAATGTCCCGTTATTATACCCAACCCCCTTGCCCTTTTCCTCTAGCTGCCTCCAATAGGTAGGAAAATTCAGACACGTAAATCCCGGGGGGTGTAGGGGGTTATTGACACCCCAATCCTGCATCCAGTCGGAAAATTTTAGGGCAGTCGGAAAATTTGAAACCCTTTGGTAAAAGCTAGGTTAATCAGAAAATTAGTAAAAACTGAAGTGTGTATGATTCATATTCAAATGTATGAATGATTCAAATGAGTGTGTAAAATTGAAGCGCAAAGAGAAACATAAGAAATGTACAAGGTTATAAGAGAATAGTCGCATTCCATGCGTCTATTGTACGGACGTGGAAGACTTGAGCCTTTGGACCTAAATTTCATGCATTTCTTACAGGTGGGGCCAGCACGTCAAGAGATATAACAAAAATTGCAACCGCCTGTTCTATCTATCCACAAGTCTTGTCTGTGGAATGGCCCCTTCCGATGTCTCTGTCCTTTGAATGCTGGATGCTATCACTTCCTGACCAAGATTGACCGATTCTTCTCCTCATGCAAACCAGCCTTTGTCTGCCACGTGCTTTTTCCTTCAATCTTTCCTTTTAGTTTTCAAGATTTTTTTTACATTTATGACCAAAACATTCTCCGCTTTCTAATAACGTCGTTTAATCAGATTCTTTGTGTTTCAGCCATTTCTAAAACAATTCCATTGCTTTGCCTACTAACCATGATACTCTTAGCATACTCTTGAAAAACCGTAATTCTAAAAAATTTAATTTCTTCGCCATATTTTTGCTTATAGTCCATGTTTCAAAACTATATAAATGAACTGACCATTCATCAGATTTAAATATGCTTTTTCTTGTATCCAACTTGACCTTTCTGTAAAAAGATTAGCTAGATCTTTGAAAAGGTTTCTTTGCCACTATGATCCTTCTAGCATCGCTTGTTAGAACACTACCTAAGTAACTAAACTGTCATACTTGTCCTATCGCTTGCCCATTCTCCTTCAAAATGACCATGCACTATGTTTAATAACATTGAATGATAATCCAAACTTTTCACTTTCAGTCACAACTTTATCCACAATACCTTGTAGTTTACGTTTTACATCTGCTATGAGCGTTGTATTATTCGCATACCTGATATTATTTATATTCTCCCCATTTATTTAGATACTTTCCATGTCACTTACTTCTTTCATAGCAATTTCACTGTATAAAAAAGCCAGATCCATGGATAGTATACCACCTTGCCTAACTCCAGGCTTTTTATCTCAACATTTCTACTTAATTTCATTGCCTATCTTCATTGCTGCCTGTTGCTGCCAGTGCAGATCCTGTATCAACCTTACCACCAATATCTAAGTCTTTAAACAGGAGTATTAAATTTTTGAACCATCTCATAGACAAGTTAAAATTGAAAGGGCTCCTAGTAACGGAGAAACCTAACTGCCTATCAAATTCGGTCATCATAGACCTGATTTTGTCATTTCCCAAAATAAGAAATACATAACATCTCAAATACTCGGGTTTCTATTAACGGTTTCTTTTTGGAGGTTCTAAATCATATACAATAGTTCATTGTTGCAGTTTCTTATTTAACATGGATGTTATATTCCATATATTCAAGTCAACAATTGCAACATTTAATAATCTTAGTGATAGTGCTCAGATAGCAATTTTAATACCTGAGTTTGCAAAATTGCTTAGTATTTATTATATTTTCATTGTGATAGAGATCTAAACTATATGAGTTTCATGCCACCATCAGCACGAAAACATCCCCTTTTCACTCATAATTAGCATCATCGCCGGCACCATCATCATAATGAGCACAATGATAAACATAACAATAACGTGTTAAAAATCGCTTGGCACGTAACAATTGGGGTTGGTATTACATCAGTCTTTCTTACTTGGTCATGTTTTTAAACAAATTGTAACTGCTTAAGCCTAGGCCTTGTATTTCAAAAATTGATAAAAAGTATAATGGAACCTTATCAGTCGGATATTTTGAGCTCTTCACCCCCCCCCCCCAAAGTATCCGTCAATTTACGTCCCTGGGAAAACTTTTCTTGCAAAGAATATCTCCATAACTTGGATGGAGGGAGTCAATCACTTCAATTCAACTTCAAGTAAGACCTGTTTTCGCACCAAGGATTTTTATTTCCAAGTAAGAGAAAATCTAACTTTGTTCATTCAAAATATTGTTGGTTTCGGTTTCTCATCCAAACTTCAATTTCCTTGCAAACACGAAAACATGGGTAATTGATGAATGACGTTCAGGATTTTAATAATTCTAAAATACAATGTGTTGGTTTATTGGATTGATAAAATAGATTAAAATATTGTAATAAAATAGTTAATTAATACAGTGTATAAATATATTTATAGGTCAAATTGATTTACTTGACTTACATATGAAGGGAACCTTATCATATTTCATTAGTTATATTTGCGATTGTAGTACACATTCCATGTGGCATCAATAAAGCCCATTCATTTCATACTTTCTAGAACAGATAGCTCTTTTCTGAACGATGTGAGACGTTTCTTTCTAATGAATAAGTTTTGGTTAACCCAAGTACCCAAAGAATTTTTGGCCAGGGGTGGCCCCAGGGTTTGCCCGACGGGGGGCTAGATTCCCCGTCAGTCTGCTTTATAACTGATTAGAGGGTATCTTTCTGAGCATGAGAACAGAATCTTCAGTTAGAAATTCCCCGACAGGCATGAAATTTTTCCCCAATGGGGGGCTACAGCCCCCTCTGCCCGCCTCTGGCGCTACCTCTGATTTTAGCAATCTCAGGCTTCTAATACTAAACCTTTACGGTAACTTTCTTATATAAAGGTGAATTTTACTATCCTTTTTTATCTTTAGCATTTATTTAAGCAACTTAATTCTTCAAAACAACTTTTTTTATAAATCAAACTCACCAGTGACTTTCAGTCCTGCAAATTTCTGGAATTTTTTCAATGTAGCAGCAAGTACCCCCTGGTCTGTTGAATCCGAATAATCCTTTAGGTATCCATATTTGATGAAATAGTTCTAGAAATATAGTGTGCAGTCTTTTAGAAGGGGCTTTAATAGTATGTAATCAGCGGGCATGGATTCAGTGTCCAAAGTGTTCATTTTCATTTTTCCTCACCCCAGTAAGAAACTGTAGGCGTGGTATCATCATCATCACATCAACATCATCATCATAAGGACAAAAATTTGTAGTTGCAAAAATGTAAGACTTTTATTGTGAAACTCTTATTTGCGAAACTTTTATTCATGGATTAGGGTTCCTAAAATTAAAATATAAGCCTATTCTTCTTTTACATACAGAATTTATTATGTAAATTGTTGACCTAAATTAGCTTTGTATTAACTAATTAACTACTTATTATTTGAAAATCAAAATCTCTCTCTTATGGGTTCCATTTGAATCCTCGAGGTATCTCTAAAAGTGTATTTTATTTTTTAAAAAAAAGCTCTAAGTTTTTTTGCATTTCTCCTTTGAATGAAGTTCAATATTTTTCAAATTTTGGCCACGCGTCACTATATCTTATAAGAAACTCTAGTAAGGAATTTGGTATGACTTGAGTACTTAAACTTTCTCAGCGTTCAAATGATTTGAGTACGGGAGCACGCTTTTCAAGGAGCAAAGTACTATTATCTTACAAATCTGGTACCTACAGAATTATTTCCTATCTTCAATTTGGTAAATTTTAAAATGAGTTTAAGTCGGTCATTCCTTTTCTCTTTCGCTCATTCTCTTGTCATTGAAAGTCGGGCCATTGAATGCGGCAAAGTGTGCTGCTTTACTGACCTTGAAGATTTTACGAATAAATCGCTTACCGCGGCTAAATTTCTCTCTTTTTCGACCCCGAATACAGTTGCAAGTCCACAGATGAGAACGATCAACAAGCCAAAGAACCTCCATGGAGCAGCCATACTTCGAAATGAGAAATCAATTGCAAGCACAACTGAGCATTCATAAAGACCTTTTCTTTTTCTATTTGCATACCGTAAAAACCACCTTTCAGATTGAGTTACTCTCAATATAAACGTCAAATCCTTGACAAAACAGCGACTGTGACCGTCTCAATAGAAAGGATGTTGCAATTCAGTGGGGGTTATTTCTGTATTATCTCGGTTTCTATGATTTAAAAACACGTTAAGAAGATAAAGACGTTATATAGAGCTCGTTTTTATTTGATGCTCGCTAAGGGATTTTTTTTTTGTCGCCTAGCTGTTTTGATCTCCTCATTTCGCCTAGCAAAACAGCAAATGACAACTTTCCTTATTGTATTATTCACGGTGCTCAAGTTCTATATGACCTTACCCACAATCTTTGAACCTCAAAATTGTTCAGAGATCAAGAACTAAAATCCAAGATTTTACAAAACAGGCAAAATTTTTGTTACCCCATGAATTTTACCTGAATTAGCTGGTTTCTTATAAAGAGGTTGCTGATTTGGCGCATGCGTATTTGAAACACCAAGGTGACACTTCAGAAAGACTGGAATTCGTAGGAGATGACAGGTTGAACGAACCTATCTGAACAAGAAACAAAAAACCAAGAAACAATCTTCCACCCCAAGGTAAACTTGTTCTTCTTTACCCTTGCTATGTTGTTAAAAATGCGGTTATGTGCATGTGAAATCGAAAATAGTTATAAAAGCATGCCAACCTTAAAGTTAGGCCCAAGTCTTGGCCCTGATGCTCAAACGTAACAGCAACAAAATAATTGAACGCTGTAAAATACTATATATTCTAGGGTAGCCCAAAAGGTGTGGGGTAGGGCCAGGGCTATGTGTAGCATCTGTGTTAATAGGGTTAGTGAAAGTGCCATTATTTGAACCCATTATTTGCAAAATTAGTGTTGCTATCTGCGCTTGTTTTGTCCAAAAAAGATAAATGTTTTATTATCCGTTCACTAATTTCTGTTTTGGACTTGCCATCATTTGATGCTTATTATTTTGAAGGATGGATCCACGATCGTATGATAATCAAGTTGGTCATGTTTACCATGAACAAGATTATTCTGTTGACAGTCTAAAAAGAAGGTCATATCAAAACAGTTATGAGAATGACAATATGGAGTGGGACTCAACATTTGAAGGGCAAGAATACCATGAAAATGACTCCAGATTACAATACAATGACAGAGATAATGATTATAGCAGGGATGCTTATGCAGATAGGTACAGTGATGATAGGAGACACAGAAAAGATTTTGAGGATTATGAAGATAGGAAGCCGAGAGACAGAAATAGAGATGACATGCGTGACAGGGAAATCGATAGAGAACTTGAAAAAGTACGTTACAATGATAGGCCAGAGCGCAGTGAGCAAGGAAGGTTGTGGGATCGTATTGGTGCTACTAGATCACGGGAAAGGGAGAGAGATCGATCTTGGGAACGGGGCAAAGAAAGAGGCAGGGACAGAGGTAGAGATAGAGATAGGGATCGAGATAGAGATGGTGATAGGGACAGAGAAAGGGAAAGAGATAGAGATAGGGAAAAAGATTCTTACAAAGACAGAGCCAGAGATAGAGACAAGGATAGGGAACTCTACAGAGAAAGAGACCGCGATAGGAGGAGAGATGATGTAAGGTTTTAATTGTTACTTTTCATTGTTATAATTTCATGTGTGCTTAATATTTAATCAAGAATCTCATACCTCCCTTTTGCTGCAAGCAGATGGCAGATTGTGTATGCCATTTGTCAATCCACATCTACATACAGATACAGATTGCAGTCTCAGGTCCTGACAAAGTAAAGTTGAGCAAATGGTTGTGCAGGTCTTTAGGTCCATTTAGCACTTGATCAAGCTGCTAGATAACTTTTGTCTCTTTTTCCCAAAACACTCCATTTGTGTGCTTTTAATGTGCAACTAAATGAGGAAGGGTTAAAATTTAAACTTTGAAGGGTAGGCATTAATGAAAACTTTCCAGGCAACAAAGGCTTTTCTAAATATAGATAAAATGTTTTGAAAATATTGCAAATCATCAATCCACAAACAAAAAAACAGAAGACATGAGCTCTTGGGTTTAATCAGTGGCGAACACTTGGGTAGATGAGGGGGACAGTGGCAAACATTTGGGTAGATGAGGGGGGCAGTGGCCCTCTAATATTTTGGAAGACAATAGTCTTTTGTTCTAAAACAATGAAAACGTGTGATGTCGTCCTACCAAAATAATAGGCTTTCCCCCCAAATATTTGGCTAAGTGTCAGCCCCGGGTTTTAATCATCAATCATGTCTATGATTTTGCAAAAGAATCTGTGAATTTTGACTGGTTGGCTCTGAAATTGAGTTTAGGCAATCACACTTGGAAGGATGTCTGCAATGTAATTGTTTTCTTTTGCCTCCATTAAACAGAACACATCATGAACATCAATGGCAATTAAAAGTTCTTTTGTAAAACAAATGAAATATTTTTATTTAATGCAGTGATCTAAATAAAAATTGTCATTAATATTTATGTATACAAATTGCCATATGCAAGCGGGGCGGATTTAGAAGGAATCTTCCTGTTTTGGATTGCAAAATGTAGCTGATGCCCATATAAACTGGAGTCCACATGAAGGGGATTTTTATTAGACTGTGTATGGCTGTTTTTCTGGGGCAAACAAAAGCAACCTTGATAATGTAGTGGTTGTATCAACGGAATGGTTGGCAGCAATAACTGGTAGAAAATTCTCGTCATTCCAAGTACCATTTTGATGAAAGCCAATCTCTCCACAATTTTCGCCACGTTCCAAAAAATTGTTAGTAAGGTTCAACTGTTTATAATATTTTTTAAGAAAAATTTAATTTTCACTCAGAAAATACTATGAAGGGCAACTGCAACCAGATAAGAAAATCTCCCTCAGAATTGTTAGCCATAACCCTCACAAAATCAGGTCTTGAGGCTGCACTTTCCTCATCATAGGGAGCGCTAATGGCCGTTGGTGCATCGGCTCAATACGCTCACTTATTCCCCCAAAAACTTACAAACAAATGAATTTTATAAACCAAAATACAAGCAAAGTTGATTTCTGGGCAGGGATTGGACAAGAAAAGCTTTCTTTTCTCACTAATAAGCCGATGCACCTGTCCTACCTTAGATTTAAAACCGATTAATTCGGCAAAGCCTAAGGTATGAAAGCAAGAATAAGACTGAAGTTAAATACTATATCTTGAAATTGATTGATGAAAAAACCCAAGTTGAATGAGAAGAAAGAAAAAAGGGGGATAGGACCCGATACACTCCAAGAGACTGCCCAAATGATCCGATAACCAAGGAAAGGCAAACAAATCTGAAACGAGAATAACTGATTGTCAAAATACATTTAAACGAACAATAAGATACCTATCAAACAACACTAGAAAAGGGGATGGGAGGGGAAGGGAAAATTGGAAGCAAAACGTAACACGTTTAAATTAGCAAGTGATGCCCCTCCCATGCCTGGGAATATAAATAGTACTCATGTCCCAAGGGATGCAAAAACTAGGCAAGCCAGCTGTTTAGGCCCTGAATCATTTGGTTAAACCAAACGAGATCCACATTCAATCTTAAGAAACACCTTTATAAGCAAGAAGGCGGGAATAAACGTACCAAGAGGCAATACACCAACCGCTTCATTACATTCAATACTCGAGAGATGCGCATATAACAGGTTTTCTTCGTTAAATTAACTCTGATAAAATTTCATTTTATCACCATTTAATAATTTCATCTTGAAGTACTCCAGTTTAAAAGTTGCAAGGGTAGCCTTGAAGAGGTCAATGCCACATTGTTTTCATAATGGTTCCTCCTAAGGTATTGATCAATGCTTGTTTAATCAAGCAAGCTGTTAAATTTTGGCAGACTTTTGCATAGAAAAGGCATATAAAGCGATAACTAGGAAATATATTATCCTAAAGAAAAAAAAGTTAAAATAAAAAAAACAACTCATGATAACAACAATAACGAGAGTGCTTTCAATTGTCCAGTCATATAATACGAATTTATTTCATTGTCGCTGCATGCAGGGGGGGGGGGGGAACTGTATGATAGTTTGTTTAATTGCAATGATATATTTAATATTACACAGGGCTTCTCTTGATAGCAGCTACATTTGTAGCTGATTGAATTACCCTTTTAAAATATGGTATTATTATTATTATTATTATTAATCATCATTTTTCCAACAAAAAAAAGGTTTTCAAGGTGAATGTGGAGGTGGTGTTGAACTCAGTCAGGGCCTTGTGAACGTTTTGAAAATTTGTTTTCAGCTTCTTTACAACTTTGATGTTTTGCAATGCCATCTATTTACAAAAATGATTTGCTTTTAGAGAAGTGATAGAGACAGAGATTATGATGAAAGGTATTCAAGAGACAGAAGGAAAGTTAGTGCTGATAAAGAGAGGGATCATGAGAAGGAGAAAATTGCACCATCAGCACACATTATGATGCGCGGATCACCATCTGCTTTAACCAAAGAAGATGAGGTTGGCATTCATTGCAATGTTTATTTGTCACTTATTTTTACTTGTTATGTGACATTGTTAACCTCTATTTATAACTAGATACTTCCTAAAAGAACTGTGCATGATTTTCTTTTTATTTCTCAGCTATAACATTGCATTTCCTTTTTGCCATTTTTGAAAATACTTTTGTACCCCTTGTGCAAATTTCCACAGGCATGAAAGTCTTTCTGGAAAATCTATCAGTGGAACTGAAAGATTACTCACCCTGACATCCTTGATATTTTAATATCAAAAGCAAACAAATCTTCCAGACTTCCATGGCTTGCAAACTAAGTGGGGTAGAAATAAAGCCACCCCTCCAAGCCACATTTCTATCTACATTTCTTCCCAACAAATTGGGAGTACTCAATCAAAGAAATATAATTTTATAATGAATATTCAAAGCTAAAATTTTACTAACATAGCCGAAATTTTGATTAATTGACTGACAGGCAAATCACCCTGAGGGGTTAAGTGCTGGCACACATGTTCTTAATAAATGTCATTTAAGACTATCTGGCATTGCATGGGCTTCTCGGTTCCTTGGATATCTACACCCATTTCACTAGCTAAGAGACTATGTATTAAAACGAAAGTCATTTTAACATGTTTAAGCAGTCAGGTAGCTGCAAGGCAATGCAGGGCTAACTGGTTTTCTTGGGGGGGGGGGTTGCCGTCATAACCACTCGCTGCTGCTCACTGCAATCAATCAGAGATATTAAGTAACAGAATTGCTAACTGGATTCTATCACAGTTTAAGCGACCATAATTAAATTAGGTATTGAACCTCAATATAAGAAGGTATTAAATATTGTGGTGCTGCAAATGAACTGCCTAAGAATGTGAGATGATTCTAGAATCCATAGAATAACACTAGTGGTTGCTTTAAGGAGATAAAAATACTCTGAACATTCTTTGTGTGCTTTGCAAAATACCTCAAGTAGTGCCGAGCCTTCTAGAAATCCCTATTAATCCTTGCAAGTTCATCTAACGCGATGAAGGAGCAATCTCACTATTGTGAGTCGCAAACTCGTGGGCTATCTCATCATGCCCAAATTCTAGTGATCACGTGATCACAAGGAATGGTACAATTGGTACCAGGATGACTCTACTACAACATAACATCTTGAGCACAATGTTTAACACTCCTCGGCTGCAAATATGCGGTCATCTAGCTGTGCACAGTGCTATAATGATAGTTACTTCTTGTATACTGCCAAATGAAAACATGTGTTTTACTGTAGCTTGAAGTTTTGAATTGTATTACTATGCAACATACTATAACTCTTATCTAATTGGATTTTGGAGTTTAATTGGGAGTCTAACTTTTAATATCATATACAGATTGCGGAAGAGCTGCATCAAGAAGGCTTGGAGTACCAAGATATAAAAATTGTGAGAAATAGACATGGTGCGTGATTTTGTAATAACCTTTGCTGCTAAATGATTGATTTTACCATGAGAATTGTTGCAATCACCAATCCTCCCGTTACTAACTTAGTCACAAAGTAGTTTTAGTTCCAAGAAAGGCTGAGGAAAGTTACTCTTTGCTTAACGTGGACTACTTCAGATTGGACTTCAAAAGCGCGCCAGTCAATGACCGTTTTCCCTTTCCAATACATAGGCAATGCGATATTGATAGAGATATCAATTGAAGATTTTTACAGCCAAATATCAAAATCCGTTTAACGTATTCACTGGGTTTTCTGGTATCTGCAGTTTCTTTTTATGTAATTGGAATGCAAAGCCCATGGATGATATTTATCCCAAAGAATTTCAGTTTTAAAAAGCACATTCTTGCTGATATGATTTTTATACCAAATTTTGAAAAGCCATGGATACCAGTTGGAAATATTAAGCGAAACGAAATACATAAATACTTAATTAATTAACTTAATTTGTGTTCGTATTTGGTTCGTATTCCTAGCGCTTTGAGTTTTTTCTTGTATCCGTCATTACGGTACACTTCCTGTTAATAATTTTGTTCAGAATCTAATCAGTTATGAGACGAACGGCCTTATCAGTATAAGAACGGATTCTCTCTTGTTTAAGTTGGCGGATATTCAATTCTTATTTTGCAAGCCTATCCTTGCTAACGTTTGCATAACGCAGTCAGGTTTCGACCTGCGATGTGCTTCTTTGATATTTCTGACCTCTTTTCCAGGTGAATCACGAGGTTTTGGATTTGTTGATTTTTATGATGTGGCCACTGCAGAGAAATGGATGGCATTAACCAAGGTATAAATAATGTTTTAATTGAATAAATAACTAAAGTATTAATTGTATTAATAAAACATTAAAAAATCAATTATGCAGAGAAACAGAACCATTACGAAACACAGTTTAGTTTAGACTGGCATAACGTTAAATTGTCCAAAAATAGCTCATGGTTTGCTCGTTCTGAATCACCCCATGAGATAAGTGATCACGGGTAACTGTCAATCAAGCATTAAGCTGCGTAATAAAAATTTCAAATCAAGCAAAACTTATCAAAATGATTAGGTAGTTACAATAAGCTTGCCCACCAAAGAGCAAATGGCTTACTGATCAAAGTATTGACACATGTTATTGTATTTTATTTTCCCTACTGGTTCCTATCAGCACAGTCCAGTTTCATATTTTACATCTCACTGTATACAATTAATCAATAATAAGAGTTAAACTATTGGAAATCGACAGCAATATACAATACTGAGGATAAATAGATTATTCGATGGAAAAATACAATATAACATTACAAAACATGGAGACAAAGTAGATCGCCTTGGAGGGAGCTCTCTAAGTAATTAGACTTATCCAAAGAAGAGTATCTCCTAGAAATGGAGGAGGGAGCACCCCGCTGTGCAAAGGCGTGTACAGACTAATATATTTTCTCCTAGGGCGTTGTATACATTGGAGATTACCGAGTTTCATTGGAATATAGCAAGACAAGAGCACCACCTTCAGCGTATCATCAAATCGATGTTGACTGGTATTGTAGCAAGGTATTATATAATCTATTCTATGTAAATTCAATGTAAAATTAACATCATCATCAACATCATCTATCATCATCAACATCATCATCAACATCATCTATCATCTTAATCATTATCATCATCATCAGCTTTCTCTAGTTCTTTTAACCTTTGAAAATATCATTGAATTTCAGACTAAATTATCTCACTTTTTATTTTTCAGTGTCGAACGCTGAATTATGCATCAAGGAAAAGAGTTACCTGTTTCTCATGCGGAGAGCATCGTAAAGGTTACCATAGCAGTTTTTTGTTCGGCCTAACATATCAACCTCATTTTATAGCTAATTTTTTGTTCTAAACTTTTTTATCTTAAAGAAAGCAAACTCCTGTTAGTGTACACTTTAAGTTTGTTATATTTTTAGATTATCCACCTGAAGGTCATGATGATTATGATTATGATGAAAATGGGCATTCCAAAGATGCCCCAATTTCTGCACCTCCATGCAATGGTAAGTTAACCTTGCCGTTATTTTGTCCATTTTGTATACATATTTTTGAAGATTGAATGGAAACAGATCTAAGGCATTCTACTTTTTTTTGGTATCGTTTGTTGATTTTGTAAACTTCCTTCGTTCTGCAATGTTGTTTGACTTATTTTTATGAATAACTTTTGTCTGATTCAGGAATAATGACTATTTATTAAAAATTTTTTCTAGTCCTTATGATGCGTGGTCTTGACACAAACACTACAGAGGAAACGGTAATTCTTAAAAAATCCATACCAACAGTTGAAAAGTCTTTTTATTCAATACTTAACGCTATTTTTATACTTAAATCGTTTCACTTTGCACCTTTATTTTTGATATTGTAATTTGTAGATACGGAATCATTTGGTTGAATTAACAAGCGTGCCAATTTATGATGTCAGACTGATCAAAGATAAAGTCACTGGAATATCAAGAGGCTTCTGTTTTATAGAACTCGGATCGACCGAGGTTTGTCGGTTTTGCTGCAATTTTCTTGTTTTTTGCCTATGCATATGCTTTATGACAATGACTTTCGACGCTACTATACTTTATAATAGCGCGCAACGAAGGAGCGAGCTTAATATAACAGTTTAAGGCAATCTGATTTTAAATTTCGTCTGCTGACAGTGCATAAATCCTTTGTTTCCTTTTGTTGGTTTTTGTTTTGGGGACGCTCCGCTTTGCTAAGGGCTTTAAGGCCTAGATTTAATGCGCGTTCTTTTTAGCGGTCCGTTGCTTCTAGTAACCATACAACAATACAGATACACTACCATGGAGTGCACCACGTAATGTTTACTTCAAGGTCATCACCATCAAGGCCATAACTAGTTACGAAACTAGAGAAGGGCCAGTTGGTACTCCTTCCGCGTCGTAGCCTCGCAATTAGAAGTTGGAAATAAGGCAAATATAACTACCTCCTCTGAGGTCACAGCTTGGTAGCTGGAACCATGAATTGAGAATCCAAATGCAATTGCTAGAAAGATTCAATAAAAGTAATCGCAATAATGCCTATTTCGCGTACAACAAAATTCTTCACTATAGTAAAGTTTCACTTTAAAAAGGAAAGAGATTACTTTTGTCGCTTGTGGAACAAGAAGTTAGAAGTTGTCAGAATTTCACACACTTAGTTACCATCGGATATAGTATAGTATTGAAGAGTATTTGATGATTGCCAAGTGCGTGAATGTTTGCGTAACATCTTATACCACAATCGATAATATTTATCTGCTCTTTCTTTATGAAGCTGTTAAAACGATTTCATTAAAAGTTAATTTCATAAATAAGTAAAAACTGTGTTCATTCTACATTTCTTGATTTGGACTACGTGCTTCGCTACTAAGTAATACCATATTATTATAAATAGGACGCTACATCCTTACTTGAGAAGATACAGCAATGCGATCCAGCATACTTCATCGAAGGAAGGAGAGTTTCTGTTGGTTATGCAAGAAACACGCCTCACCCTCCACCTTCCAAAGGAAAACAAGGGTACGTGTTGTGTAGTTATTGTCTTTGTTATGTTCATCGTAAATTAGCCATCATCACTCGAGTGGGCCTTAATTCAATGTGTACATGCTCCACAAATCACTGTTTGAGGTCATTATTGATGACAGGGCCCTTATTGATAACAATACTCATAGTATTGACAAGGTTACCCTGTATAAATATTGCTCTTATTATTATTATTATTATTATTATTATTATTATTATTATTATTATTATTATTATTATTATTATTATTATTATTATTATTATTGAAGTTCTGTCCCGGAACTTCAGTCCCAGAAGTTCTGTCTCAGAAGGTTCTGACCCCGGAAGACAATCCCTTTGAGTTCCAACACACAGGACTACTTGCAATTAACATTGCATGATAAAGCAGAAACATAATTAAGTGTTCTGAAAAGTTTTTTTTTTCTTCTCACACTCCTGGATGTATAAAGAAGTCGGTTAATAGCCAAAAGGAAAACGAAAGTAAATACCCAAGAGCAACACATATTTTTTTTTTTTTTTTTTTATATTCCAAATAAGATACTACAATACATATTTACGGTCTACAATACAATAATTACTTTACAATACTACTGGGACGAACACCCCAGGGGAGCAAAAGGCCATGTCTACCCCAAGGGGATTAACATAGATAAAAGACAAAATAAAAATAACTTAAATAACTGAAACTAAAGAACTAGAAACAACACTACAGATAATAAGAACAATTTGATACTTAGGTCTGCTTCACATTAGACGCCAGATCGAGGTGATGGCAAAGGTGAATGAAACTAATGAAGAAAACTTCTCATGGAGTTTCTTATAGTATGTAAACATGAACCACCGTTCAATCTGACGTCCAATGTGAGACAAAACCTCAAACGAAAAGAGACAAACAAAAACGGACGGGGACTTTTTGGTTACGTGATATACAATTTATGTTAGAAATGACTTTACTCAAATCGACCAGTTTTGTGGATGAACTGTAAAGTCAAGTTGAGAATAGTTTTATTGAGGTCGTAAGGAAAATTTTCATCGCCATACAGTAAGAGCTGAGTTAGGACCTTGTTTGATAGATTACTATGTCCATATGGTCTCAATACATCAAAGACTCCAGCGAGAAGATCTCGTCGTTGAGCATCAAAAGAAGGGCAAAGCAACAAAAAGTGCTTCGCATCCTCAATGCCATCATTCGAAGGGCACATTGGGTTAACAGTATCCGCAAAATTGTGTTTGAATTTGTGGAAGTTTGATTTGCTTAAACCGACTCTAATTTGAGTAAGAAAAGACAAACCTATAGGGTCATGAATTCCGAAGACAGGGTTTGCAGGGGGGCGGATGATTGACAAAATCTTCTTCTTAAAAATAGCGACAGACGGTGCAAGTCTGAGTTCTGGTTCAATATCGTTCCATTCACGTAGACAGTGAGGATAAAAGCTAGAGTTGAATTTTTCTGTCCTTGCCATTATTCGCCCTACGACATCCCGCTTACGAAGAGAATAATGAGTCTGATGAAGGTGAGGGATTGGAACCATTGTATAATCAGGGGCTAGATTATTTATGATCTTGTAAAACAAGGTAAGTCGTCTGCTCCACCTACGGGAACTTAGTGATTCCCAGCCAAGCTCTGCATACAGCTTTTGTCGCGAAGTTCCTTTCCATGTACCAGTTATAGCTAGTGCAGCAGAATATTGAACAGACTCTATCTTTTCCATTAAATCCGGGAGAAAGGTATTCTGACTAAATTCGCATATTTTAGCTGGGATATGGTATATTACATCCCCGTAATCCAGATGAGGTCTCACATAAAGCTTGTATAGTTCATTTAAGGTATGCCTGGGAAGATATTTGGAGAGATATTTCAGGAGGCCGATACCCTTTCTTGTTTTAGAAATGGCTGATTTGATGTGAGCAGAAAATGAGAGTTTTGAGTCTAGGATAATTCCAAGATGTTTATGTTCATTTACTTTTTCCACTGGAACATTATTGAAAAAGACCACCGGATGATCAATTTCAATTCTTTTCCTTGAAAATATTAATTCAACTGCTTGCTTTTGCGGGTCAGGATTAAATGACATTCTCCAATCATTTGCCCACTGCTTTATCAACTCCAAATCATGGTTCATGTCGCTGGCAGCTGTAGTAGAGTCCTGCACTATCGTAAAGAGTGACGTATCATCAGCAAAGAGCTTTACATTGCACTTCAAGCCTGCAGTAAGATCATTTATGTAAATAAGAAAAAAAAGGGGACCCAGAATAGAGCCCTGGGGCACACCCGCCGAAATATCTCCCCAATTTGAGCTCTGACCATTCAAAACAGTTCGCTGTTTGCGACCTTTAAGGAAACTTTGGATAAGAGATAGAAATTGACCCGAAACACCACATCGTTTTAGTTTATAAACGAGGCCTTCATGCCATACCCTATCAAATGCTTTCGAAATATCAAGATATACAGAACGAGCGTCGAGAGGTGGATTACAGTCAAATGCTTCATAGATTGTATGCGTTATGGAAATTAATTGGTTGACTGACGAGTCACCGGGACCAAAACCTGATTGAATTGGGTTCAGTAGTTCATGAGAAACAAGATGTGAGTATAAAGAATCGTACATGAGTTTTTCGAGTATTTTGCCAAAAATTGGGAGAAGCGAGATTGGACGATAGTTTCCTTTAACGTTTTTCTCATTTTTCTTATGAACTGGTACTACATTTGCATATTTCCATGTTTCTGGAAATAAACCGCGCCTCAGACAGTTTGTGAAAATTATCTTTAATGGAGTAATTAATGCAGCATCGCTTAACTTTATCATTCTTACAGATATTTCATCCCAGCCATGAGCTTTATTAGGATTTAGGGATCTTATGATATTCAATATCTTTTCATCAGAGATAGAAAACTCATTTATCAGAGCAACAGGTACTGGCATGTCATGTGGGATTTCACTACCCGTGTCAAGTGGAGGGAATGGAAAAGCTAAAATATGAGATTCCTTTTAAAATGAGAGTTGTGAAAGGCACGTTGGCCAAAACTCTCAAAAATGAGCAACACATATTAATGGCTTTCTTGTCCATTTGGCACCCGGAAACGCCCCTCCTACCCATCGTTGAAAAGTTAAAGAGGAAATAACTTTCTTCTGTTTTACAAGAATAGGGGTTTTGCCTTTTATTTAGAGAAAATCCATAACATGAAAGTGGGAAATTTTTGTGCAGTTTCCAAATTATGGCGATACAAAACTTTTGGTGTTCATTTCCTTCGCATGGTCAAGTGAATACTCAATCGAACGCAAAAGCAAGAAATAACGATCTTTTTTTATTTATTCAATTCATAGACGTACCAGGTTATCAATGAAGGTCTCATGTATATTAAGGTACCAAGAAATTGCAAGTAAAAGACGTTGACAAATAATTCGCGCAAACATGATAATTTTAACCATCTTGTACCAAAGTATGTTTCGTGTCATATTAATTCAGGGAGTATAGGAGTATTATTTGTAAAAGCATTTGATCCACAAATTGATCCATTTCATTGGCACTATTTATCACTGTAGGCAAGACAGTAGATCACGTGTTGGAACCAGCCAATCACAAAGTTCAAAGAATGTCAACATAGCCAGCATTGCTATTGCACAGGCGCAAGCCGCACAACTTCAAGGGCAGTCGGCTGATTATAATTACCAAACTCAGCAGCCACAACAGGTAGGGTTTTGCTCTTCTCTTCGCATTATGTAGTGCGCAGTTTGCGAGTATTTTATTTGCAGAATTGCAATTCCAAATGCATGTGCCCGACAAACACATACAGGGAAAACACACAACGGTATGGATTTTTGATCGAAAATAGTATATAAATATTATAATATATTTGAGTGCTGGCTTCTTCAGAGTACTAACATGTAACATATAGTAGAAAAATGAATGATCTATTGGATTTAGATTAAGTCTTGTCGAACTACCATTACCGTACAGCATTCGCATTGACTTATGTCTAGAAATAGATTCATTGTTGAGAGTTTTGGGCAACGTGCCTTTCACAACTCTCGTTTTAAAAGGAATCTCATATTTTAGCTTTTCCATTCCCTCCACTCCGTCTTCCCCAAAACAGCGTTGTTAGGTATGGTAGAAAGACCTGCCGACGAATTAACGAAACGTTTGGTTGTATTGACAATTTTCTCGCATCTTTTTCTTCATCAGTACGCTCAAGCTGTGTCAGGTTCTCAACAGGCTACAGGTATGAAATCATTTCAAAACATGCAATGTATTGTAAGCAATGGCTAAAGGTATAGTATCAACATGTTATATCAAAGTCTGGGAAGCAAAGTTTGTCTTTAGTACTACCAGCGATTGTAGTGCATTTGGTGACCCTCCTTTACGATACGAAGCACTCCTTTTTGATAAGGAATTGCCCGTTAAGGTGCTGCAAACAATCTTAGTTTTCCCTAATCAACTGCATTACGACAAGTACTTGTTTAAAGTTTCAATGCAAACTTTGGCTGGTGCTAGAAATTAAGGTAAAGACTTACATCGAATCTATTTTGTAAAATGGTCGTGCTATTTGATAAACTTGCATGGCAAATTCGATCTTTCTTATTATTCGTTGATCGACCCATCATCTCGAGGATTTTCACCAGGATACACATGCAATTTGAGGACCAACTTCCAGCGTTTGTTGTTATAATCAATATCAAAGTATCAATATGCAGCTGCTTTTGCAACATGACATTTAGCACTGTCAAAAACAGGCAATAATTTTCATTGGCCCTCGATGCATGTTCTTCAAAAATGATTCAGCGTATCGCTGTTACTCTGGCCCTCTTATATGTGCAAAGCACTCCATTTTATTTGTTTTAATAGGTGTGACTGCCGGGTTTGTAGTTGCTTTGTCAACTACGTAAACCATTTATCATAGTTTGATGTTTTAAGGACAGTTAGCACCATGTGATTGCAAGAAGTTGTGTGGTCTGTCTCAATATCTTATAAGCGCCGGGAACTACATTACCAGTATTGTTAATCCTGGTTGTGCGTGATCGCTTTGCTCCCTGTCGCTCCGCAAAGCAGGATGTTATACGGTTTTGTTTCAGTGTTGTATCAAAGGTGTTTTTAATGCTTTCATCAAAATAGTGGATCGTTCAGAGGCATTCTGTAATGAAGAAGGAGGCCAGATAAGACCGTGATATTTGCATGTTCCGGTCCTTGATTCCTGTGTTTCTTTTCGTTTAGACTCGAATCAGCTTTCAACCCAACCTGCAATACAAACAATTCAAGGTACCACTATTAATTTATCAATGTGTAGTTTTCATCTTCATAAACGATTGGTTTAAAGAGCATATGATATTCAATGATTCCCTATCTCCTTCGAATTGATTGGAACGTAAAAATTAGACCTAAGACTTTCCTAAAGATTACCGTGTCTGCCGACTTTCCACCGTTCGATGGATATTTTAGATATGAGTTCTGCGTTACATTCTTGCCTTCTAAGTTTTTCTGGAAACATATCGAACAAACTGGAAGCAGTAACGGTTCCGAGGTAGAATTGTAAGAATTAAGTTTGCATTAATATCTAAGTTATACTCGATGCCATTTTGATTTGATAAACTTCATCTGGTTGAAATGTTCAACTTTATATAGTAGCGATATCTTACTGACTTTTTTCCAGAGTTGAAAAATGATGCTCTTTAGTTAACTTTTAATTAATATGAAATTTATGATTCCATACAATAAACACAAATAATATACTATAATCTGCTTCATCTCCATCATCATCGTTATCATTAACTAAATGAATAAAAATAATAAGTATAATTGTAATAATTTATCGTAGCTACCCAGCAACAACAGCAACAGGTTACAGCTCAGCCTGTCCAACAACAATTTGTCCAACAGCAACAACAGCAGCAGCAACAACAACAGGCCCAGTCGCAGTACGCTCAACGTCAACATGCCTTTGATAACTACACGTACGATCCTAACACAGGTTACTATTATGACCCAACAACTGGCTTGTATTACGATGCTAATACTGGGGTTAGTGTTTTGAATTATACATAATATACTATAAATTTTATGTAACGTAATTATGTATTACGGTGCTAAATGCATTTGAAAGACACTTTGTTTTTAAAGAAAATGAAAAAATAATATTGACCATTTTGAGTTGTCTATTTAACTTTGAATCGTGTTCTTTCTTTGTTCTCTAAATAGTTATAATCAATATTAGTTTCAATTTCTTTGTTCACAGTATTATTACAATGGTACAACGGGAAGATTTCTCCACTGGGATGCGCAAAAACAACAGTACTTCATTGTAAATCAAGATGGGTATGTTCCTTTTTTGATCAGTTCTTGCATCCATGTGAAAATGTTTAAGTATTTAGCATAGACCATATTGCCAGTCATAAATGCAAAGTTCGATACAGTAAATTAGTTGTATTGTCTGCTATGAATAACACTATTCGCTTTTTAACTGCTGTCTCTGTACACACTCTATAATATTACAAATATGATTTGCTGTTTTCAGAGAATTGCATTCCATAGAACAGCTTATTTTCATTCCCGCGTTTGTTGGATCATGTTCAGTGCAAACTCTAGTCGGTAAAATAGCTATGCCACAATTAAGTTATTCAGTATCGTTCCTAATCGTCGTTTGTTCGGTATTTTCCAGGTCGCTTTCAAGCATGGATAATGAAGGCAATCCAATACCAACGTCAGGTACTGGCTCAGGTGAGCCACTGTTTGTACAATTTTTTACTTGTTATAGGTAATGATTTGTAATGGAAGATAACTGCAATGGAAATATAATTGCAGCTACGGGTTTTTTAAGACCTTTCTAGCACAGGTCGGGTTCCTGAAATTACTTATTGTATTTTATTCACCTAAAGAAAATTTCCAATTCTTTATGTCTGTTTGTATAATATTATAAATTATACTTCTGTAAACATTAGGCTATGATTAGCTTGCTTTTGTAGCTACTATCTTAAAACCTATTGTATCATAAGGTTTTAAAAAAGGCAAACTACATACGACAAATCAGTTATCATTGTTGTTATTTTTCATCATGAATAGTATAAGTATATTCTTAAACATTTATCGGCCAAAACGAAAAAAAAATATGCATTTGAGTATTTCAGGCCGTAAAATCTAAATATCGTATTCCTGTTTTTGACTCGGTTTCTTGGTTTTTCATACTCCAGAATCTGAGTTATCTGTAACTGGTTTCTGTGATGCTTATTGTAATAGTATCACTAGTTTAGTTCTATGTCCTTCTGGAATGGCCCTTGGGTAGTTAGCATCTATTACTCTGCCGGGTATCTTCTTTGCAGTGTGGTGAGGTGTTTAGTAATTAGTTTCGTTTGTAGTTTGCCTTTTTTAAAACCTTATTTTGAGCTTAAAACGGTTCAGCCTTAAGCTTGATATTTTTCAGGATGATTTAATGTGATCGGTCAAAGCCAAATCATGTTTTTAGCAGTATCTTAGAAATTTTTGGCGTGGCTAAGCTAATTAAAACTCCCTAGCAAGTAACGCTATCATTAAAACCAAAATAAGCTACAATGTTCTTTGTATTGTTTAAAACCCTTAATTTTATATAGAGTTATAGTATCTAGAAACAGGTTTTACTTTCTTATTCCAAGTAAAATTTTAAACTTGACATTTCTACATCAATTATTATTCATGAATACATGATGTACATTATACTCTAAAGTACAAGCAATAGTGCAGGCTTTTGAATATGCATAGTCGCCATGCATCTATATTTTGGGCTGACTCATAACAAAACTTAGCGTAATAACCAGATCTTGGTTAATCCATTTACCTATAAAGATAGATGTATAGGAGGAAATCAAAGTATACTTTGCTTGTATCTTACGAGTTTGTAGAGTTGAAGCAAACGTTCGATAATTTGTTATTTTCGATAATTTGTTAAAAGTTTTTGTTATTTTTCGTGCCTTAGAAAAAGTCAAGTCAAAACCTACTGGATCCAATGCCAGGAAGGTAAGATGGAGTATTTTTATTGATATGATTTTTTTCTGGTATTTGATATTTTATAAAGAGCCCTTGTCATGCGAGGCTTTCTGAAACTATTATATCATATATTATATAATATTATTTTAAATTATATTATATTATATTATATTATATTATATTATATTATATTATATTATATTATATTATATTATATTATATTATATTATATTATATTATATTATATTATATTATATATTATTATATTATATTATCAGCTTTTTCAGTGGGCTTGGTACTAAATTTCTGTGATCCTATATTTCTTATTTCACTTAGATTGCCAAGGACATGGAACGTTGGGCAAAGAAAATGAATGAAGCAAAAGTTGCAAAAAGTAATGCTGCCCGAAAAGCGCAATTACTGCAGCAAGAGCAAGAAGCAAAAGAGGAAGCGATTAGACAGCAAATTCAAAATGAAATTTTGCAAAATGTGACGAAATCGATCCCAGATGCTGTCAAGGTTTGATTGTCTTTCTACCTCCTCTGGTGAAAAAGAATTTTCATCCCTGCAACAAAATTAAGAAGCAACCCTAGACGACCTTGCCAAAATTACCTGCATGCATACATACTTTTTTGATTATAGCTAAGTTCTCCTTTGATTTACAAATCATTTCAAAGACCCTGATATCTTACTGAAAATAAGCCTCTTATCATTAGATATTTATTTGCTAGACATTTAATGTTCGTTTTCTTTGTTATTTTTGTAATGGATCACAACACTCAGCTAAAAATCATTCCATCCAAACATTTCCTTGCAGCGCTGCTATCTGTGCTCTTTTTCAGTGCCTTGCATCTCTCTGTTGTCGAAATATGATTTTAAGACCATCAATAGGTTTGATAAGTGACAGATAAAAAGGCACGACTTGCCATGAAAACTGGGCCCTTTTCATCTTACGCTTTATACTGAGACATTTTTAGTCTCTTCAAGTCAATAATATTAAAATTGGGAAGACTAGAAGCTACAAACATTGCAATTTAACCTTATTGTATTGCAATTTTCCCTTATATGTGAGGAATTTGTGTAAATTATCGTTGCAGATTACATCGAAAACATTATTTGCAGCTGATGATGATGACAACAGCCAATCGTTAGCTGCTTTGATCGCTGCCAAAACAGAAGCCAAAGGTCTTCGTGAGTAACATCTTGTAGTAAAATATCTTTAGTTCAATCCTAATTTCTTTAGCTCATTGGTTTTTAATTTTAGCTTATTTTTTTATTCTTTAATTCATTGTTTTCTCCTTTAGTTTCTTTATTTGTTCTTTAGTCCATCGCTTTCCTTATTATTTAGTTTGCGTCCGTCTTCTTTCGTTGCTTGTTTTCTTTTTTGGTTTATTGACCTATTCATTTCATTGGTTGCTTTTTTACTTCACACAACTGGACCAAATATGACATGTGACATCCGCGTGCTTCGCTGAGCGGCACCTTCTCTGGATTAAAGATCAAAGGGCACAAAAGAGTCGTGCAACACTTTATGTACAATATTGCAGTCCTGGCTGGATTACCTGGGGATTCACACCTTTTAATTGTGACGAGGGCCCATTAAACTTTGTTTGCTCTGCCTCTAATAGTGCAGGTTTGGTAAAAGGTAGTTGCGGATTCAATTACTTCTGATACATTAAATATTACGTATCCTTATTATAAGGACTCGGAGTACATTAAAACCTAGTTTTATAAAACTGCTTGAAAAAAGCTAAAGATTTCAAGCAACTGGAAGTAATATTTGCTCTTTTTCTTGATTATAGAGAAATGTAATTCGACCCTCATTGTCTTTTCATTTAATAGTTATGTCTTGAAAACTGCTAAATAGCATTGTAGAGCTCTAAAATATCGTTTGTTGTTTTTCGTAGCCTCGAGCTTAGTAGCTGAGTATGGTGATGATTCTGATGATGACCAGACGGAGAGGCATATCGATTGGGACAAACTCACTTGTCTTCTTTGCAAACGGCAGTTCCCAAACAAAGATATTTTAACAAAGCATCAGCAAATGTCTGATCTCCACAAGGTCAGTTTATTTAGATGATATATTTCTGTGAACTATAAGGTAGTCTAACAACATTAAATTAACGGAAGAAGCCCTGTATGCTGGGGTGAAATATAATTAATTTAATATGTAAGTCTATTATTATTATCTGGTCATATTTACTCCTGCCACTTTGCACTACTACCGCTTTGCATTCTTCTTTATCTCCCTCATTTATATGCATCGTTGCAAGTATTCTTTGATAGTCCGGTAGGCAGCCTGTTATTTTGTTATCCATTGTACCTATTACAGTAGTCTTACTAGTAACCAATAAAAGTTTCTTTCTTATAAAGCTGAGTTTCGTCCCCTATATAGGCCTATCATGCTATCTCTATAAACCAAAACGAGACTTATTTAATTGCAACTCAAAGCGATGCCATAAGCTGAGTTACTTCAGACTATACCAACCTAGAATGATCTAACAGTTATCAATTGTCTAGGGCTAATGTAACATGGTACCAGATGTCTTATTTTTAGTTGAATTATTAGAAGTTGCTAAGAATACACTACCCCTCGCCGCTGTAGCATTTTTTTTGCTCTCAAATCTTCACTTTTGTGAGCTTCATCTTATGTCTATTATGACATGCTCTATTCTCCAGAGCCCTGATGGTTCAATTGTAATTTGCTAACGTTGTTATAATAACATTTTATGGTATGGTGCCTAAAGGTGCCTTTTTTGGTTTTTTCAAAATACATTTGAAGCTAATGGGTTCATTTATCTTTTCCAGCAAAACTTAGAAAAATTCAAGCAGAAGCAAAAAAGTTAATCGCTTCTTAATCAGGTATGAACTTATTTATTTTTGCTTTTCTCAATTGCTTTAATTGTGCACAATCCAGTTTAAGTTGTAGTCTCATTTGATCATCTATCCATACAATATAAATATACTCAAACCCGCTAAAAATGAGTTCAGCACTAAATCCATAAAACCAAATGCAAACTACAATCAAAGCAGATGTAAATGATTTCATAACAGTCTATGATATAGATTGATGAAGGAGGGGCAATCTAAGCAGACAAACTAAGCGAGAGACTCCCGTCCATATTAGCAAAGTGATTAAGACATGTTTTAAAAAATGTGAACAAGATATGCCCTGAGGCCATGGTAATGCAGAGGCCAAGAGGCCAAACAGGCATTAGTATCAAGCTTTCAATTGAAACCAAAAGTGTGATATAGCCAACTGTGTATGAAGAGTATTTGAAATTCAGCGACAAAAATGAAGGACTAATTGGAATGTATCATGGGAATTTTCGACTACTTTTATAGTTTGTAATTTTTATCGTTGTTTCTTAGCTACTGCAATGCTTTGAAACTCACGAAACATTATCACAGGTTATATTTACCAACTTGCATCTTCATACGGTGGAAACTCGCGAAGCGTCGGGATCTTCACGGTAGAGTTACGCCTGGTCTTTTGCACGGCCATGAAATAGTTGAAATTATGCTTGAGCTTTTGAAAGAGCCAGCATCGAATTAGATCGCCGTTTTAGATAACACGTGTTTTTTCATGTTTTTCAGACTCTTAGATTGAATTGTCACTGTTCTACCTTATCTTGGCCTCCAGATTCATACTCAATATGTGGAGATGTAACATTAACAATTTCCGGACAGGACTTTTTTACGGTTGGAATTGACTGTGGAAAGGCAGAGGTTCTCTACTCTAATGAAACTTTGTAAATTAAGACTAGAGTTTACAAGCCCTTCACATGATCTATGTTGCCAAGATTCCAGAAGTCGTAGGTCCTTAGAAGCTCCAAATTTTTAAGAATAACATCTTACTGATAACACCATTGTAAACCCAGAAAGCTTTTTCTAATTAAGACTTCCCCTTAGGCTGTCGGCTGTTATTTGTAGATTAGGTCTCGTTTTGCAGATTTTAAAAAACTTGATGATTAAATGTGTCAAGTCCTGTCTGTTTTGAATGTTATTTGAACAGTTTATATATGATATTTAACTGTTGTATTTTCTCATCAGGGAATTAAAAATCAAGTACATGTGTCATTTTTTTTCTCTAACACTTCACATTTTTCTCATCAAAAATAATTTAGAACTCGATAAGTCTTTAACTCCGCAAAATTTTGAAACGCGAGCAAATCGGAAACATATCCTAGCGTTATTACGTTTTTTATCGGACAAATTTCGGGTCATAAAAGTCCGATAATGATCAACACGTAGCACTTATCAAATAACCAAAATCGGATCGAAATACTCCCGATTAAATTGGCCTCTACCGATTAATAACCGAATATCGTTTATTATTAGTAAATTATTAGTTCACGATATAACGGGAGAGAGATTTTGTGGACCCCATGGTTAAACCAGGAAGATGCTGTGGTTGAGGAACAGCATAGAGTGCTTTGCGATTTGACGTCATATGAAACCAAGCCATCAGATATTGTGAATTTGACGTCACATGAAGTAAAATTTACGTAATAAATAAATTGCAAGCACTTTAAATCGCATTATTTAAGAGTTAATCTACGACGAGAACGTTTTGTTAGAGTACAATATGGAATCGCGTATTAGAGAAGAAATTTGGATTTAAAATCACGGCAACAATGGGTTGCAATTACTCAAAATTATGTGGCTGCTTGGGTAAGTTATTTTTGCTCTGTTTCAAACATTTTTATCTACTTTTATTCGATCTATTCAATATGTTCAAAGCATTTCTTGATAACTTGGATATTATGATTTTCCTAAGACATTCCGCACCACAGACAGTGAAACAAGGGAGATAATATCGACAGTTAATGGTTGTTTTTGCAGGAAGAAAGTCAAGCCGTCGAAATAATGCCAGGGAGGCGTATAGGCCGAGAAGGTCTAGTGATGGAGTGTCAACAGAGGGAGAAACATCGGAAGGTGACACTTTTGAATGGAACGGTGAGTTACTTATAATTTGGTATGAAACTCATTTACTAGGGTTTTGTGCCTATTAAGAGAATTACTTAAATTTGCTTTCTCCCTTCGCTCAAAGGATTTGTTTTATATCTTTTGGCACATTCACAATTCTCTATTACATGCTTCGCTTTAAGGTGATCACATCCTTGAAGGAGCTCGAGATAGGACGGTCTTTGAAATGATGTTCTATCACATATGGAATATGTGTATTATAGCTTCCCTTCTGAATTGATTTATTTCATGTGTGTAGAATATTAGTACCCGCTTGTGGAACAAAGAGGGATATACTTTGTTTCTCTGGGTATCATGGACTTTGCAATAATCGGACAACTAATCTGTTTTGATTTCCAAGTGAGTCCAAATCTAAAGTAACAATTTAGTACGTCTTGTTCTACGACTAATTTCTTTTAATTGCTCTTTCTACATGATTTCAGGCACTTAAATCAGATGGGTAAACAGTAATTTTGTTTCCTTTTAAGGTGCTTACAATGACTTTGAAGAGAGTAACTCGAGGACATCAGTCATGTCGATTTGCAATACAACATCGTATACTAGACGAGTTAAGCAAACTGTAATTACACCTGATCAAATAGTAGAAGACCGCAATATATTCGAGCATGTCAGCATTACAAGAAGGACACTGTTATTTAATGATGGTAGCCGTGAAACTCACGAAATTGTTACAACAAAGTCTTCTATTACAGTTCAAAGAGCATCTGCTATTATAAGCGCAAGCAATGTTAGTGTAAATGAAGTGATACCGAATGGTAGGGCCATTTGTGGTGATGTTTATGGTAACATTGATGAAGATTATAACACAGAAGATCAATTTGATGAATGGGAGAATAGTTTTGACTTAGAAGACCTTTTTGATGTATTTTCACAAGACAATTTGGACGTACATGATATAAATGAAAGTCTTACTGAGGAAGTTGAAGCAATAACCAATGAAATAGAGGATTTGATGTGTGTCGACCATAAAGACGAGCAGGCTATGAAAGAAGAAAACCTTGCAACGGAAATGAATTTTGAGGCAATAATTGAAGAAGCAGCGAAGATCTTCGAGGAAAATCCAAGAGTAAATTCCGTAAACGGCAAATCAAAACATTACGCAAGTCCATCTATCCATGAAACCGATGCTGATAGTATATCTGCATTGGTCAATAATTTTGAAACGGATGAAAAAGAAGAGAGCGCTGTAACAAAAGAGGACGAAACTGAATTGACTGGCTTACAGAAGATGGGAAATGATTGTTCGGAGCCAAATAACTTTCACAATGATTTAATTGAACCAAAAGTCAAAGAATCAAGCAGCTTGTACGAATCAAATCCAATTGAAGTTTGTAGAGCTTTAGAAAGAATGTTCGATGATGAAATGATATTGAATGGATCCTTAAAAGCAAAGCTTAATGATGAAAAGATTGCAGATAATCTTGAAACAGTTTTGAATGATGATTCTGATACTGTAGTTGCGGAGAGTGTCAAAGAAGATAAGACTGATTCAAATAGTAAGAAATATGATGAAAATTCCAAAGGGGAGCTAACAGATGATGGTATAGATGACAATGCCGTAGCAGAAGTTCTAATTAATGGCGATGAAGAGAGAACAAACCCAGAAACAGATGTCATCGATAGGCTGTTGACTAATGCAAGTCCAACGCCTTCAGTCCCATGTCCAACAAGTGATATCGTTGGTGATATGGACCAATTGCCACACGAAATTCACCATAAGCAACATGTCATACAAGCAGTGGAGAATTTCGAAGGAGTTTCCAACACATTCCATGATAATGTAAGTGATAATATAAAAGAACTGTCTTTAAACAAGGGTGAATATGATATTGAACTTAAGCCTGGTGTTGTAGACCAGTCTATCAATGAGGAAGATAATGATGCACTTGCAACTGCAGTTGTATTTCAATTTGTCGATAAAGAATGCAGGGATGAAACGGCCAAAAGGAACAATTTATCATCGCCTTCACAATTGCCTGCCGATTGCTTCGCAGTGGCTGCCTTGAATGCCACTTCTGATGATGCTACCATGCTTTGTGATGCCATTACAGCACCTAATTGTAATGATTGTTTTTGCCATGAAAACGAAACAGAATTTACTGGCCATACAACAGACAAGACTTCTTCCCCCTCACCTGCGTCGAATTATAAAGAATCGGAAGATTCCAACACGCATTCTTTGACATCTGGAAGTGCTGATTTTTCTAATGGTGAAGTTTCGACGGAAACCCCTGATTGCCATTTGGCACTAGAAACGGGGGAGATTGACTTGAGATGTAGAAAGTCGCAAGTAACCTCTTGAGAGTTAATTTATGAACATGATAACTTGATAATTTAAGTTGCATTTGAGTAAATGATGATTGATATTTTTTCAAAGTAATTGTGTATTATAGTATTATATTTTTTTGCGGTACTGTTACAGCTGTTATTTTTGTGACATACATCCCTTCAAAGAATGGCAAATTCTATTTGTTTCCCCTGTCTTCAAACAATGGTTCCCATTGATAATTTTTCCTTCCTACAATACTGTCCTTATCGGATGTTTCAAACAGATGTAAAATTACGTCCTAAAAAGTACCGCTAAAATTGCTTCAAAATGGGATGATCTTTCAATGAACAAATATGTGATTAGCAATTGATATCATAAATGATAAGATACAACCATGTTGACAGTCTTAAACAAATGGTGATTATTTCGTATCAGTTTCCTTCATGTTAAGCTTGTTAGTTTAGTCAGAGTTACGGCTGAAAGAATCCAGTTCCTGCTTTGAAATTAGCAGGGAACTGTTTAATTTCCGTAATAAATGATTTATCTTTATAAGCAGCTTTGTGCACATTTTTCATATCAATTTTGAACAATTTACCCGTAATAAAGGGACAGTTCGCATTACCAACTTAGGAATGCATTTAGCCTAACCTTAGCTCACCAGAGGGGGGAAAGGCCTCCCCCTTAATCCCCCTTCACGGCACTTGTGATAAAGCATCTCTGTTAATCTCAAGCTAAACGACTATCGAAGCATCAACAATGATTTGCTGGTTGTGATTAGGATATGGTCATTGATATACAAATGGCATCGTTAAAGCTCGATGTAGAGGACCATCCTATTAGGCGTTAAGCTGCAAGCATTGTTGATTGTGGTTTATCAAGAGCAAAAAATTTCAATAAATTTTCATCCAGACAAATGGACAAAAATGTGAAGTATTTTTAGACCTTGAGTAACGCATCGCAAATGCAAATCCTTTTTTGTGCATTCTCAAATGGCAACAACAACAACAATAATAAATCCCAACAATACGATCAACGTTATTCCAACATGGCGTCCAATGCAATCAAATATTTGCTGGAATTGTACTAGAAAAGAGGCCTTTGTTTTTTAGACAATAGGGGAATACCAATTCAAGCCCGACTGACCAATAGTTTGCTTGCGACGTTCGCTACATGGGCATTCCCTCAAAACATGAATCCACCAATCAACGATGGTCTTGTAAACCTTCTGCAACACCGAACAATACGTGTCGTAGGCGAGCTCGCCATATTGTGGCCATGGGCTGGATACAGGACTGACTTATATGCGCCTGACGATTCAAGACGATTCAAGACGATTCATGACGATTCAAGACGATTCATGACGATTCAAGACGATTCATGACGATTCAAGACGATTCATGACGATTCAAGACGATTCGGCGTAAATATATGGTTCATTGTCGGGTCAATTTCTTGCTTACAACACGAGTATTTTTCAAAAGAAGAATTTCAACAAATTCATGGAAGCCTTATCCATCGTTTATGGCTACTGGTATTTTCTAGTTTTCCTGCAAAATGTTGAAACATTGCAGAAATCCCTCTGCGTTTGCATGTGAACAACCCTTCCCCAGGCCATTTTCGTTGCAGTCGATGTCCTAATTCTGCATATTATCGGTAGTAAGATTTTAAAATCTCCGGAAAAAAAACATTGGTCATACCTTTAAAGGATTTTTCAGGAGTTGCAACAAGTCTTGGCGATGAAAAAGTTCTTTTCATTCATGTCTGAGGTGGACGTACTTTACCAACATTTCTTGTGCGATTAGGCCTAATTTTGTGGCGAAGCATGTTATACTGTCGATATTATGGTAAAAATAACAAAATTTCTACTTAAAGCTTTGCTCAGGGAAAAATTTTCCATCTTATGTATTAATCTGCCTCTTGTTTACATGCATTTTATCAATGGTATCGCTTCTCACAAGAGTGAAAAAGATCGGGGAAAATGGTCATCTTTTTGAAGGAGTTTCCCTTTTCTGCAATTAAACTAACTCAAACTGAAACTCAAAATATGCCTTGTTTAATGTCAACCTCATCCATTGAGAATATTATCCAAGCAAACTCAATAAATTTTGTTTTTATTATTTTGAAAACTTTATTTTGGTTTTCGTTTTACGTTTTTTTAAGGATTGAAAGTAATTATAGGAACTGACAATTAACCTCAGGGAAAGCCCCTGTCTGGCTTGCAGCATGCCCTGTTTCCAGAAAATGGTGTATGTTGTAGGATAAATAACTTTGAGAAAAAGAGCTAATATGAACATTTTTCATAAATAGTCGTGTTTATCGGTTCATTCTCACCCGTTTATAGGGACTCTCGAAATATTTTAGTGTCCTTTAGTTATGGGGGGCTTCGTCGCAAAGTGGCCCAAAATTATGATACAACTCTCAAACGGTGCACTTGGTGGGATGAATAACTATGTTTAAAAATGTAAATATAAAAATATTTTATAAACAGTCGTGTTTATCGACTCTTTCTCACCCGTTTATAGGGATTCTCGAGATATTTTAGCGTCCTTTAGGTATGGGGGGCTTCGTCGCAAAGTGGCCCAAAATTATGATACAACACTCAAACGGTACACTTGGTGGGATGAATAACTGTGTTTAAAACTAGAAATATAAAAATATTTCATACACAGTCGTGTTTATCGACTCTTTCTCACCCGCTTATAGGGATTCCCGAGATATTCAAGTGTCCTTTAGGTATGGGGGGCTTCATCAAAAAGTGACGCAAAATTGTGATACAACACTCAAACGGTGCACTTGGTGGGATGAATAACTGTGTTTAAAACTAGAAATATAAAAATATTTCATAAACAGTCGTGTTTATCGACTCTTTCTCACCCGTTTTTAGGGATTATCGAGATATTTTGATGTGCTTTAGGTATGGGGGGCTAAATTGAAAAGTGACGCAAAATTGTGATACAACACTCAAACGGTGCACTTGATGGAATGAATCCCTATAAGCGGGTGAGAAAGAGTCGATAAACACAACTGTGTATGAAATATTTCCATATTTCTAGTTTTAAACACAGTTATTCATCCCATCAAGTGCACCGTTTCAGTGTTGTATCACAATTTTGCGTCACTTTTCGACGAAGCTCCCCATACCTAAAGCACATCAAAATATCTCGATAATCCCTATAAACGGGTGAGAAAGAGTCGATAAACACGACTGTGTATGAAATATTTCCACATTTCTAGTTTTAAACACAGTTATTCATCCCATCAAGTGCATCGTTTATAAGTGCTAATGTTCAATTGAATCGTCATGAATCGTCATGCGCAGATAAACAACCATATTGGTGCGGAGCGCCAGCAAATAGCGTAGCGAGTAAATAGCGGACTCCCAGAAAATAGCGGAATTTTCATTGAGGGTGATATCGGTGCAATAGTTGACTATTTATGACTAAAATCCACACATTTTATTATTTCTATGTTTAAAAACACAATTTTTCACTTTTAGTCATAAAACACTGCTATTCTTAACAATGATTGCCTGATTTTTGGTCTGTTTCTCTGATAGATATTGGCCTAGGCCATGATAACTCTAAATATAAGTTTTGAAAGCAAAACAAACACAATGTATATGTTGATCTGTAGAAAACTGTTCAACACTCACATTTAAAATACCTACAAACTTTAAGAAAAATTTACCCTTTAAAAGTTACTGTTTGAGGATGCTAAAACTTACACAGCCAAAAGGCTTTGCTGTCATACACCTCGAGGTGACATTCGCTCGGTGAAATAACATCCGCATCAGAGATGAAGAGTGGCGCAGAGTGGAGTAACATACAGTTCTCCAAGTTATTATTTTGAAACCACCAGTCATATTCATTCCAATAGCCAAAAATCTAGTGCTTGGACAGGCGCTCATTATAAAGAATGATGGTTTTATCGAGCATCCTTAGAAAATCTACTCCAAAAAGGGTTGGATCTTTCCAAAAAAGTCCCCAGAAAATAGCGGAATGTTCAATTTAATAGAGATAACAACGATTTTCAAGCAGTTTTTGACTGCAATATCGTTATTTGCAATATCATAGTTTGTATAAAGTCCTTTTTGCTGAATTATTTCAAGAAATAGAGTTTTCTATAAAGTTTCTTATAAGTGATGTTGCTCCAGATCACCGAAGACTCCCCCATTTTCTGGTCATCATAATTGACAAAAATCCCGTCATTTTCATTGCCTTCTTCCAAATTCTAGTACTTTGACAGGCGTTTATTGTATAGAATGATTGTTTTATCGAATATCTTTTGAAAAAATACTCCAAAAAGGGTGGGCTCTTTTCAAAAAAGTTCCCAGAAAATAGCGGAATGTTCAATTTAATAGAGATAACAACGATTTTCAAGCAGTTTTTGACTGCAATATCGTTATTTGCGACTGCAATATCGTTATTTGCGATATTATAGTTTGTATCAAGTAATTTTTGCTGAATTATTTCAAGAAATAGAGTTTTCTGTAAAGTTTCTTATAAGTGATGTTGCTCCAGAGCACCGAAGAATCCCCCATTTTCTGGTCATCATAATTGACAAACATCCCGTCATTTTCATTGCCTTCTTCCAAATTCTAGTACTTTGACAGGCGTTTATTATATAGAATGATTGTTTTATCGAATATCTTTTGAAAACCTACCTCAAAAAGGGTGGGCTCTTTTCAAAAAAGTCCCCAGAAAATAGCGGAATGTTCAATTTAATAGAGATAACAACGATTTTCAAGCAGTTTTTGACTGCAATATCGTTATTTGCGATATTATAGTTTGTATCAAGTCCTTTTTGCTGAATTATTTCAAGAAATAGAGTTTTCTGTAAAGTTTCTTATAAGTGATGTTGCTCCAGAGCACCGAAGAATCCCCCATTTTCTGAAAATCATAATTGACAAACAACTCCTCATATTCATTGCCTTCTTTAAAATTCTAAAACTTTGACAGGCGTTTGCTATATAGAATGATGGTTTTATCGAATATATTTTGAAAAACTACTCCAAAAAGGGTGGGCTCTTTTCAAAAAAGTCCCCAGAAAATAGCGAAATGTTCAATTTAATAGAGATAACAACGATTTTCAAGCAGTTTTTGACTGCAATATCGTTATTTGCGATATTATAGTTTGTATCAAGTCCTTTTTGCTGAATTATTTCAAGAAATAGAGTTTTCTGTAAAGTTTCTTATAAGTGATGTTGCTCCAGAGCACCGAAGAATCCCCCATTTTCTGGTCATCATAATTGACAAACACCCCGTCATTTTCATTGCCTTCTTTCAAATTCTAAAACTTTGACAGGCGTTTACTATATAGAATGATGGTTTTATCGAATATATTTTGAAAAACTACTCCAAAAAGGGTGGGCTCTTTTCAAAAAAGTCCCCAGAAAATAGCGGAATGTTCAATTTAATAGAGATAACAACGATTTTCAAGCAGTTTTTGACTGCAATATCGTTATTTGCGACATTATAGTTTGTATCAAGTCCTTTTTGCTGAATTATTTCAAGAAATAGAGTTTTCTGTAAAGTTTCTTATAAGTGATGTTGCTCCAGAGTACCGAAGAATCCCCCGTTTTCTGGTCATCATAATTGACAAACATCCCGTCATATTCATTGCCTTCTTTCAAATTCTAGTACTTTGACAGGCGTTTATTGTATAGAATGATTGTTTTATCGAATATCTTTTGAAAACCTACCTCAAAAAGGGTGGGCTCTTTCCAAAAAAGTCCCCAGAAAATAGCGGAATGTTCAATATCATTCAGATGAAATCGATTTTCAATCATTTTCAATCTTTAAGAAGCCAGTCTCGGAAAATTTAACTGGAAGATATTTTCAGTTTAAGTCTAGTGCTAAAAAAAGAAACCATCGACAATATCTAGTTCTTATGCCAATCTTTCATCTACTACTCAATTCTCCTCTTTCCCAGCTTATCTGACAGTAGCGCTCGGGGGGTAGGGGGCGTGGGGGTTTTTTTTTAATACACATTTTTTCTTTGACTGTATTAATTCGGAAATCGGGAAGCAGCGTCATTTGCTTTGGGTAAAAAAAGTTTTGATTATTGTTATATTTTTGTATCGTTCTGCCTACGCTTTCCATGCCATAGCTTTCTTTATTAGGAGTGCAAAATAGCGTCATTTATCAAAGAAGCATGTAAACACTTTTTTAGACTAGCACAATGTCGTGGAAAATGTCGCTCCTTTTAGACTCTAAAAGTTTCAATCAAACCACTTAGCTCAGTTACGTATCATCACTTTTTAAAATCTTATGGGGGCTATTTTGCATTTTCAAGGTTTTGGGACCTTGTCATCATGCCATTCCTCTTTCCCCTGCTTTCTCCATTTGGTTTTACAAGTCTTTTTTATCTAAATACTTTACTGTCTATAATAAAAGCAAATAAAAGTATAACAACCTTTATTACCTTATTATTTAATTAAACAAAAACCAATTTAATTAAAACTATTGTTATTCGCTTTCACTGTCTAATGACGCTTTTGTTAAAGTATTTGCCAGACATTCTTTAAATAGTTTATTTTTACTCCTCTTATTTTCATATATCTGGCCTTTTCCCTGTTTCAATGGATCGCATGTCCTCACCTCAAAATCTCTACTTAAAAGGTCTGCTGCACGTTTTCTAGTACAAGGACCGCTTAGCTTCTCTAAGTAACAACGACAAGACATACATTGCCATAGTTCTGAATCAAAGTCGCCCTCTTCACAGTGAGGATGGAACCAATTTTTGCAATAAGAACATTCAAACATTTTCTCACTGGTATACGGCATTTTACAATGGCAGTACAATTGTACATCAATTTCGTACAATGTTTTAGTCTTCTGGCGTGGTGTAGAGTTAAAGGTAATAAAATCGAAAGACTTCAATTCCAGGCAGTACATTAGTTGCTTTCTAAGGTTTTGGTAATTGAAATATACTGCTTGTGGGTCTATGCCCCTACAAATACATAACGCATGGAAGATTGCAGCAACTCCACTTAGTGTATGTTTATTGACAGTTAAAACATCGGCCACATCTATAGTTAGTTCTTTTTGTCGTGTATTAAAAAGCCTACATGCATGCTCTTCTAAAGATATATGATACTTAACATTTTTCTTCGTCACATCGCTATAAGTTCTTACTGCTGCGTCATACAGCGTTACATACCCAGGTAGGGAAAAAACATTTGATAGTGTGCCCCATGTCGACTCATTTGACCTACTTCGCCTCATAGTTCGGTCTGTTAATACAATTTTACACATCAATCGTGCAAAATTTGATACCAGCATGAAACTTTCCAGACATATGTAGTTTGAGCCGTAGGAAACGATGCGAAACAGACCCAAGCTGTAAAATGCCCCTAAAAGCTATTTTTAGAACAGGGGGCTCATTTCCAGTCTTCAAACTGATAAGACTGACTTTGCAACCAATTAATACCTCTATGCCCCTGAAAATAAGTATTCTTATTCAATTTGATACGTACAATACAATTAAATTGACAACAAGTTCATTAAGTACCCCCTTTTCTATTTCTAGAACAGGGGCCTCGGTCTCAGTCCTCAAATTGATAGGACTGACTTTGCAACCAAATAGTGCCTCTATATCTGTGAAAATTAGTATTCTTATACAATTTGATACGTACAATACGATGGAATTGATAACAAGTTCATAAAGTACCCCATTTTCTATTTTTAGAACAGGGGCTTTGGTCCCAGTCCCCAAACTGATAGGTCTGACTTTGCAACCAAGTAATACCTATATGGCCGTGAAAATTAGTATTCTTATACAATTTGATACATACAATACGATGAAATTTATAACAAGTTCGTTAAGTACCCCCTTTTCTATTTTTAGAACAGGGGGCTTGATCCCAGTCCTCAAATTGATAGGACTGACTTTGCATTCAAATAGTGCCTCTATATCTGTGAAAATTAGTATTCTTATACAATTTGATACGAACAATACGATAAAATTGATAACAAGCTCATAAAGTACCCCATTTTCTATTTTTAGAACAGGGGCTTTGGTCCCAGTCCCCAAACTGATAGGTCTGACTTTGCAACCAAGTAATACCTCTATACCCGTGAAATCTAGTATTTACATATATACAATCTACTGGTGCAATACGATGCAGTTCGTAAATTACCCCATTATCTGTTTTTAGAACAGGGGCTGGTTCCCAGTCCTAAAATTGATTAGACTGATTTTGCAACTACGCAGTACCTGCATACCTGGAACATTGAATATTAATAAACAACTTGATGCATGCAATGCGTTGAAGAGTATAGAAATTCGTGCGTTGAATACACCAGTGTGAGAGAATAGAGGCTAAAAGACATGAGCACCCCAGTGAAAGATGTGTATAG
This sequence comes from Catostylus mosaicus, assembly GCA_964019065.1. Lineage (NCBI taxonomy): Eukaryota > Metazoa > Cnidaria > Scyphozoa > Rhizostomeae > Catostylidae > Catostylus > Catostylus mosaicus. Next base: position 3,699,908 of record OZ025202.1, read on the forward strand.
AGTAGGAAAATGAGAGTGTTGAATATATGGTGTATGTGTGTATAGGCTCTAGGCCACTCGTATGAGAAAGTATGGAAAAAGTAGTACCACTCCTCAGCTGCCACCTATGATCAACGTTTCAGGGGTTTAAGGACAGTACGTTATAGATCACAGTACCCCCAGCATCCTTTTGGGATACCATCGTACTAGTTGGAAAGTGGTGGTGATGTGGATGGAAAAAATTGGCATGAGATAGAGCCAGTCGGAAAGAACGTAGTAAGGTGGGGTCAATTAGAACAAGTTATGCTCATATACTCGCACACCCACATAAGACTTTTTCTAACATTGCGCACGCGCACATACGTATGCGAGGTTTAATAAAATACAACAAAATAAGGATATAGTAGAAAATATCTTAGATTTTAGCTTTGCAAGACACTGGTGGTCTTTGATATCCATTTTCTTTTGGAAGGCCATTGTTGGTTCAAGCAAGGTTGTTGTGTCAATGAAGTGATTTTAGTAATAGGTTTCCATCGTTTGTGAAGTATTTTACCAACAGGTCAAGCATTGGTATCAAGGGGGACTATAAAGGGTAGGATATTGGGTGTTTGTGCTTTTTTTATTTTGTAATAAGTCATTTCTCTCAATGCTCATAATTTTGTCGAAAATAGGTAAAAACATAGAGAGATTGTAACACCTAGAGATAAGGGATAGAAGAAATTGTTTTAGTTGGTTCTCTTATTCAGTATCATCGGAAATAATTCTTCTGTTGCGTAAGTCTTGGCACTAGCTAATGCCCCTTTTGCAATTAAGGGTTGGAATGATTGTGCATGTAATAATCAACAGGTATCGGTGGGTTTCTTGTAAACAGTTGTGTTGATACAGCCCTTTTGGTCCAGAATTGTCAGTGTGTCCAAAAAGGGAATTCTGTCGGTGGAATGAGACATTTCAAATTGAATAGTCTAATGCATTGAATTCATATGGGAGTGGAAATTATTGAGAGCTTGGATATTCCTTGTCCAGATAACCTAAATAACATCAATGTAGCGGACCCAAAGAAAAGGTTTTTGCCCCTTGGGGCCGTAGAAAGGATATGTTGTTCCAGGTAGTGCATGAAAATGTTTGCATAATTTTGGGCACAGGGGTTATTAGTTGTTCTACTTGCCCCCACCTTACTACCTTCTTTCCGACTTGCTCTATCTCATGTCAATTTTTTTCCATCCACACCACTATCCAACTAGTACGATGGTATCCCAAAAGGATGCTGGGGGTACTGTGATCTATAACGTACTGTCCTTAAACCCCCGAAACGTTGATCATAGGTGGCAGCTAAGGAGTCGCACTACTTTTTCCATACTCTCTTACACGAGTGGCCTAGAGCCTGCATGCACCATACATTCAACAATCTCATTTTCCTTCTCTCTACACATCCTTCGCCGGGGAGCTCATGTCTTTTAGCCTCTATTCTCTCACGCTGGTATATTCGAAGCACATATTTCTATTCTCTATTACCAGGGCTACATAGACCACTGTGGGATGTAGCTGCCATTACTCCATATTTCTTATTTTATTCATTTAATTTTTGTTTCGTTACACACGCTTAAAAAGAATGTGTATAAATAATGACCTTGGTGTGCTTTTCATCGCATTGCATGCATCAAGTGGTTTATTAATATTCAATGTTCCAGGTATGCAGGTGCTGCGTGGTTGCAAAATCAGTCCAATCAGTTCTAGGACTGGGAATCAGCCCTCTTCTAAAAATAGAAAATGGGGTCTACGAACTGCATCATATTGCATACATCAGCTTGTATTTATGTAAATACTAGATTTCACGGGTATAGAGGTATTACTTGGTTGCAAATTCAGTCCTATCAGTTTGAGGACTGGGACCAAGGCCCCTGTTCTAAAAATAGAAAAGGGGGTTCTTAATGAACTTGTTGTCAATTTAATTGTATTGTACGTATCAAATTGTATAAGAATACTTATTTTCACGGGCATAGAGGTATTAATTGATTGCAAAGTCAGACCTATCAGTTTGAGGACTGGGACCAAGGCCCCTGTTCTAAAAATAGAAAATGGGGGTACTTTATGAACTTGTTATCAATTTCATCGTATTGTACGTATCAAATTGTATAAGAATACTAATTTTCACGGGCATAGAGGTATTACTTGTTGGTAAATTCAGTCCTATCAATTTGAGGACTGGGACCAAGGCCCCTGTTCTAAAAATAGAAAAGGGGGTTCTTAATGAACTTGTTATCAATTTCATCGTATTTTACGTATCAAATTGTATAAGAATACTAATTTTCACGGGCATAGACGTATTAATTGGTTGCAAAGTCAGTCTTATCAGTTTGAGGACTGGAAATGAGCCCCCTGTTCTAAAAATAGCTTTTAGGGGCACGTTACAGTTTGGGTCTGTTTCGCATCGTTTTCTACGGCTAAAATTACATAAGTCTGGAAAGTTTGATGCTAGTATCAAATTTTGCACGATTGATGTGACTTCAGACCTTACTATCAGGGGAACTATTTGTATGAATGGCCCATTCGCTTTTTGGTCACTACCAATGCTCTTTACAGAAGTCAATCCCGAGAAATGTTTAAATTCAGTCTTCAGTATATTCATTGCTGCATTGCAAAGAGCTTCTGTTATGCCCTGTCTAGTTGAAAGGCAAAGACGATCATTTTCAGAAAGTGATAGATCTTCGATCCACATTTTTTTGCTCTCTCTACCTCCAGTACCTTCAACACTTTTTGGAGTAGATTTTCAAAAGATATTCGATAAAACAATCATTCTATATAATAAACGCCTGTCAAAGTACTAGAATTTGGAAGAAGGCAATGAAAATGACGGGATGTTTGTCAATTATGATGACCAGAAAATGGGGGATTCTTCGGTGCTCTGGAGCAACATCACTTATAAGAAACTTTATAGAAAACTCTATTTCTTGAAATAATTCAGCAAAAAGGACTTGATACAAACTATAATATCGCAAATAACGATATTGCAGTCGCAAATAACGATATTGCAGTCAAAAACTGCTTGAAAATCGTTGTTATCTCTATTAAATTGAACATTCCGCTATTTTCTGGGAACTTTTTTGAAAAGAGCCCACCCTTTTTGGAGTATTTTTTCAAAAGATATTCGATAAAACAATCATTCTATACAATAAACGCCTGTCAAAGTACTAGAATTTGGAAGAAGGCAATGAAAATGACGGGATTTTTGTCAATTATGATGACCAGAAAATGGGGGAGTCTTCGGTGATCTGGAGCAACATCACTTATAAGAAACTTTATAGAAAACTCTATTTCTTGAAATAATTCAGCAAAAAGGACTTTATACAAACTATGATATTGCAAATAACGATATTGCAGTCAAAAACTGCTTGAAAATCGTTGTTATCTCTATTAAATTGAACATTCCGCTATTTTCTGGGGACTTTTTTGGAAAGATCCAACCCTTTTTGGAGTAGATTTTCTAAGGATACTCGATAAAACCATCATTCTTTATAATGAGCGCCTGTCCAAGCACTAGATTTTTGGCTATTGGAATGAATATGACTGGTGGTTTCAAAATAATAACTTGGAGAACTGTATGTTACTCCACTCTGCGCCACTCTTCATCTCTGATGCGGATGTTATTTCACCGAGCGAATGTCACCTCGAGGTGTATGACAGCAAAGCCTTTTGGCTGTGTAAGTTTTAGCATCCTCAAACAGTAACTTTTAAAGGGTAAATTTTTCTTAAAGTTTGTAGGTATTTTAAATGTGAGTGTTGAACAGTTTTCTACAGATCAACATATACATTGTGTTTGTTTTGCTTTCAAAACTTATATTTAGAGTTATCATGGCCTAGGCCAATATCTATCAGAGAAACAGACCAAAAATCAGGCAATCATTGTTAAGAATAGCAGTGTTTTATGACTAAAAGTGAAAAATTGTGTTTTTAAACATAGAAATAATAAAATGTGTGGATTTTAGTCATAAATAGTCAACTATTGCACCGATATCACCCTCAATGAAAATTCCGCTATTTTCTGGGAGTCCGCTATTTACTCGCTACGCTATTTGCTGGCGCTCCGCACCAACATTGCTCCAGATAAATGAATGATATCAGGCTAGCCATATTGCACAACAGGACACAAAATGAAAGTATAACAGGGCAGGGGATTTACCTTTGCAACGACCTCGCGAGCTTGCGAAAAATGACTCAAAGATGAGTTTGATTCTACTTGAGCAGTCTCATAAAGATTGTTCCCCGGAGCAAAGAAGTGGCCATGTTGCTGTGTTATTTAAAGGTTTAATGTTCGTCTATGGCGGATACAACGAAGTTTACATAAATAGCCATCGCCATGACAGGTTTATGCCATCAGATGAAATCTGGATTTTTGATTCGGAAGTGTTTCGGTGGAGCAAGGTAAAAACAACTGGAGATCACCCAGCATCGGGTATTTCGGGAGCTACGGCATGTATATTTAACAATTCCATAATCATTTTTGGTGGATTCGGAGATGTATATGGACGGCTTTCGCTTGTTTTTGAACTGAATTTAAAAACACTTACATGGAGAAATCTAACAATGGAAGGTGCTATTAAAGGGCTTCCTCCGTCGAAGAGAGATAAAGTTGTCTCTTGGCAGCATCAAAATAGAATAATTTATTTTGGTGGCTTCGGCCCACCGCCGAAAAAAGATCAAAACGGTTACAACGGAGAGTTCTGTTTTGACCAAGGACCATGGGGTGATTTTGAAGGCATAGGCTGGAATAGTGATGTTTGTGTTCTTGAATTTTCAGACTCAGGTGAAATAAGTTGGCAGTATCCAGAAATTGACGAGGAATGGCCTGCCCCAAGAGCTGCCCATGCAGGTTGCAAAATAATGAACCACGGTTACGTGTTTGGAGGCAGGCATGAGTTCAGTAGGGTTAACGATATGTACTACCTTGATCTTGACACTTATAAATGGCACAAAGTGAAATATAATTCATCTGCACCTGCAGGACGGTCTTGGCACATTTTACAAAAACTATCTGACCATCAATTATTGATTTATGGCGGGCTGGATGCAGATGGGCTTCCTTTGTCTGATATGTGGATATTCAATATCAAAATTGGTGTTTGGAGTGAGATTGAAAATGTTTTTGACAGATTAAATGGCCATAAAGCCACAAGAATTTGGCACACAGCAGTTGCAAGTGATACTGAGGGAGAGGTTGTTATTTTTGGAGGTTGCTCTAACTCTGTTTTGTCTGAAGAGCCAAGTTTTCATTGCAATAATATCATCATTTTTAGATGGAATCCGTTGCCTTTAGAAAGATTATGTGTTAATGAAGTTGCCAAGTTGTTGCCAAAACTGAGAGAAGAAAACAGGTTTATCCCAAAGCATGTTGAAAAGAGGATCAGAAAACACCTTGATCTATTGGTATTGGATTCAGCACATCAAACACCACAGTGTAATATGGTATGCACGGTAATTTAGGCACTGAATGAATTACCATGACAAAAGTATAGCAACTTATTGTTTAAGATGGCTGCTTAAATTAAGCAAGAATGAATTTGCAACCCTTTTCATACACATTTCAAGACCCACATGGCCATAGTCTGCCGTCTTGGCTGAAGAAATGGAGAATTTCTTTCAAGATTGCAGTTGAAAGATGATGGATGTGATTTGCAATTATATGCTGTAAATAGAATATCGCTAGTCAATAAACCACAATAGTTTTGCTCATCATAATTTTAATGATTTTCATTAAGTGAAATGTATCATACAATGTATCTTATATCCACTAGGATTAACCAGTGCTGTAACTCAAGAAAGGCTCAAGGCTGTGTGGTAACTTCCTTCCTTGTGTCTAAGCATGCCTTTTCAGAGCAATTTGTGGAGAGCTTTTCAGAGTTTGCAAGTGATTACCTGTGATTTAGTGTGATTGTGTGATCGTTTTCATTTCATTCCTTTATAAATGAAGGTAGTTTTGGAACAGAACCTCATTGAAGGGACGAAGGCTGTGGGCAATCTAATGTTTTTCCAGTAAAAAGGGACAATAGGACTATTGTTTTAGGAAGTGGCTCTATTTTAAGGCCCGTGGGGGGAGGAAGTGGCTCTATTTTAAGACCAGATTTGACATGAATTAACACATATTTTTTATAAGAAACTAAGCTCAGACTTGGTACTCAGTTTTTTTCCATTGATTTAAGTACTAAAAGTTTTTCAAAAGTTTCTTAAAAACCTAATTCCAGAAAAGGTACCATTTGATAGAGAAATGGGGGTGTTTCAATTTCAAGCATCTAATATTTCAATGATGGTGTGTATTACATATCCATATCATTCTGGTAGCAGTGAATAAACATGGATTTCACAATGTTTAGAAAAAAATAATCAAAGAAATTTCTAAAGTTTGAGTGTGACTAGTTTCCTGTTTGCTTAACTTTCTTGCCATCCGAGGGTTCCATTTCTTACTAAATTTTTCTTATAAAAAAATGTGTGTACTACAAATTTGACACAGCTGAGTGGTAGCAAGTTAAAGGCTAGAAAAATCAAATATGTGCAAAGGAGCGCCTCATAGGTTGACTCTTGTGGGTATTGCTCCCCCCCCCCCCCCAGCTGACAGGCTCTTAAAGTTTCTTTATGGTTTTGCAGTTTTTCTAAGTTTTGAAACAGTAGGAATTAGAGGATGAAATAAACCAAGCAAGAGTCAAATAGATATCAGTTCCTATTTATTTTCGTTGCTTTCCTTAATGTTTCTTCAACGAATGGCGACTTGATAAATCAAACATACAGTTGGAAGGACTGCATAAGATTGGAAAAATATGAAAATAGACATGATTCCATCGTACTAACCCGCGCGCTTATTTCATAACTCCCTCGAAGTGCGCTCTTACGTCATTGTCCCTTTCCTGGAACTAAATCAACATTTGCGGAATCTACGGTGGATTTTTTTCCTGGAAATGATGCGCTTTAATACAGCATATCTTTGTACATATCCGTGTTCTTAATTAGCGATAATTCAGAATTATTTACCTTGGTGTAATGTTTGTTTTTTGGTTAGATAATGTAAATTGATATTGGTAGGTGTACCAACTACTTTCTGTACATGCTTCATTTATCTTAAGTTCAAAATTATGCAATTTAAAATATCCCAATATCTTGTGTTAAATGTGTATTCTTTTTGCTTGAAACGCTATTTATGCCGCACAAATTCAGAGTATGGCAACGACTCACCCAAGGTTATTCTTAAACGCCTAACATAACGCACATGGGCGCCCACGGATTTTGAATTTTTTATGTTTGTGCAGTGGTACACATAGGGCAATGGCGCATCTTACGATTTTTGAACGGTTTTTGCGCACCTTCACCTGAGATATGGGACTGTTGGCGCACCCAAGATCTTGTCAAGATCGGCCATACTCGGCAAACTGGATTTATGGCACCTTTATAAAGTCGATAAATAATTTGGTAAGTCCCAATCGTTGCATTTTTTAAATAAATTAGGATAAAGTCAGACTGGACTGCCATGCGACTAGGCGGGGCCCTGAAGGTGTTCTTCTGGTGAGCCCATTATGGACCATTTTAATCCAGGCAGCTTGTGTTCTAGTGAACTAATTGTAATTTGACAGCTTGCCATACCCCAAAAAATAGCACAACCGATTTATCTGCAAATTTGTCTTGAAGATTGCCGTTTAACACAACAGCATCCGACTGCCATACCCTACTGCGATGAAGCCCAAAAAGGCACAACCGATTTATCTGCAAATTTGCCTTGATGATCGCCGTTTAACACAACAGCATCCGACTGCCATACCCTACTGCGAAGAAGCCCTGTATGCAGGGGCAAAGTATAAGTAACGTAAATTATGATCGGGTCGCCTCTGCTGGGTATTCCTGCCGCTTTGCCGAGTTGCTGCTGATGGTTAGTGTTTTAAAAAGTAAATAGTTTTAAGCATGGCCCCCTGAAAAGCAGTCTTCTTCGAGTGATGGGGTAACCGTGGGTGAATAATCTAAAGCGAAACGAAATTAAATGAAAATGGCACTGTTTACTACTGTCACCTATAAAAACTGGCAGTAGAAATTCAACAAAGGAATTCAGTGAAAAAAACTGTTTTTTATGGCAATTCACAAAATTACTGTAAGAGAAAGGGGAGTGTGAAGTTAAAGAGAGACGAGAGAAAATGGTGATGCCATGACCTCTTTTATGCTTAGGGTTTTGTTGCAAAAGCGAAGACCAGAGACAGTTAATTATCTAACTTTTGGACTTTGAATTCGAGAGACATTGATTTATGGTTTCATCTTTCGTCTGTAGTTAGTGGTTCCTTTTACGCTTATACATTCGCTTATCAGCAGCTCTGTCTCTTTTATTTTGTACCCAAAGTTTGAACTTCACCCTATTAATTTCATGAAATTCGATTAGAAAGCTAAATTCCAATTTACTGCATGTTATTTTTGGAATTTTTTTATCAATCAAACATGATATAAATATTTCCTTGCTCCGTTTCGTATTTGGTTGTCAAAACAAAATATTTGACCAGATCTTGGTAGCCTAGATATGATTTGCAATAAAGTGTATTAGACATCGACATTAAAACCTGAATAATACCTTTGAGAGAGATAGCCTTATCCACTATATTTTGTAAAATTTATCGACATGGCAAAAACGAAGATGTTAAGGCAAAAGTGGTTCAATATGTCCAGGGTTTAAAAGGCAAATCTACAGTGATATTTTGTTAAAAACAGCCACATTGCCCGCAAAAAAAGGAACCCAATGCTCCTTTGGCGTAACACTTTCTCCCTCCAAATTAATAAAGTCACAGGATAGTAGTAAAGGACTGTCTGTCCTTCAAATAAACTGTCCCCCCTTTATTACTATTTTGTGGTAAAGTGTTGTGATATGATATGGAAATGAAGAGAAATTGGAATATGAATTGAAGAAGTGCAGGGGATAGTCTTTTTGAAATGCGATAACGAAGAGCACAATATGCATTTTTGACCAACGTAAAACTACTTTTGGCGGCTATCTTCATTTTCTTGACACCATTACAACTGCTTCATATAATAGGACTCGAAAATAATATTAATGACCTTAATGTATGAAAAATTCATGGGTATTGTTTATATATTTTTGTTATCATTGTATAAATCAGCGTCTGTTTTATTTCGAATGAGTAACACGTTATTGCTTCAGCTCCTTCCTATACAAGCACAGTAGAGGACAATGTCACACTATATTTTCAACCTTCCACATGCAGGTATCTCTGACTATACCGATGCATATGCAATAGAATCTTTGTCACTTTTCAAAGATTTTTTGAGATTTCTGTTGATAAGCAGTGCAAACGTTTTTGCCTTTGAAACATTTGTAAAGTGTAGTTAGGAAAATAAAGATCAAAACTTTGGAACTCATGGTAACTAATAAAGACAAATGCATTATTTGAAGCAACATAAACCAGCGGCAGACATCGGAAAAGAGAAGCAGAGGGAAGCGAAGCGAGAAAGTATTGAACAGTACATCAAGGAAGGTGGGAACTGATTAACCTTTTCGCACTCGGATTTATTTTAACTTAACTGTCAAAACCAATAAAAGTCTACACGCTACAGGGGATAGCATAGTCAAATAAATTAGGTGGAGACATAAACCATTATAGAAAACTTTCATCAAAATATTTACAATATTTTGTACTTTACCCCCTAAAAATTGATTTTTACGGTGTTTATCATTGGGTCATATGGCCCGTCCAGGGGTGAAAGGGTTAAGTGAATCAACGCTTCGACAGAATAATGGACAGGTTAGCCTGAACACTCATGGTCCACCGACATCTCTTGGTAGGGCACCTAATGATGATGTTGAATGACGAGATTGGAAGATGAAATATCTTTGATCAATTGTCATTTCAGGTTGCTTGTGCATGTCTTTACAAACAGTATCTACCTTTATTGCTGCATTCTTAAGCGAGAAACCCGTATGAAAGGCGGGTTGAGTAGCTTTTGGAAAAAAATGGCTTTAAAACATGATTCAAATGATGAAATCGTAATTTTTCGAGAGCAAATCTTGGTGTGGATTTTAAGTCTATTGCTTCACGTCTGTCTTCGCTCGCATCTGTAACCTGAGCCAAAATATCTCCCTCCAACACACTAGAAAAATCAACATGCTTTTTACTCTCTTGCCAACATCTTAAATCTTCAGTCATTTGCAGCGAAATCCTTGCCTACATTATCACCTTCTTAAATTGAGGACCTGCAATGACGTCATATTACGCAGATTCAGCTCTGCTTTTTCGTTCTGCTAGTTTTGAACCGTAATACATTTAAGTCCTGGCGCACCGCCTTCACACTGGAAATAGAGTATCTGAAAGGAGCATTGTATATACGTTGTATTCTATTATGCTAATTGTCGAAGAAGCGAACACTTGTTAAAGGTAGGGAGACTAATGAGCACATAAGACGAATGAACTTTCAATATTGCCGTATTATTAACAATGTACAGAAGCTACCTAGGTGTAATATTCTGAGCAGTATTTGCCGTTTTATTAACAATAGTATTGCTATAAACTACCTTGAACATACTTAGCGGTGAAACATTTTATTTATTCGAATTGCTAACCATATAATTGTTACTTATTATACATTTAGATGCATTTTTCCAGCTTTACTTATAGAGTCCTTTTTGCTTACATTCATAGAATATTGAATCCACTTGGGAAAGCTTTTGGTACAATTGATTCAAATTGTCTTCAGAGTTCTTCATTTTTCTTGTGAATTCTTCCGATGTATTTTTCGATCTTTCAACGTCAACGCGCAATTCACTGTTTTCATCCCAAAGCGCCTTATTCTCTTTCTGCAGGCTGTCCAACTTCGTCATCAAATTCACCTCTTTCTCCTTCCATTCTGCTGTTAGAAGTTTAATCTGTTTGTTCTTGTTCAGCAGCTCCACGTCTTTGCGTTTCACCGTCTCGCAGATATCTCTGAACTCCTGATAAACTGCAAGCTGCTCTGCTTTCAGCGCGTCCAATTCCGCGCGGTATTCAGTATCATTGTCATTCATTTTGTGCTTCTCTAGCTCGAGATTTGCCTCAGCGCGTTTTATTTGCTCATCTTTTTCTTCGATGCGTTGTAAAAGATGCTTACACTCTTCTTGAACTTTGTATTTTTCTTTGTTAGCTTGTTCAATGCATGCGATAAGCCCTTTGATGTGATCTTGTATCCCAGTCATCTTGCCTTTGACCATCTCCAACTCGTCAATCGTGTGATATCCCTGTGAGCCTGATTTGTAACGATGCAAATCCGCCCTATTACGACGTGAATGCGACTTCTTTGCGGCTATTTCTGCATGCTTGTTGTCTTCTGGCGAATAAAACGATGTGTTACGAGAGCTTTGATGACTGTTTCCTGAATTACGAAGAAATCGTATTTCAGATGGCGAGGCTTTCCGTTTCTGGTCAATCTCTATAACACTTTTCACCTGGTCAATCAGACCTTCTTGCAAACAGCTTATAATGGCATCAAGTTTCTTGTCACTACTCTTATGATGTTTGCCTAACAATGTTTTCGTCTCTTCGAGTTTTGCTGCAAGTTCATGATTTTTCTCTTTAGAATCATCAAGATTCACACGACAATTTTCCATTTCTTCTTGCAAAACCTGAGAGCTTTTCCTTTCTTCAATTAACTGTGATTCTAATCGCCTAATTTTCTTCTCTTTTTCATCCAACTGCTCTTTGAAAAACCTCTCTTCAGTCTGTGTGCAAATTTCTTCGCTGCTTCCTTTCTGTTCCTTTTCTTGAATCTCAGCTAGCTGCTTTTCGTAGATGCTCCTCTGTTTTGCAATTTCCCTGTCATACTTTGATAACAATGCTTTCGCGTCACATAGCTGTTGCCACAACAACTTACAACGTTGACCATGTTGAAATATGTTGTCTTCCTTCGGGCGAATATTCTCTTCATGGGCAATATCATCAATAGTTCCGTCGGTGATGATGGCGTCTCTCTCGCGGGCAATATCTATAACAGCGGAGCGAGTCGTCCTTAGTCCAGTATCTCTTCTGCGTCTTGTGTTGGATATATCGTCAAAGCTTTTTGAGACACTGCTCATACTGACTGTTGAGTCTCTGCCCATCGTCTGAATCGTTGTTTCCACTCTCTCTTTATCATTTATCACCCTCTCTAGCCGTGATTCAAGCTGACTGATTGCAATCCTAAGCTTGCTCAGCACTGACTCTACATCAATATCTGTGAGCGACAGTCGTGACAGGATGTAAGATTGCTTTTCAGTTGGAATATCTTGCTTATCATACAATCTTACATTTTGTGAGGGTTTTCCAGCGTAATCGAATACATCAAGATCACTTTTGGATAGGCTTGCTAACTTCTTGATTTCTTCCATGTTAGCAGAATCAACCAAAAACAAGCCATCGTTACCTTGTAATGCTTTTTTCAATTCATGTATTGCTTCTTTAGACTCGTCAATTATTTCCTGAAGTTCAGATGATTCGTTTTCGTACTCAGCCACTAAACCTTTCAGTTCCTCCAATGTATTCCAATTGGCTCCGAAAATCGCTGAGCTATCTTGCCTTTTCGAGAAACTTCCCGATTCCACTGACTGATTTCCTGTCCCATGTCGATCCCCTTTGAAAACCTTTGGTGTTATCATGGTATTTGGTGCGATTTTAGCATTACTTCCTTCTTTTGACTTTGCCACACCTTGTACATGTTGCTTTAGCAAAGCAATTTCGTCCTCTAGTGCTTGAATTTTAGCATTACTTTCTTGGATTGCTTCATCTCTTTCCATTTGAGCAGCTTGCACTTTCACTCTCAACTGTGACACAAGTGAATCTTTTGGAGTTAATATTCGGCCTAAATCACTTCTTGTATTTGAAACAGATTCACATATGTGGCTCGAACTGTTCCGACTAACTGGTGTACTGTAACTTGAATATATCACCTCTTTACTTGGCCTTTCCGGTGTTCCAAAAGCTCTGCTTGATGTTCTGGAATGCCCCTGTGATAAATAATGAAAATGCAATTAATTTACCCGATTTAGCACAGATAATTAGGACACATTCCAACATAAAATTGCATCAATTTTTCCTCATGCCGATGCTTTAAAAGTCCAATAATAGGAACCTGTATGCATACAAACCAACCATCATCATTTTTGCCATTTCTTACTTCATAGATAAGATCCCTGCCATCTGCATTCACCTGACGTGTTTTTGGTTTATTGCTGGTATATTGCATATGTGTTGCATATATGTTGCATGCATTTTCAGTTGTTGTTGGATTAATGTCGCGCATTTGTTTTTGGATTAATGTTGTGCGTATGTTGTTGGATCAATGTTGAGCATATATTGTAGAAATGTTTCATAGCTTGATCACAGGATTTTGTGCCTTCGTTTGACTTTGAATGTTAATCATAACTTTGCTCTTTTGTTCTTAACTTATAATTGATGGCATTCTTCTTGAGCTAATATGATAACGAACCCACCTATAACAACCTTGAACCTGTAAGGACTAATGGCCAGGAAAATTTTGATTCAGGGTCTAATTTAAAAACCAATAGACCCAACGTAAAACATAGCATATTCAGTGATTAACTATGAAGTGGGTTAACAAGTATCTTGTGTCCGATGTTAATACCAAGATGTAGGAAAAATTCATTGCCATTTAAAGGCCTTATTACAAATTTTATAGCTTTTAAAAGGATTCTAACTTACCTCTCTTAACTTGTTCTCAATGCCTTGCTTAATTGCCTCTACAGAACTCTCTTTTCTATCAGCTGCATTAGTAAGTTCTCTGTTTTTCTTCTCCAATTCCTCGACCTTCTTCCTCAGCTCAACAACATCATAATTCCACCTCTCTCCTCTTTTCTTCACGAAATTGGAAAGCATGACCTTTTCATCTCCCTCGGCGCTAGCTGCAAGGGCATTCTCATAGACTCGTTCTTTCTTCTTAAACTCCAAACTTTCTTGTTCCAGTTTTTTACTCTTATCTCGTTCATCAGCAAGAATTTTATTAACTTCGTCTAGTTCGTTGTACAGTTCTTCAACGTGTTTTTGCCGATTTTCGGATTCCTTCTTCATTTCAATTGAATCCTTAACTTTCATTTCTAGATCTTCTTCAAGCTTGTCAATTTTTTCTTGCAAGCATGATCTCACTGAATCTATATCTTCTTTCATGGTTTCTTCAACATCTGATGAATAATCTTTTTCCTTGCGAATTTCAGTCAATAATTGAGCATTTTCATTTTCTAGATGTGTTTTCATGCGCTCAAGGCTATCAACTTTAGCTGCAAGCGAAGTTATTTTGCCTGTAAGATTTTGCTTTTCTGCTTCGAAATTTGTTACTGAAGAAGAACTTGCCCCGTCGCATTTATCAGCAGTTTTTCCTTTCTCGATCTGCTCTAATCTTTCTTTCATGTGTATTTCCTGCTCCATAAATGCTTCTCTTTCTTGTTGCCAGTTTTCTTTGCATTGCACGATCTCTTCTTTCAAACTCTCGATCTCATTTTTCATTTTGTTTTCTGCTATCATAAACAGTTCGCGCTCATCACGAAGCTGCCTCTCCATGTCATTACGAGCTTTTTCGGCTTGGCCTAACTGGCCATCAAGTTCAGTTACACTGTGACGAAGAGATTCGTTAGCAAATTCAGAGATTCGCTCGGCGGAAAGCGTTCTCGTTTCATGGTCGCTGACAGTTTGCCGAAGATCCTCGTTTTCTTTTTCCAAGTCAAGTATGTGGCTTTTCATTACCGAGATCTTGCGAACAAATTCAGCCGAGTCTTTTTCTCTGCCACCATCTGCCATTTCCGAGCCAGACAATCTTTCAGTTGAACTTTCAGAGCTCCTTCCAAAATCAATCTCACTCAAGTTATTTGCTCTCATCACAGATTCTAGCTGTGCGATTCTTTCGTATAAGTCTGCAAAACCGATAAGAAACGAAATTTACGAATCATATATCTGGTTCATTTCATCTTAAAATGTCCTAAGCACGTTGAACCCTCAGTCGAAAAGATTGGTTTTCAAGGGACCGTGAAAAAATGAATATATTGTAAATCAAAACAAATAAGGTATCTAATGCATAATAGATTGAAGTAAAGTATTGCTATAACAAATTGCAAGATAAAACACAGAGATAATTACATCATTTACATTGAAAGGTAGCACAGGTTATTATTTGATATTTTCTTAAATTTTTCGAAGAGCTTTTGATTATTCAACATACGTTCTATAAGGCATATGTAGCTGGGGTGTCACAGCAAGCCCCCCCCCTCCACCCCGTAGGAACGGTCTAGTATTTCAGACATGCTATCAGCAATGATAAACTACGGGAAAAGTTTGGTGCCGATAGGGTACATGCAGACTGATGTTTGAAATAGTGCCTATAGTGGCAGGAATACTTCCTTTACTTGGCCTATTCCCCAACAAATGTGCCTTATATGTAATATAAAACTAGGTCCATCATAGCCCCCACAGGTGCCGTAGCTGCAGAGGGTGTAGGAGCAACTGCCCTACCCTGACTTTTCTTCGAAATAAAGAAATGTCATTCGAAAATGTCGCATATAGTAGCCATGACATTGATAAATGCATTCTTAAGGAAATTAGACGGGTGGTCAAAAAAATATTCCTTGCGCCACACACCATCATATCTGTTTGCCACCCCCCCCCCCTCTATTTCTTCAGCCCTGGCAATGCCGGCGGTCACCAAGCGAAACCTAAAACCTAAGGGACTATTTTCTTATCCGTGGAAACAAAGCATCATATGAAACAACCTACTAGGCACTGTAAACGTTCACAATCAAATGCAGAAATCAAATATAGATGAAATAATACAAGGACGAATGATTTGATGGAGTTTTTTTCTTCTTTTATAGCATATCAATCTTTTTTTGGAAATATCTAACGATGAGTTGATGATGTCATTAGAAATTGCTTTCAGTATCCTTGTGACTGGTATACCTTGATGCTTTCTACAAACATGAACTAGAGCTAATAATTTCGACTGACTTTAGATAATTTCGTTTAACATGGAGTGCTGGGAGTAAGCATTGTTTGCATGAATTATGAAGCTTAATTTTTCAAGCTTTTTAATTTTTCGTGTTATCAAGCTTTTTCCTCTCTTTCCATACGTTGTTACAAGCTTGTCATTTTGTTTGTTTTGTTTGTCTGTTTTATTTGTTTTTTCTTTCATAGAAAAAATAGAATGCTACGTTTCATTTTGCGGTGATTTTTGTTTTTTTCAAAACATTTGTGTGATCCGCTTGGCCGTTGGGCCTCGGCTTCAAACAATTGCAATCTCTGTCACAATCAACACTAGCAAATTACATTGGTAAGCTAAGGCGAAGTATAAAGAAATCAAATTACCGCGTGTTTCTTGTTCTTTCCTTGCAATTCTTCTCCTTAATGTATTAGCTTGGGCCTTGATGTCAACTTTATCTGCACCTTGAAGAGCTTTCTCAGCTTCCCATCGTTCTTCTCTTTCTAATCCTCTTTCCTTTTTTAGTAGATCATTCTCTTCTATCAACTTTTGCTGTTCATACCCAACTCGGTCGATTTCACCTTTGATGTCGCAATCATCACTCTTTGTAGATCCATTATTTTTCTTGAGTTCCTTCGTAGCTTTCTCTAGCTCGTCTTCTTTTACCATCAAATCATCTAACAGCCGCTCGGTTTCCCTTTCAATTTGCAATCTCTTTTCTCTTTCAGCATCTCTTTCTTTCTTCACTTTTGCGACTTCATTTGTTAGATTTAAAATCGTGACATCTTTCTCCTTTGATGTTGCCTTAACCTTTTCCAAATTTTCTCTCGCATCATCTAAATCGACCATGCAATTCGACAAAGATCTCTCTGCATCTCGCTTCTCCTTTTTCACTTCTTCTTCGATCGCTCGAATTTTTTCCAAGGAAGCTTGCAGAGTGTCTACCTGAAACTGTAGACATTTTTTATCCTTAGCTTGACGTTCACACTCATCTTCAAGCTCTGAAATTTTTATGAGCGCGTTACTTGGAAGGCCATCCTTCCATTCATCTTTTACCCAACTCATCCTTTGCGATGTACTGCCAATCTCATTTTAGGCTCATTTTCTTCAATTCACACCATGTTTACAATAGATTTATCTCAAGCTAAATCAGAAGTTCTAACTGTTGATTTTTTAAGAACGTTGAGAAGAATCTCAAAATAATTTATCAATTTTCGATTGACGCCATCGAATTCGATTAGAACGCACTATTCGAAAGGCTACTTCGAGCCTTCTCAACTAAAGAAAATTTTCATCGCATTTTCAAATCAAGGTAAAAGCAGATAAAAGCTAGAAATTTATATTATGCTCTAATGCTAGCTTAAAACTGAAAATATTACCCCCATTCGGTCGGAAGTAGCTGCAAGGCAAAGAAAACCCACGAAAAATCAGAAGGTAGGAGGGGAATTCTTCCTGCTGCCCCCCTGCCTCATGCTTGCCTGAAAATGATAAAATTTTATTTATTGAAAAATTGTTCTGTGAGCTGTCAGCTCTAGGTGGTCGAGCATTTTCATGTTCATAATACCCTCCCTTCAACAGCGGTGAATTTCTTAAGTATTCTGAAGTACACAAAAAATTATATTGCTCAATTATTTGCTTGCTGCTGAAGCAGAAAGGAACTCAAAGTTTTTTAATGCGAAATAGCTACTTTATATATTTATATGATTATTTGGTTGTTTATACAAATACAACGCATCACACGCAATATGTTTATTCTTTTTGAACACTTAAGCCAAAAAACCAATTTTATAAAATTACGAGCCTCCAACTTGATCGGAAATTAAGTAAAACATAAGACAAAAATGTGTTTGAAGCACTTTCATAAAAATGTAATTTTAGACAAGAATGCACAGGTTTTCCAATACTATGTTGACATGAACTGTCAGTTTCTTCTGATTTGAAATTGATTTGCTATATCATGGGCAACAATGCGCCGTGTTTGTCGCCTAGAAAGTAAAATTTCTTGCCACTTTAAAGCTTTGTTTTCTTCGTTCATTTCAAAAGTTTGAAACGAGGGGCACGCTGCGTAGGAGCTAACCGTTCGCAGGCGCGCCATTTGAATTTGATTTCTAGCAATGGCGGCTAGGCCCAACTTTGAAGCGACATGGACGAATAAAACAACGCATTATCGAGGTAAGAAATTTTAATTTCTAAACGACAAACACTTTGCATTATTGCCCGTGGTTATATAAAACAATGCCTGTTTCATGGATTCTAAAGCAGTTTGAGAACGTTCAAGACTACGTTTACACGAGCAATAGTGGATCGGTCATCCGGCCTACTTCTGGATCTCTTCCCAAGTAGATCCAGTTCAGATCCGTACCAAAGTAGATCGGATAGGAGTAGTTTAGTGCCGATCCAAATTTGCTCATGTAAACGTAGCCTTAGCCACAATATTTTGGAAGAAAATAAGAACAGCTGGCTCGAATCCTTAAGATTTCACTAGTTCTTAAAAAACAGAATGGTATTCCCAAAACTTTGGAAACGATAGCTTCGCAAAATTTGTCTTGTTGTCTAACAGAAACGATAAAGAAAGTAAAAAATGGAATGTTGCACAATTTTGATATTTGTCCATTGTGAGACTTATCATATCTCAATATCTGAATGAGCCCTTTATTAAAAAATTCAATTTGAAACTATCTCGGGAAATAACAAATTTCAAGGTTTTTAGAAGAAGCATCGTTTTCAGAAAGCGTGCATCATTTTTACTTGAGCACTGATTGCCGAATTTATGAGGCCAGAAATATTTTGAAGTGTTTCTTGTTCAAAAATGGAATTAAAAGCTTTTAGTTTGGTCATTAAAGTCTCAAAATTTAAGCTTTGCTTGATGGATAACTGTGAACAATTCGTGGAACTGATGTTACGATACCCCATATGTAGCATTGTAGTATGGAGTAAAATTGTTAGAAAATGGCAGGGCGGGGAGGGGGGAGGGGGGTAAAATATGCAGATCATTGCAAGCAAGTCATCCCCATGTACTTTGAAAGTGAAAGATTTCTGAAATTTTGTTCTTTGTAACGTTTTAAAGAAATTTTAAACAACATGCATTCGACAAAAAATGTCTCTGGAGTATTGTGTATTAATGATTGTTTTGAATGGGTTTCAGTAGATGTCACATTTTCTCCGTATGACCACCAGCGCGACTTCATTTCATTTGTATTTGTATTTCTTGATTATATCATTTTCATGGTGCTTGTTTATTTCTAATGTAGTGTTCAGTTTTAAATATGACGTAGAAATCTAATTTTTAAATTCTTATCAGTACTTTAAAGGTCCATTTTCGCGTGACTTTTCTTGAGGAATGAAAAAGACGCATTTTCAATTTAATTTCTTACTCGGAAACAACGAAGGGCTGTTATAAACCAGATTTAAAACCTCCCCCAGAATTGTTAGCCATAACCCTTAAAAGATCAGGTTTCCCTAAATATCTAAGCATAAGCCCTACCATTTTCTTGCACTCTAAGAAGCGAAGCGAGTGGCCTCATCTTTTCAGCAGTCGTCCCAAGTAACCGCGCTTCTTTTTCCCGTTTCCTTTTGCAAGATCCCTTTTGGGGGTTTTGTTAGGCCTTTATTAATTTAAAGTTCAATATAGGTCTTTCATAAGGAAATTTTCACTCCTGGCGCCTCATTTCACTGCCTATGGAAAGTTTACTTCAAAAGAGCGACATTTAACCAAAATGTCCGACGCATCATATATCGTCATGAATTAAACAAAATTCACGAAAGGGGCCCGCCGGGAACCTCCCGGTAGAATTATCGGCAGTTTTTCTGAAATCGTCGGCACTCCAAATCGTCTTGCACCATCTCTGTCTTGAATACTTCTGTTCAACCAACGTTTAGCCGCGTTAGTGAAAGGGTGCTTGGAATCCTCAGGAAGGTTATGTAACTTATATTGTTTTAAATCTATCTTAATCAATTTAGGATGTGAATTGGTCAATCGTAGGCACTTTGGCTTTCGATCCGCAATTTAATATATTTTCGTTACCTTCTTGCGCCTTATTTCGCCAATCGAAAGAGATAGCCTCGTTGCCATACACATGGCCCCATTGCCAATCATCATCAAAATTGATCAAGTTCAAGGGAGTTCAAGCATTTGGACCGGTATAGTAAGTCATTCTTCAGAGGGAGCTTTAAGGCCTTTACAATTAGATAAGGTGACTTCACGGCTACGTTATCCTGCTACACGACATCCTTGCAGAGCAGTTACCCTACTTTCTTGTCGCAGAGCTAAAGGAGAAAATGGCTGCTTTCTGGCTCCACATACCCTATTTATTTCCGGTGCCTCTGTTTTTGAAGCAACTTTTTCAATTAAATAACAGCACTATATATTGGAATTCTTCTTTTCTCGTAAAAAAAGTAGCTGCGTAATACCACTTATTTAAATACTGAAAGTAGTAAACAACTTTAAGGTAAAAGGCTAGTACTAATCTTTTAAACCCTTCAAACAGGGTAATGCCATTACATATGAAGATATTCAGCTGTTTATAACAATTATAGTTCATCAGCACTTCAAAAACAGTTTTAAACTTGCTGGGTAACCATCATATGGATTGACTATCCTAAAAGTTAAATATAAAAGGTTTTGAGAATAGAATTGCGATGAAAACAGTAAGATATGACGTCTATGCTCCCTCTACACTACACAACTAGCCTGAGATTAATTAAGTTGTGGCCAACCCTGGGTAAATTTTCAGAGACGTAGGAAGCGGATGGCATGGGGCCATGACCCTCTATTTTTTTGGCAAACATCTCCTTAAAGATTATACCCACCTTAAAAGTGCCAATCTCAGGCACAAATGTGCCATTTTTGCAAAATGGCCATGTGCCCCTCCTTTGACCTACCCCCGCCCCCAAATTTTAAGACGCTCTCTACGTCTCTGAAATTTTTGCAACGTACACAGTAACTAGCAATGGCTTTTTCCAAGCTTCTGCTAACTTTGCAAAGATTTAGGAGCGTGGGTAAAAAAATAGCATTTACATCACACAGTAGGAATACTAATAAAGTGGATGCATCTATTCTAAAAACTCCCACTGGGTAGTATCTAACACAGGATAAAATCTAACAATACAGACACAATGAATCTGGGTTTGCTACAGTACAAGCTAACCAAGAAAAAAGCTTCATAATCCGCAGAAGTCTAAAAATAGACTACTCTGCTTTACAGACCGTTAAATTACGAATGTGTAACTCAAAACAGGGCTATGCATAAATTCATCTATGCACCATGTGAGATTTTACATTGAAGGGAAAGGATGAAAAGAATAATTCACTACTTACCTATCATTGTAGAGATAAAACTGATTGTTGCTAAAGAAGTGTGTTTTCCAGTTGTGATACAAATTACCAGAAAACGCTGCGCTAATCGTGTCGGGCAAGCCACGCCAAAGCTTACTTATGACTCTTGGGTAGGTCCTACAGAAAAATGATTAGATTCTACAACCCTGGGATACAATTCAGTTTAATAGTTAAGCAACTGGTTCTAACTGGTTAAGAAACCCTTCCAACGAAATGAAAAGTCAATAGATAGTCAGCCTCAACAGTTAAATCGTTGGTTGTAAACAGTGAATGATTTGTAAGTAGGTGGCCTTACCGTGCTTTCGTTTATCTATTGAGGGCATAAAACATGGGTGGATTTCAGAGCGCTAGTAATAAAAAAGTAGGTAAAGATATAAATATTCATTTTATCAAATACCTGTCAATTGATTTGAGCCTTGTGTCATATCTGTAATAGATTTTGCCCGCAAATAAGTAGACTTTGTCACCCTGAACCCAATTAGATCTTCTATTGCCAGGCCATAAAAGTGCTCCTTCAACTACTGTATCAGCTGGCAAGCCATATCTCGTCACAGGCTGGGCATCTTCAATCAGCCTGAACTGATAATAAACATAGTACCTACACAAATTTACAAAAGTTGTTAATTTGCTAGATGATGAAACAGACACAACTATTGCTTTATGAATTTTCTCTCAAATATTACACAACCTACCATGACAGTCAGGGACGACAATTAATATTCTGGTTTAGGAGGGTGATGACATTCCCCCCTCGCCCCTGTAAAAGACACTCTTTGCCCTATCCAAACTGTAAATGCGATCATTTTTTAGCTAGAACTTGTCATGTGGCACTTTTTTGCCCTTCAAAAAGACCATACTTCAACAGCTGAGATGGCAAGCCATCCCCTACTAGCCTTATGTGATACCTCTGCTGACAGCTCAAAATGAAAGCACTTGTGAGTTTAAGTGAAAATGTTTTCTAGGCCCTTTATTGTTGTCACACCGCCCCTGGTCTATAAAAACAATATCACTACTCAATGCTTTTTTAAATGATGTGAAATCAGCTATACAAACTTGTTTCCTACAAATAGAACAACACTATCGTCGTTTCTTTTGTAAGCCGCCGTCACCTTTCCCTTCAGTCCGTGAAAATATTCTTGTACTCTTATCGGGCCGTATTCTTTTCCTCTTTCTGAAACCAAGTAAAATGAATCCCCTGAAAATATCAGCAACCATCCAACCCTAAGTAACACAGCTGCATCAACTGTCACAGGACAGGACCTTGGAGAACCGGTCACTGGCGAGGACGTTTTAATTGGCACTGTTTGTGGTGCAGCAGTCGTGACGGGTTCAGGAGTAGTAGCTTCAGTGGTTGGCAGAGGAGGCTGGACTGGATCTGTACCGCTCGCAGTTGTGGATGCAGCAGTCGTAACTGGTTCAGGAGTAATGGTTTCACTTGTTGGCAAAGGTGGTCTCACTGGTTCTGTACTCCCCGTAGTTGTGGGTGCAGCAGTTGTTACTGGTTCAGGAGTAGTAGCTTCACTTGTTGGCAAGGGTGGTCTGACTGGTTCTGTACTCCCCGCAGTTGTGGGTGCAGCAGTTGTAACTGGTTCAGGAGTAGTGGCTTCAGTTGTTGGCAAAGGTGGTCTCACTGGTTCTGTACTCCCCGTAGTTGTGGGTGCAGCAGTTGTAACTGGTTCAGGAGTAGTGGCTTCAGTTGTTGGCAAAGGTGGTCTCACTGGTTCTGTACTCCCCGTAGTTGTGGGTGCAGCAGTTGTAACTGGTTCAGGAGTAGTGGCTTCAGTTGTTGGCAGGGGAGGTCTGACTGGTTCTGTACTCCCCGTAGTTGTGGGTGCAGCAGTCGTGACGGGTTCAGGAGTAGTGGCTTCAGTCGTTGGCAGGGGAGGTCTGACTGGTTCTGTACTCCCCGTAGTTGTGGGTGCAGCAGTCGTAACTGGTTCAGGAGTAGTGGCTTCAGTTGTTGGCAAAGGTGGTCTCACTGGTTCTGTACTCCCCGTAGTTGTGGGTGCAGCAGTTGTAACTGGTTCAGGAGTAGTGGCTTCAGTTGTTGGCAGGGGAGGTCTGACTGGTTCTGTACTCCCCGTAGTTGTGGGTGCAGCAGTTGTAACTGGTTCAGGAGTAGTGGCTTCAGTTGTTGGCTTTTTGGTGGCTACCGTTGTCGGTACTGGACGATCGCCTGTAGAAGAACAAAGTTACAGGATATTTACGTTCGAAGAAATTTAAGTCGGTATCAGCACTTTTAGATTTCATCTTAGTAGTCAAAATTTTGTTAATCGTTGGTGTTATATGCCTATACGAGACAGAAACTAAATATAATTTAGTAACAGGAAGGTGAAAAAATTGGTGATTGATTGATTCTGCAATCTATTGACGAATTGATGCAAATTATGGCACATGGCTTACTCTAGGGACTAATGTAGAGCTGGATTTGCATTTAAGCCCGGTATTTCTTTGCACCACCCTTAGAAGGAACACTAGACATTTGTTTACGAGCATTAATAACTTTTAATTCTCTTCAAAACTTTCAAGTACATCAAGCGTTTTCTGATATCGTATCTTTATTTCCTATTCTGGTAGTGATGCCATATCTTGCATATTCTGCTCCCTCGCATGAATGTGGCTTTATATTTTGAGTAAGAAATGGCATTCCCGGATCTGACATTTTGTGCCAATTTATCCGCTCCTACTTAATTAAATACCTCCTCCAAGAGACAGTTGAATATATCCAAGCAAGGTATTAAAACATATTTCAAATTCCATATAAAGAATGAGTGCTATCTCTAAGGCCAGAATACAATCCTAGCCATATGGTTGGCTGATTTATTTAACTCAGATAGATCATTGCAAACATGGTCTATTGAGACTTGAACCGCCACAATTGTCTTTCTTTTGTCTTAGAATTCTATCAATTTGATTTTTAATTTGATTTTGATTTGCCAGGGTGTAGTCATTATATATTGTTTTTTCTTGCCGTCCACGTGTATTAAAATAAAATAATTTACCTTCAAGTATAGCGAAGGTACCTTGCTGTTACAACTCGTTATATAGAATACAATTGAATGAAGGGAACTGAGTGGCATCAAACCCCGTTGAAATTAGGCTTTCTTTGCAAATGAGACGTTTTGACCTTGTCACGGTTCCATTATTTTGGCATCTGGCGCATGGGGGTGGCGGGAATGGCATCTAAGGAATGATTCTAGACTCCACCCTCCTAATCATTACACGTCTTGCTAATGAGCAAGTCTGAAATGAGGTTTAGTACTCAAATTTTCCTAGCAATTGCATATTTTCAGTACTGAAACTTTCTTAGAGCTCTCTAAACCAATAATTACTAACTTTGGCTGAAGAACCTTCCTTCAGCATTTCAAAATACAGCGCAGTTCATCAAAGAATGACAATTTCGGCCAAAAAGTTGAGCCTTGTCAGTAAAATTATTGGATTTTTTAATAAGAAATGGAAAGAGACCTCTTAGCAGAGGACAGTTGAATTCTTTCTTAAGGGTGGAGAAACTCTGAGAGCCAAGCAATACTGTATTATCAGGCCCGAGTCCAGAATGGGGCTAGCGGGGCTTGATAAAACAATAGAATAAAGAGAAAAAAAGCACATTTTGTAGCAAATTTAGTATTTAGCCATCCCCCAAGAAAATTTTAGCTAGCCTTGGTTTTATAAACCTTTCTCTTTCATGAGAAAACACGTACAGATAGCTACGGTCCTTAAAACATTATGGCATAAAATTTCAGGCATAACCATTTCTGAGAGCTGGCGTCTTGGTCAGGTTTATTTTGAAAAGTAAAGAAATCCAGTAACGTTTTACCATAAAGCTGTCGGATGCCTTCAATATCATCTGGTCTGAGATCGAAGTCTTTTCCCGTACTCCCTCTGTACCACGGGTACATCACAGCATCCAGGACCTGAGAATGCTCCAAACCAAGACTATGGCCGGCTTCATGGACTGCGACCCAAAGAACATCGGTACCGTATGATTTTCCATACGTGAATTCTTCATCATCGTCGAAATGAATATCCCCACTTGATGCTGAAAAAGATGGCAAGATACAAGCTTAATGGCTTCTGCCCTGAGTAATAGGCAGTAGGTGCACATGAGGAGAGGCTCGAGGTTGGAACCTTGAAAGAAAGGTCAGAGAAAGACTCAGCTGGTTCGATCTAAAATTTTGCTTAGATTGGTGGACTCAACCCCAAAAATTGAATATGTTTATAATGAAATTATTTCTTTTCTATGAGCCAGTGCGAGATTTTCGAAACACGGCATACCTCTAAAATAAGGTGACATTTGCCCCATGGCGACCGAAGCTTGAATAAAGGCCTCAATCAGAGTTTTTGGATTTTGATATGACAACGTATATTGATGTATTTTGATGAATAACGCTGCTCTTGTCAACTCTGTTCCTTATAAAATCTCTAGATCCTCCTCAACAGCGTCATCCGCGTTTCTCGCAGTCCCAACAGAAGGCTTTGATAATAATGATAAACAATGGCTCGAACTCCTTCTGTTCACAGATAACAAGGTCTGTGCTTTTATTTACGCACTCGCAGTAACTCCTGACTGAAAAAAACACATTGCCTGCTCAATTCACCAGCAATTTTCGAATACAGCTGTTTTTCTAAGGAAAAAGAAAGCATTGCTTCATACTCTTGGGAGGTTGAGAAATCTCAGTATTGAACATTCTCAACCCTTTTCCTGGAAGAGACCATATCAACATTTGATCTTCAGCAGGAATTGGTAACTTCTTGGCAGGAGGGGCTTATGCTTCAATTCACCTTAAATTTAACATTTGTCTTAGCTTCAACCTCGTTAATTATAGAGCCTCCTTGCAATGTACCAAACGCAGTGCAACTGTAATTTCACCGGGGTGAAAGGGTTCACCTTTTGAGAAGCCGGCAAATATGACAAATATGCACTCCTTTCGTCTTGAAAATGTATGTGATCGAATGCATCTTACTTTGAGCATTGTATATTTTGCAAAGTCAAGCAAGCTTTTGTCGCTCTGCGGGAGCACATTTCTACGATTTGTAAATGTTTCAAATGAATGGCAAATGACTGAATGGGAAGTGAATGAATAAGTGATGAAGGATCACTAACCTGCTCCAGGATATGGATAAAAGGCGTGTGCCAGGGTCCCACCACGGCCATCAAATGGCCAGAAATCATCATGAGGCCCAGATCGAAACGAGACTAGAATGTCAGCATCACCAGAGGTTTCTTCTCTGAAATTAATGTTAGTCACTTTAGACCATTTCTGCAATGCAAAAGACATGATGCGACGAACTGTATCCACATCAAAGCTTCGGCCACTGTTGATCACCTTCCATGTTAGAGTACGCTAGCGAAAAACAAGACTTACTATTATCTCACGATGCTAATCGAGCGATTTGATTAAGAAAAAGCGATGAATTCTCCACTACAACACATTAACTACGCCACTAATACAGTTAATTATTCTATTCTGATTTCTGAAGAGTCTTAACAAAATACGCCTCCTAACTACACATTCATAGAGTCGGATGCTCATTGCTTCTTCACAGTATTGATGTCCATTTATTCAATTGAAAGAAAACGGATTTAAAGCTATCCGTTATTTATACCACCTGGAAGGAGACCTTTTATAAAGTGGGAGCCCAGAAACGTACATCCAGCAAATCAGTCTCAACATCAGAGACACGAATGCAGAATGTGAAACAAGTTACCAAAAATACATATGGTATTAGATTATCATTAAAATATGGTATCAGAAAATTGTGGAAAGTTCAAATCGGTTTGCTGACTCAAATAAGTTTTTTTTATCTAACGGGGCCGCCAATGACGAGAAAACATGGAGGTTATAGTCCCCTCATATCTTGATTCAATAGAATAACAATAGAAAGTAATGCAGGAAAGAAAGCATTGTTTCATGATGCCATCTGCATCTGGTTAAATAACCCTTTCAAATGTGAGCACGCACACTCTTTAAAAGACGATTTCAATACTGTTTCTGAAAGGCAGCTTATAGCAACTTTTTCATATAAAAGCCCCCCCCCCCCTCTCCTATCCGTCACTTTGGGGCTCTGGGAAAATTTGCTTTGTAAGTGTTGGACAAAGGATGGTTATGATAGATTAAAAGCATCATCGATATCCAAGCACAGAACATGACATTGTGAAGGAGTTTGGTAGATCACATGATAATAATTTTACTTTTCAGAGTACCACGTGGCTTTTTAGTCAGTAAAGCAATAGACCATAAATGGATTTTTGAATAAACAATATTCAGAGAGAATAAGATGCGCAAGTTGAGTTGAAAAAGAAAAGTTTTTCATCGTAGAAATCGTTGTTTTCTTTGTTTTTATCCATTTTATGTGAAGTTTCGCTACAAAATGAAACCCCTCCAATACATATGATACTTACGTCTTCTTTGAGCTGATCATTCCAACTGGTTCCATACAACGTGTATCGCTTTGTGCGTTTTACTTTAATCTTTAGTTTTGGATCTTTCATTCCACAACGTGCTTCCTCCATCTGCTTTAAAGTTGCAGCATCAAGCCTTCCTTGAAGAACAGTACAGCCGCAATTGACTCATTGAATCCAAAGAATGATAAAGAGATCCCTTATTGACACGAGAGAAATCGCTGCTAGGAGTTTTGCTATGGATGCCAGGCAGAAATTTGCCTCTTGTGTGGGCGTGTTATAGACTGTGGGTGTGGGTATCATGAAATCATGAATCAACAACTTTCAAGTTTTCAAAATACCATGATTGCAGACAATTGTACTACCTTACAAAAAGAACTGACAAAGTCTAATCTAGCTCAGTAATTTATCAACAAATCTTTGAAGACCCTAATCACAACTCTCAGGCCTAAACTTTTTCACAAAAATTTCAGAATTTTGGATCAAATTGGGGATGTGCTCGTGTGAATGGGGTCTAAAGGGAGGCGCTTTTAAGAGGGGTGACAATATCTCATATTTCATGTTGATACCTTGGCATCGTATTTTATATTCCAATATAAGCAGAACTAAATACTATTATACTATCCAATGCGTTATTCCTGCGCCCTAGATATCAGGGACTATTTATTTGTCCATCCTTTTGCTGACAAATAAAGCAGATATTTGCTCCTTGTCCTGTTAGTATATGACATTGCTAGGTCAAGTTTAGCAGGTGAATTTCAAAATAAGGGATATTGAAAACTATTGAGGACATACTTTGCCTTAAATCATTCTACCAATCCCTTGTTAGCCAATGCTGAAATAAACATTTTCATCATTTTAAATCGTTTTCAGCTTTTCCATTAATTCGGGTTTTGCTGGGGATAAACGCTCCAAAATCAAAAGACCTATGTATTCACATTTTCCACCCAAAATTCCCAATTATTTTATGTTTCCAATATCCCTTTGAAGGCCTCTTTGGAATCCATGCCTGTTTGGGAATGATATACTGTCTAAGGAAATTCACGAGAATAAACCTGTTACAGGAATGTGTGCAAATTGTTGGAAATTTGTGAGAAATCCTTCCATATTGTCTTCTGTTGGGTCACTGTCTGCATAATCCTGTGTTGCATAACCATATCTTGCTAAGTACTTCTGCAATATGAAGTAAAATTCAAATTATTGACGGCCTTGTTAATATCAAGAATCCTGAGCGACCGCGATACAGTTTATTGCATTGGTAGGGTGGAGGGTGGTATAATATAAGATATAATCGGAGAACGGAAGACCAAGACATGAATAACAAACATCTTCATTCTACATTTCATTTTCAATTCATGTTAGGAGGGTAGCTGATTTACAATAGTTAAAAATAAATTAAGTATGATATAAATGGTGCTCAAATTTTGAAAACCGGATACGGAAATTATCTTTATGAAAGAAACACAAAAGAAAGGGAAAGTTAGGAGATTAAAAGAGCTTATGAAGTATTCAGGGAAGATGCATGTCAAGTTTCAGCCGGAAGGTCATTCCACATTTTAGCTCCTCGATACAAAAAAAAAGTTTTATTAATTACATGACTTTTTCTACGGCAACTTCAAATCAGTCTCGGTATTTCGTAGCATATACGAAGAGCTATTTGAATTTCGGTGGAAAAGTTCTGAGAGGTATGGTGGAGCCATTTCATGCAGGGACTTGAAGACCATTATTTTGGATTCACCAGCTATAAGCTGGTCAATGATTTTCGATTTTTGGGGACATTATGCTTTTGCTAGGTAGAAACAAGCATAGGATTTGTTTTAGCAACATTAAAGGATAGTTTGCTGCCTTTAAGCCAAGTGTCCAGTTGTATGAAATCGTCATTCATTGCTTTATCAAGGATATTTATATCCGAAAAATGATAACACAGACTTGTGTCATCAGCAAAGATGGAAACTACAGAATTTTAGACTGCTTGCGGCAGATCATCTATATAAATAAGAAAAAGAAGGGAACCAAGACATGAGCCTTGTGGCACACCAACATTTATCTTCTCAATTTTTTAACTGATCCCATTGATCAGGCAGAATTGTTTTCGTTTGTACAGGTATGATTTAAGCCTGATGAGGTCTCGCCCTTCAACAACTTAATGCATCAGTTTTTGGCAAAGAACCTCACGGTTAGCAGTATCAAATGCTTTTAAGGCCACTGTTGCCCTTAGAAGCTGAAATCTTGTTATTATAGCTGGATATTTAGAGAATTGACTTTGCTGCAAACTTGCCTGTGGGAGTCCATTAACAGTGTGAAGTTACTTTCTACAGCAGACTTTCTAGCTTATCTCTAGTCCGCATTAAGTCCTTCAGGTCCTTACCAATCCAAGGACAGTATTTTTCTGAGACACGAATTTCACTAATTGGGGCATGGCTATTAATGATAAGAGATTTTATGCTAGTCCAGTGATTAACAAGCTCGTCTATGTCATCAGTCTCCGCAAGTATTTGCTCCCAACCTATGCCAGAGACATCGAATAGAAATGCCTGCTTATTGAAATTTTTTTTCATTTTGTAGGTATTTATCATTTTGTGGCCTTTTTCTACTGCTCCATTATACTTACAGACGCAGTATATCATAAAATGATCGCTCATAAAAACTTTATGCCCTTCTGATTTTATGATGCTTCTAGCAAAATTTGTAGCTATATGATCGATTATGGGTGAAGTGTTAATAGTTACTATGTTTGGCTCATCAACAAGCTGATTTAGATATGATAGATATGATCGATGGTCAATCTAGACTGACATAAACTTATGAACTTATAAACTTAGACATCGTTTATTAGACTTAACTGGTAAACATTTGCTTTGGCGGATATTCAAAAAGGCAAAAAGCCCCCCGTCGGTGAGCGTCAGCCCCCTCGTCGGGGAATAATTTAATGTCTGTCAAGGAATTTTTAACGGAAAATTTTGTTCTCATGTGCAGACAGATACACTATATTCGGTTAGATAGCCCCCCTGTCAGGCAAATCCTGGCGCCACTCTTGGCTACGCTGTGTGCTGTCTCCCTACTGCCAATGTCGAACAAACTGTATGTACCCCTGACTACAAAAACAGACAAAAAATCAGTAGTCCCATCTCCAAACTATACGCTAACGAAGACCAGCGTTTCCGCTTCCACACAAACTACATCCAAAGCCAACGCTGACATCATGGCAAGTGAGGGTTTTTTGAGTTAGGCTGCCTCGTAATGTGTGTGAGCATCAAATGCAAAACGAGTAAAACGAACACTGAGGTTCGTAGAATCGTCTCCCCAACAAGGTTGATTTAACGTTCAGATGCAATCAGAAGTCATGAAATTGATATCCTTGTCTAAAATAAACCCATTTCTTAATAAATTCGTGGCTTCATAATGATAATAATCTGAACCTGGGAATGTGATTTAATGTGTTTCTCTACTAAATCCCAGGAGCCCAAAAGAGGCTTTATGGTATTACGGAGATTATGGAGAATTCTGAAAAGAATATTTTTGAAAGCAGAGAGTGTGTAATTGATGAAGTCATGACACCACTTTGCGGAAAACAGCGTCATGCAACATCTACTTCAAGGATTGGAATAGCGAATTGAAAAAGCTGAAATTAGCATAGACGGCTGTCGAAAGGGGCGTAAAGGGGGGCTTGGGGTGTGATACCTCCCAATAATTTCGCCGTCCTCTGCCAGCTGTTCCTTGATTATGATAAAATCGTTCCCGTACAACTCAGCTATAATATGCTGAGCCAAGATAACAGCATTTCTTGGGGACAAAATCTCTTTGGCTTCTTTTTATTTTTTTTATCCCAGGAAGGTCCATTTGGTGAAGTGACCTTCAACGAGAATTATATCACTGTTCAGCTGTATAATCACCCGGGGGGGGGGGCAAGAATATTTCGTTTGTCTATTGGCATCAATTTGTACAGCAAAAGTCGGTTAAATTTCGATCGAACTGATTCTGAATCAATGGTGCAAATTGAGACCAAAGTCAAATGAAAATACAAATGCAATTTATTTGATCGCCTAACAAAGCATAATCACTTTAATAGTAATAGAAGATGAAATATATACTCATCCTTAATAGCAAAATTTTTGCATATGTAGAGCTTAAGAAGTATAAGACTAAAATCAAAAGGAAATGAGAGTTGACGGTGGTGTGCGCGAGTTGGTAGGGCGCAGATACTCGAACCCTTGAGCCTAGAGATTCTATGGTTCGAAACTTTTATTCCTGCAGTATTATGTGATTGACGAAACGAAACTGTAACCAGCGCAATACACAAACACAGATAAATCAAAGACTCCCAAAAATAACTTCAATCCCACGGACCAAAATTTCTACCTTTATCCAATATAAAACTTACTACATGTTTTACAAAACAATAATCTATTTAATCGTCAATTGTCATATGCACTAGTCTTGTAAGATTAGAGATTTGCATATTCTCTGACTTTCATTGAAATTCTTAGTATTTTGAGCAATCAAGGGCTTCTTCAGGTCAGCTAGCAACATTGGTCAAGCCGGTAACCGGTCAAGGGTGGGTGAGGGGAGGGGGTTGAAGGAGCGCAAACTAATCAACAGATTAACGCGGAACTATTCGGCTTGAAAATAGTATTCAAGCCGAAGCGTAAAAATTGAATGATTAAGATACCAGCGGAAGAAACTTTATGTATTTCACAAAGGGCTGGCCTTCTACAAATCTTAAACCATAATGGTACCCCGACTGTGGGCCTAATGCAATTTTTCACCCATTGTTTCTTGAAACGATATGTCTTGAAAACTGCAGGGCAGGGGGGCCGGGCCATGAAAATGAATGGAAAACATTGACGAGATAAAAAGGTTTGGCTTTTTTCAGAAAAAGCAGGAGGTGCAATTATCCCCCGGAATCTCCGTTACAACTATCTCCTTATAAAGCTGTCTTATCGCTTGCAATTTTTTTTCTCCCGTTCTTAGATGATATCAATCATCAAGTTTATCATCAGTTTACTTGTCTTTAAAGAGGCTATTGCTGTTCAGCTCTTATCAGTAACATCAGGGCCTTCTTAACTTTCCCAGCAAAACAGCCTTTTTGATAAAAAGCAATAATTTGTGAAGAAAGGTTCAAGATGATTTTATCCAAAAGTCAGACAATCATCCCATCCAACCATATCATTTCAAAGCGATGCATTGGTACAAATATCTTTGCGAGGAGACCTTAATTTTTTGTTTGCCTGCCCCCTCTTCTCTTGCTTGGCCCCTTCCTCTATCATTGCTCCTGCCAAAGACCTGGCTTCGTTTCTTATATACAATGTGTGTAACCAAAGAAAAATATTGGCTAACAATGTACTCACTGCAGCTTGCTTTACTAAACCAGGACTCTTTGATTTACTCTTTTCTTTACTTTTGCTCGTCGGCTTGGTCTTATCAGCATTGCCATTTTGTGGAAAAGGGGCGCAGTCTTTGAGAGCCAATCCC
This sequence comes from Catostylus mosaicus, assembly GCA_964019065.1. NCBI lineage: Eukaryota > Metazoa > Cnidaria > Scyphozoa > Rhizostomeae > Catostylidae > Catostylus > Catostylus mosaicus. The sequence continues at coordinate 3,733,051 of OZ025202.1, forward strand.
TGCATCAGCAGCAAGCAAACAATCAAAACCCTCATCCTTTCAAAACAGCATCGAACTTCCCTTCGAATGTGGCAACGTTTGGAAGTGATGCTGCTAAAGAGTCAGGTCGATATTTGGTGCCGCTGGCAAACAAGGACAATCGCTCTCTACCGCGTATCAATACAACATTGAATCATAGTCAAGATAGATTTAGGTATAACAATGCTGTGTGGTGTAGGCTGAGACCACTTATTATTGTTCAGGAGCTAACGTTCGGGGGGTTCGATAAGTGTTTGTGTAACTACTTCAATTCGAAAAGGGAAGCGAAAGGAGATCTTCAAATAAAAACAAACCAAATTAAAATCAACTCGACACTTCCAACGATTTCATTACATTTTCTGTACGCATAAAACACTGTCAAACTCGAGCGCTTATCAATCCTACCAAATCTTGTACACAAATAATTGTATTTGCAATAGAAATGGATGGGAATCTCTCTATGACCTCTGTTTTATCTGAGAATCTTCTTTTTCTGTGACTCACTCATCTGTGTACCTAGCATTGGTTGATGCTGGGTGCTTCCATTTAAATTAAACTGCTGACAAATGCTTCCAATCATCTATAACATGGCAGATGAAGTAAAAAAATTGTATTCAAACAAAATTAGTTGATAGGATACAATTTTCTTGGTTTGAGATCATTGAAACTTTGAAAAAAGTGTTGAACGAGAAAAGACAGGAAATGGCTGGAAACACCGCAATAGGCTTTACAATCTATTTTCTATGGAAAGCCCTACCATAAATTTCCAAAAGTTTCGATTTTGCTGACGGCGGCAGTTGGCATATTTGGATTCGCATTTATCAATGCCTTTTGAAGAACTATAAAAGGTTTAGCTAAGATGCTGATGCTATTGGATACAGTGCTTTGTTCCAGGGGGTACTACTACTTCGTCTTGGGTACACGTTTTATGATTTATATGAAAATCATTTATAACAAAGATGTCCTGGGTACCTGGAAAATTAAGTTCAATACTGAGTCCATCCTAAAACAGTGTGTAACTATGATTTTTTCACAAAAATAGCTATTTCGATAAATCTATTGCTGAAATGGTGGTACAATCAAAATTTTGTCAAAAATGGTATGCTTCAACGAATTCCAATGTACTTTAAGACACTGAAAGAATCATAGAAATGCCTTCTTAAATGTTTAAAAAATTCGGCTGTTTTTTTCCAAAAGGCGAAAGCATGCACTTGGGTTACTTTTCAGATATTACTTTTTATAGCGAATGAAAACATCACAGACTGTCGAGTAAATTGTTTATCGTAGAGGAGGCTTCCTGCAAACGATTGAAAAGCGTTGCTCGTTGGTGCACTTTATAGTAAATGTAGTACTAAGCGTTAACAAGACATTGAAGTTTTTCTCCTGCAAGAAATCTTTGAAATGACCCAAGCATTCAACTTTCTAAGCAATCGAAGGATTTGAATACTCCAGATCTCTTTGTACTTGAGTCCCTGAATGGCTGAGCAATGATTTGCTGCCTTTTTCATATATAATAAAAGAAGACGTATGACAAGATCGGGTTTTGTATAGGCAGGATTTTGTGGCGCTTGCCATAGGACAGAGATGTGGTCCATTTTTGACCGAAACAACATTGAAGCTATGAAGTCTGAGTTGTGACATCGAATAGTTTGGTTGAAATTGAAACAGCTGGATGAGTTGGTTTGGTTGGAGATACATGTGATAAATCTAGCGAGACATTTTCAGCCCCCATTCAAGATTCTATAGAAAACCGATCCTATGCTGTTTTTCATCGTTAAGGGTCAAAGGCAATAGAATTCTAAGCATGCAGAACGTGAAAGTATTGTTATAGATAGCTATAAGAAACAATAAAGCCTAGAGCGGCAGGAATACGAAGCAAATACGAAAAGTTAAAGCATTATACTAATTCTACTAACACATGGCCTTTGCGAACTGAATAGATTGGTGGAACGCAGAATCCCTAATTCCTTGAATCCTGATTTCAATTTTGATTGGTTAAATTCGTATTTAGCATAGAGATCATGCAAGATGTATCACAGGGGATTTCTTTGCAGGGCCGACCCCTCATTTCTGTGATTTTAAAGGAATCAATCAATGTATCTGTAATAACAATGAAATCGACTAATTTGAATTTGTCATTGCCACCATTCTGGTATTTTCGTCTACTGAGTCACACGAAAAATATACGGAAGTAATACCGAAACTGCTTTCGCTGGAGATCAGTTTCCGCCGATGTCTTATTAAGATCTTAGCGGTGATTAATTTCAGTTTAAGGGAATAAAATCTGCATAATTGGCATTGAGATAGAGTATTAGATTAGTTTGCCCAAGGAAATGACAAAAAGTCGAGGCTTAATGACAAGAAACCAAGCTTATAGGTATCAGAGGATAAAGTTTCCAATGTGTTATGCGTGTCCTTTGGAGGACAATCTTAAAATCCCTACCAATGTTTAACATGTCAATTACTGTGATGCTTAACAGTGTAGTTACTACCATCGGAAGGAGTAACTTTTCGTCCAACCCCCGCGAAAAGTCTTTGAACATTTGCCGCAAATTGCGCCTGCTACCTGTAGCGTCTTCCCTCTGTCCTGAACAGAATTACTGATGCTCAAAGCACGTTTATTGACTACACTTTGAAAAAAATCAGTTACAAGCAAGTTAAAATGTTTTCTATCTTTTGCAACCAAAATTGTTTTATCGAGGGAATAGGCTGCCAGCGTTCTCAGGCCGGATACCACAAAACATTCAGTAAGGCATGATTGCTCCAACGACTTTGTAAAGAGTTGAAATAGGTCTGCTGCTTCAGGGGCCTATTCAATGTGCAGCATAACTCACTTTGTGCAGTATTAATTTAAAAACGTGCAGAATTGAATTTTGAGATTTGTGAAAATGTCTATTCGCGTATATGCCAGATTCCTGCTTTGTTCACAAAATGTGAATTTTCCCCGTCAGTTCGATCGATCAAGTAATCAATACATGTGGTCAAAATTGGGGGCATTTCCTCGCTAAAATCGCATGGCTAAGACACCTGGGGTTCGCTGGGGCTTACACTGATTGCATCAAAAGAATTGCCAATAAAAACCAAAATTATAAATGTGAAGTATAAAAAAGTTCTTAAAATAGGCCCTGTGTTGCTCTCTCTCTCTAGCACCCTTTATACAAGCATATAATAGCCTATGCACAATCTACAATTCTCCTTCTCTCCCAACAATGACAACTACCTTTCACATGTTTTTCCATCTCCACATTTTAATCGTCTGCTCACATTTACGTTCTTTGCCCATTAGGTTCTTTTCATAGCCTGATTATTTCGTAATGTAATCTAGACACCTCACATTCTCTCATAAATAGATAATTTTGTCGATTTTGTCTAGTCATTTTACATCTAAATCTTGTATGGACTGTGACCGTGTCAGTTAACAGAACAGGTTTTCAGGGGGTCATGCAAAATAAGCATAGTATATCACAATGAAATATTCCACTGTGTTTAATGACCCTAGCATTTGTTGATTGCTAACTGGTTGCTTCTTAAGTAAGTTGCTCAAAGTTCTATAAAAGAACCTTCACGTCACTAAAGGTGTGCCAATTGGCCAATTTCTTGCTTAGAATATTCAATACAGATCCATTTGAATGCCATTAAGTTGCCTAATCTCACGCCCTAGCTGCTTGCTAACTGGCTGCTCAGTTAATAGTTTCCTTAATGTTGCTTAGTATCAATTCAATACAGTTTTCATAATTATTCATAATCATTCATAATTAGCCAGTTGCTTGCACAAAACGTTCCTTACTATTCTATAACAGAGCTTTTTTTACTTACCTCAGCCCAGAGGCCAGCAAAAATTTCAAGGGAGGACGCAAGCCAAACCCCATAATGCACCTTTGACGAACTCTAGAATTTTAAGGGTGGGGTGGTATTTTGTCATCCCATTCTTGCGCTAATACATAGTTTTAAGGAAGGGTTCGTCGTTAAAATTCTTAAATTAAGAGAGATACTAGACAAAAAGCTGCGAGAATATAGTAATATACTATGTATAGATACATTTCCATTACTTCAAAGCCCATAACAGATAACAGCGGATTAGAGGGGGGGTTGGCCATTAGAGACAATATCAGATCGATACTCTTTTCGCAGTGTTGGTACTTCTTCTTTCTATATTCGAGAGGCTCGATTTTTCACACCTACATAATCTTTGCGGGGAGGGGGCTAAGCTTCAGCGAGGGGGGATATCATATTGACTGGGGGGCTAAGCCTGCTTTACCTTCAGCACTAGTTGCTTGTAAACTGACTGTCCAGTTTATGCGTTGCTTAAATATCTAAAAGAGAGCACTCAAGTTGCTAAATGTCACCAGTTACTTGAAAAGAAATAGAAAAGAATGAAACAGGCCTCTTTTCATGCAGTTAGTGGAAGATTGTGGATAAAATATTTGATTAATTTTTTCATAGAGGGATTCATGAAACAAAACAAACTAAAACGTAAAGAAAGTTATAATAACTTCAGTGTTGGCGGCAAATTACCACATTTTGTATACTGTTTCCTCTCTTATTTCAAATTTTGAAAAATTAACCATTCAAAATATCAACAAAGCATTGTCAAACATATTCGAGCTTTAACAAAATTTCACTTCAATACTTCTCTGTTGTACCACATGTGAAAAAACGACAGCCATTATTGTACAAGGACATCAGAACCGGGGGCACTGAGAGATGGAAATTTGGAAGATGCCGCTTTTGTTTGAAGTGTCCTAATAAAAGACAAACCCCCTTCTTAAACAATCTATCCCTTGCTGATTCGGTTTTTGAATTTGTTTTTAACAATGGACACTTGATGAAATCTTAACCCAATGAAAACCATTCGCAAAAAGTCTGATCTTTGCTGGTTTGATGTTTGAATTCGATAAGCATTAGTATTAGCAATGGACACGTGATGACCTCTTTAACCAATGAAAAACACTCATATAAATAGGAAAAAAAGAACCTCATTTCAGAGGGTCGCTAACTAGTTTGCGTTATTTTATTGGGCTTGCTTATCAAATATGTTGACGGGGGGTCTAAACCCTGAAAGGTCTTCTTTTTCTTACGTTGCCAACAAATTCATAGTCGCTCTAGTCGTATCATGCTGGATGTCTTTCTGTTAATTGCGGCGGCTAACTTCTTTTATAACTACTATTCTAATATAGAAGGGAATTGAAGCCATTCTTGCTCTGTATTTGATTCGCTCGATCTGTGCAAACTCGACAGATTTGTGGCTCTGCGGAGTCCCCCAATGCAAAAATCCTGATACGGACGTTTTTGGGAGATTCCATAGCCGCCATGGAAATGAAGGCGTCATCTCAGAGGGTCTTCTGTGACAAAAATTGATTGAAAAGGGGATAGCCCTGCAAAGCAACCATTCAAAGAACTTCTAACTGATCCTTATGGTAACTATGAAACTGCCCAATCAAATATGGTGAGTTTGTACCGATCGAGCATTGATATTTTCAGTGTCTGTAACGAAGGCTAGTATGACCATTCTCAACCATATGTCATGGTTGAGAGAGAAGGAGAATTGTAGGTTTTGCATAGGCTATCATATGCTTATATAAAGGGTGCCAGAGAGAGAGAGCAACACAGGGCCTACTTTAAGAATTGTTCTTCTGGGTAAATTTCTTTGTTAACTACTGCTTCACAAGCCTGAACAACTTAGAATGAAACCCAGCGTACACGCTAATGAATCTGTCAGCAAGTTTACAAATATATTCGTTAATGTACAATATTGTCTTACTATAACCATAAGCCTAGGGCTATTCGTTTTCACCGTCAGAGTCAATACAGATGACTTCAGTATTGTCAAACAATCTACAATGATCTTGATTAGACACGTTGCTGGCAATAGCACTTGGCTCAGACAATGAGTGGCAACTGTCGTCCATTGACTGGGTTGAGGTGTCTTCGTTGTCACTTCGTATGGCCTGTTGTAAATCAACACTTTGGAGATTGCTTCCCACCATGTTGTTTGAATAACCGTTCAAGCAAGCTAGCGATGTGACCCGGTTGTCTGCCTCTTGATTAGTACTGGCTGCTGGATATGACATTTGCAAATTTGGTAGGGAATTAAACCCAGCAATTGCCCCGTTTGCAGTTAGTGATGCAGCGGCTGTCATTTGAGGTGCAATCGAAACGCCAAGATTTAATAGTCCTGCATTTGATGAATTCAATGAATTCAAACGATACAAAACGTTTTGCAGTTGGGTTTCGTTGGACAAAGTACTCAGAAGTCTTGACTGAGCAGCAGATGAATCTAGGGGAAAAATGTAATAATTCACATCTTAAATATATCAATATAACACCGATTCTGGAAAAATATTGTATTAATTGCAAGTGACATGGCTAAGTACACAGGTTTATGCAAAATCCGGCTAAAAGTGTGTGAGGGAAGGGGAATGGACACATGAGAGGATAAATGCGATAGCAATGAGGATGGTGGTGATATGGTAGGGATAATAATATTGGCAAATGATGAAACAGAAATTGTGAAATAAGGAGGCATGTTGCAAGGCAATGAATAGCTAGCCGCGCAAGTGGATAGAATTAAACTTTTATTCGTGCTAGACTTTGTCCATTCGCGTGGTTGCTCGCGTCCATTGTTTTGCAAGGTGGCTCCCCTGTAATAGTGTTAGTTGTTGGTAGCAGTGGTGGCTATGGTGGTGACAGGGTTGGGGTGGTGGTGGTGATGGCAGTTGTGGTGATGGCAGTAATGGTGGTAGTGGTAGTCAGCATGAAACAACATATGACAAATGTCCACCAAAAGCTTTCTGGAATTGTCCAACTTCCAAAGTTATTTTCTTGCAAAATCATTGGCGAGGGGAAGGTTAATTTCAAAACCTGAAAAACTTGACTTAGGCTACGTTTACACGAGCAATAGTTGATCGGCTTTAAAGTGGATCCACTTTTGGTACGGATCTAAACTGGATCCGATCTACTTTTGGTACGGATCTAAACTGGATCCGATCTACTTTTGGTAAGGATCTAAACTGGATCCGATCTACTTTTGGTACGGATCTAAACTGGATCCGATCTACTTTTGGTAAGGATCTAAACTGGATCCGATCTACTTTTGGTAAGGATCTAAACTGGATCCGATCTACTTTTGGTAAGGATCTAAACTGGATCCGACCTACTTTTGGTACGGATCTAAACTGGATCCGATCTACTTTTGGTAAGGATCTAAACTGGATCCGACCTACTTTTGGTAAGGATCTAAACTGGATCTTCTTTGAAAGACATCCAGAAGGAGGTTGGATAGTGGACCAGAACTGGATCGGATCTGCGATATCTCGTGAAAAAAACGCAGGGCGTATCCGTACCAAACACTTAACATATCATTTACAATTGGTTAACGATAGTTTAACACAAGTCATCCTGCATGTTATGTATGATTTAAAAGGCTCTGATATCAGGTATTCAAGAAAAGCCCGTTGAAAATTGATTTCTTTGGCTGAATAGCTATATTCCCAAAAGAATTCGAAAATGAAAAATAAAATTTAAATATAGAGGAACATGAGGCACAAATAAATAAATAAATAAATAAATAAATAAATAAATAAATAAATAAATAAATAAATAAATAAATCAATAAATCAATAAATAAATAAATAAATAAATAAATAAATAAATAAATAAATAAATAAATAAATAAATGACTCACCGCCACTCCTTAATTGTTGAACATGGCGCAATACGCTGACTAACGCCGCATGCGACTGCGCGCCAGTTGCACTGAGTTGAAGGTTTGACAACATTGTGTTTTGCAACATTTGATCTTGAATGGAAGGTGCGGCGTGATTAATGATCCCAACACGTGAAACATCAGGCAATGGAAAGGTCGGTCGATGGGGATGTGGCAATATTCTGAAATGAAAAGCATTCAGTATTATATGAGTTGATAATTGAGGAGATGAAAATGAGGATTGTTCTAGTAAGGGCAAATAAACTCTAATCATGATCACAGTCATAATCATAATCACAGTCATAATCATCATCACAATCATAACTACAATCATAATCATAATCATAATCATAATCATAATCAAAAACATAATCATAATCACAATAAAAATCATAATCAAAATCATAACCTCAATCATAATCATAATCACAGTCATAACCTTAATCATAATCATAATCACAGTCATAACCTCAATCATAATCATAATCACAGTCATAATCATCATCACAAACATAATCATAATCACAATCATAACTACAATCATAATCATAATCATAATCATAATCACAGTCATAATCATAATCACAATAAAAATCATAATCACAATCATAACCTCAATCATAATCATAATCACAGTCATAACCTCAATCATAATCATAATCACAGTCATAATCATCATCATAAACATAATCATAATCACAGTCATAATCATAATCACAATAAAAATCATAATCACAATCATAACCTCAATCATAATCATAATCATAATCATAGAAAAATCATGAAACTGTTTTTAAGTTAGTTTATCTATACTTAAAGTGTTTATGTCCTCAAAATTTTTATTAGCTAAATGAGTCAATTCATATGCGCTGATAACGAAAATGATGACAGAAATACTTTTTTAGTTACAATTAGTTATATTATGTCCCACATATTCATTTCCGTACATCAATTCCAGTTCTAAAGCTTTTCAGGGAGGTTCCACGTTTTATACGATCGTCTAAGGTATTCAACACTAAACTCCCTCCAAATGATAGCAATCTTATCATTGGTTATTATGACAAATAAGCCTTTACCACTTTCCAAAGATATACCTCAGTGGTCTGTGGAAAAATGTAGAAGTGGATAATATTGACATAATTGAGGTATAAGAAGTCCTGAGGGTACAAACCTCGAGGCCAAAGGGCCGTTGATACCATAAACAGCTTTTCTTTTCTCTTCTTCATAACCTAGAAACGGAAGCAGCGGTTATCAACATCAGGGAATAACGGAATCATATTTTATAAACAAATAAAAAGAACAGCGCAAAACGGCAAAATATCTGACGAAATATCATTGAAAATTATCAAATGTTAAAATATCAAAGTTGATAAACTTTATGCAAATGTGTATCTTTTTATTCTATATTTATATATATCAAATCAATTCGGCATTGGCTGACATGGAGTATAAATACTAGCCACAAGGGTGCTACCCAATTGTTAATTTTTAGTCTCGACCGTGAATCGAACCCGCACTCACCACATTCTAAATCTAATGACCAATCCACTGCGCCACACAGATATATATGAGTCCATATTTATAAGAATGTTACAATACATCTTACATTCGAATATACGATACCATACCATAAAATACCATACAGTACCCTTTCCTACCATACCATACCATAGAATACCGTACCATACCATACCATAAAACACCATACCATACCATACCATACCATACCATACCATACCATACCATCTCATACCATACCAAACCATACCATACCATACCATATCATACCATACCATAAAATACCATACCATACCATCTCATACCATACCAAACCATACCATACCATACCATACCATACCATACCATACCATACCATACCATACCATACCATACCAAACCATACCATACCATACCATACCATATCATACCATACCATAAAATACCATACCATACCATGCCATAAAACACCATACCATACCATACCATACCATACCATACCAAACCATACCATACCATACCATACCATGCCATAAAACACCATACCATACCATACCATACCATACCAAACCATACCATACCATACCATACCATACCATACCATCTCATACCATACCAAACCATACCATACCATACCATATCATACCATACCATAAAATACCATACCATACCATGCCATAAAACACCATACCATACCATACCATACCATACCAAACCATACCATACCATACCATACCATACCATGCCATAAAACACCATACCATACCATACCATACCATACCAAACCATACCATACCATACCATACCATCTCATACCATACCAAACCATACCATACCATACCATATCATACCATACCATAAAATACCATACCATACCATGCCATAAAACACCATACCATACCATACCATACCATACCATACCATACCATACCATACCATACCATACCATGCCATAAAACACCATACCATACCATACCATACCATACCAAACCATACCATACCATACCATACCATACCATGCCATAAAACACCATACCATACCATACCATACCATACCATACCAAACCATACCATACCATACCATACCATACCATACCATACCATCTCATACCATACCAAACCATACCATACCATACCATATCATACCATACCATAAAATACCATACCATACCATGCCATAAAACACCATACCATACCATACCATACCATACCAAACCATACCATACCATACCATACCATACCATCTCATACCATACCAAACCATACCATACCATACCATATCATACCATACCATAAAATACCATACCATACCATGCCATAAAACACCATACCATACCATACCATACCATACCATACCATACCATCTCATACCATACCATACCATAAAACACCAAACCATACCATAACCTACCATACCCTACCATACCATACCATACCATACCATACCATACCATAAAACACCATACCATCACATACCATACCAAACCATACCATACCATACCATACCATACCATACCATACCATATCATACCATATCATACCATACCATTCCATACCATTCCATACTATACCATACAATACCATACCATACCATACCATACCATATCATACCATATCATACCATAAAATACCATACTATACCATACCATACCATACCATACCATACCATGCCATAAAACACCATACTATACCATGCCACACCATACTGTACTATGTATTCAAATTTATTCTTATTTGGATTTACTAACTTTAATATTCTACTATTTATTGGCTATTTTTAATCACGTATAATCTTTTCTCTTTCTCATTTTACGCTATTCTTCCATTCATTTATCCATCGACTCTCCAAGCAGGAGAAACTACCCGGAAGGTAAAGTACAAAATATATAAATTTGTGTTTGGGGAATCCTTTTGAAAATCTCTTTGCACCTAATAATAATTGGTCAAGAATTTTTTAGGAACTGATTCAATGTTCATTTTCCTACCATTAGCGACTGACATTATTCAGCCAGTGTGTGAATGACACAAAACGATCCTTTCCGCAGAATTCATTCCAACCATGGTATAATGTTATGGCTCTTAATTTTCTAATCATATTTTGTTATCTAGAAGTCACAATTACATTTGAGGTCTTAATTCCTTCATCAACGAAACCACAGCGAGAGGGCATTTATTGAGTACCAAAATAGTAAAAGAATAGACACAGAATCTAGGAAAACAGAATCCTTGTTTTAGCATTTAAGCATTGAAAAGAATACAGAAAGAGTACAAATGCTATCATTTGCATCTTTTTAGATTTTAACTCTTGTACATACCAGGGTGAAATGAATACGGTTTTAAAAACGAACTTAAAATTCTTAGGATTTCTGTCATAGCTGTGTGTATTATGGGCTCTAGCGCACAAGGCTAAATGTCACGGGTTCCACTCCAATCATCCAAGTTCTCTCGTCGCAACTAAGCAACGAGCGATCAGACGTACGAAAAAAGTGATTTTCAACATGCTTCTTGATTTCGCTTTTTTGTTTAATTTAGAAGTTTTGTAGTACGAAATAGCTATAGATAGGTCACAGGTTCGACTCTCATCTTCTCGTACCTTCTCACCGCAGCTAACAGCAGCGAAAAAAGTGAATTTCAATTGTTTATCTATTTCTCCAATATTCCAAGTAATTTTCAAATCTTGTCATTCAGTTAGTTTCAGAGGATTAAAAAAGATAATTAAGCAATGTCTTTGCCTTAAGATTGATGGATCGGAAGGTTAAGTCTCATTTACAAAATATCTAATATCTATGCCGACAATATTAAGTAGCATTATCTTGCCATATATAATCCTATGTTAGATATATAAAAGAAATTCTCTTATGTGCCGCTTCGGTTATTGGAAGGAAGTTTGTTAGTTGGACAGACAACTGAAAATATCATTGTACCATTCTAACTCCCAATTTTGCACGAATAGACATAACTAAGATAAGCCTCGACAAAATGTTGTCTGTTTAAACCAACCAAAATGAAAGCATTACAATTTTTTGTATGCTGTTGAATATGCTGTTCCATTATCATGAACTTTCGAAATTTCCTATTGCTATCTAGCTACAAGAATGGAGAATGGCGAGAAGTAGAGAAAACCAGGAGAAAGAACAGTTAAAGCAACGTACCTTTCTTAGCTTCTCTTTTCTCTCTGTTTGATAATTTCGATGACGTTTGGTCCTTTAGTAGTGATTCATGTTGGAAGGGCACCTAAAAGTGAAGTATTTAGAAATAATTTGCATTTTGTTACATTAATTCAACGATATCTTTCATTGCTTCTCACGTGAGAATGCTCAAGATTCAATGCTGAAGATGAAGAAAAGTATTTGAAGATTATGATGAAGATGAGGGTGATAATGAGTGAAAAAACGAATAAAAAACTCACATTAACGATCCAATGAGCACATTTCTGACACAAAGTTTTTAAAACAGGGTCGTTTATCAGCTCACAATTGTTGGTGAAATCACACTGCGGCTCATCTTCCTATAAAACATGAAGTCCTAATTGTTTTACATTATTAGCATAAACAATAGCTAATTACAAGGTTAGATGATTAAAGGGACGATAATAACAAGACTGCTAGCTGTATTCAGTAAATGCATGTGAGAACAAACCATGATCTCTTCCTTTTCGCTGCACAAAGGGACATCATAATTTGCAAAAAAATGTGAGACAATAAAACTCTCCACCTATATGATTTGATATTCAATTGACTGATGAAACCTCTTCCCAGAAGTGCAATTTAAGCAAGGACTTAGAAACCAAGGAGTGGGGCAGAGGGATCACTCTTCAAAAATCCCACTTCCAATTCCAAAGTGCCCTATTTGCATAGTGGTTATGTACCCTTTTCTTGACCTTCCCCCCCCCCTCCACACACACACATTAAAGATGCTTCCTTTGTCCTTGAATATAAACTTTTTATGCACCGTATAAAGAAGAACACTACAATAAAAAAAGACTAGGTTCTTATATGCCAAGAGTATCTCAGTCGCTTTATCATTTCAACGATTGTGAGAAGGACAGCAATGATCTGCATGAGATCGTGTGACCTAGCACTATCAACCATGCAATGAAGCGGTATCACCTATGGTTCTACACCTTTACCACATCAGACCATATCCTCTGGAAACACATTAACAGAATAACTATTAAATAAGAAAATAAAATTATACGAATATGTTAAATCTTGGCTAATACGAAACTAGTGATTTGCCGGCTAGATCTAAAACCAGCTAGATCTAGCTCTATAAAATTACGAACTATTCAGATAAACAGAGCTTTGCTAAATATCGTGCCTCGAAATGGTCATGTCTAATTTTATTTCAAAATATTACATGAAATTTCTACAATATTTCATGTTCTCTCACAACAGACACAACATAAGCATAGAATTACCAAGAATGCTGACTGATTCATTCCCCCTGGCCTCCATCTCGTTATCAGGACTCGTTTATCTATTGTATCCCCTGCCAAATGACTCGTTTGAATCAATAACTAAACGGTTATCAACCTATTCCATTTGTGATAGCACCAACTAACATGATTATCATTCCTATATTGATTTATAAGGAACTTGATTCAAAAGCCAGTTTTCCATGTTACTTCCACGTTTGTTACAGGAAAACAAACAAATGTTGCCTGTGAATCAAACCCTGGAAATTAGCTGGACTTTTTGCAAAATCAGCGCTGAAGGTCAGCTAGCTTATGAGAAAATCAACCTATTAATACTAATTATTATCCAGGAAAACTTGTTCAGCTAAAAAGATTTTATCGGTTAAGGCACTGTTAAGTTCTCGGCTTTTTGAAAATGGTAAGAGACGGTAAATATTCCTTTTAATAGAGCGGAGGAATATATAACTCATTGATGTTGAAATTTTTTGGCCACATTTCTTATGAAGCCTCAGAATGCATAATAGTCAGCTTAGAAAGTTAAAGATCTTTTTTTGAATTATTATCTTCTATCATCGCAAAATTACGGATCTCTGGTAGACCCTTACCCAGATTTCTTTGAGGAACTTTCCGCTAAGACACTGTATTTTAGATTTATAAACCAATGGCACACTCCTGTGTGGTCCAAATTCCTCGGTACCCCTATAGTTATTTAACTTAATGATGCTTAAGGAAAAATTATTATGAAAAGATTTAAGCAAGAATTTTGTCTTTAGGGAATGGACACGTGATACAGTGACAGGTTCGAAATGATAACACAAAGGTGGAAACAGGAAGTTTGGCAACACACTTGACAGGCATAAAACTTCATAGCCTCCGTTCATCTGACTTCCGAAGTTTCTCAGAGGTATATTGTGAATCAACTACATAAGAATAATAAACAGCATAAAATGCCTACCCATGATGTTGACAGTAATTTTGTTAGTTCATCTTTCGAAAAATTTTCTACTGGATTCATTTCGTCAATAACACGATCTGAAAATCAAAGAAATAGCTCAAAATTATATCGCCAGCGCTTAAAAATAAAGAAAGCAAGCTTAAAAATGGGAAGTGAAAGAAAATATGAAAAAATCGTATGTGGGCAATGGAAAGAGTTCTTTTTTGGCAAAATTAAGATCAATAGGTGTCTCGCCACGATTACAGTACCTTTATAGTTGCTTGGCACTGTAAAGTATATGTTTTTAATTTCTTTTTTGAAACTTTGGTTTCAATTATGAATAACGGAAAACCTTTTTGAAAATGGTTTTCTGTACCTAAGTACATGAAGATCCTGAAAGTTTCTTGCAAATGGCTGAAATGGACCAAATCAGCCTAACATAAAGACATGAACGTCTGCCTGTGCCACTTGTCAAGTATAGGGCCTTGCAGAAGTCTTTACAAGGACTGTTATGAATGGCTTAATTAGAATTATCTGATTTGCATAACAATAGGGGGAATACCAATTCAAGCCCTACTGACCAATAGTATGTTTGCATTTCCTCAAAACATGAATCAACCAATCTACGATCAGCTTGTAAAACTTCTGCAATACTGCAAGTACTCTCGAGTCCGGAAGAGACTCGAGTGTGGAATAAAGGGGATGGGTGGAAAATTTCCCAAATCGTATACAGAAAATCCTCACGCTACGACGTGCTTCACTGTACACAGTTGGCAGTGTCTTTAAATGGGGAAGAAAAATGTCACAAAGTTGCTTCGAATTCATAAACAAAATCAAAATCATGAGTCCTCACGTATCTTGATACAGAAGCCTCAAAAATAATAAACAGGGGGTCTGGAATAAGGATGTCCTGGGTGGATTTTTTCCAAAAAATTAATAAGCGGGGGGGGGGGGGGTACGTTTATTCCGGACTCGAGAGTATAAGAATTTCACGCTTTCAGACTATTCTATTTTCCTCTGCTAGTCTCTTGAGCAGTACCATCATCATTAGGCTATTGCCATCAACTGCTGAATGAAGCCCCTTTTCCCAATCTCGCAATTGTTCTGATTTGTGCCACCAAGGTGAATAGAAGAGTATATCGGTAGTAGTTTCGATCCACTAACAAGGCTTAACAAGTTAAACCTTTTACCCCCGGACGGGCCATATGGCCCAATGACAAATATCGTAAAAGATAATTCTTCAGGGGGTAGAGTACAAAATATTGTAAATGTTCTAAAGGCAGTTTTATATGAATTATTTACGCTTCCACCAAATTTATTTAACTTTGCCACCCCCCGAAAAGTATAGATTTTAATGAGTTTCGATAGTTTAATGAAAATAAATCCGGGTGCGAAAGGTTTAATTCGATGTTAGCAGCTCATTTTTGGAGCAATCGTGTGCTTTTCTGATACAATTCTATGGGCTTTCTGTTACACAACGCTTTTTAGATTCGTGCCCTTGTCAATTTTAGAATGTATGATTTAGAACAGTGTAGTGCAGTAAGGTACGGATTTAATTCACTAAAAATTGAAGGGAGCATGGCCTGGAACACACTCTCTGTCTTGATTAAATTTGCCAAAAAAGGACAGAGAGTTTGAAACTAGAATTAAAGCTTGGTTGGGATCCACATTTGGTTGTTTAGATTGATTATGAAAATTGTAAATAGGAAGATCAGTTGGCCTGAATTAGTTTTTAACTTTTTCTTTTTTAGCTAACTTTAAAATTAATATTCCATTTTTATTTTATCATAACTATAATTTTCTATTGCAAAAATTTAAAATCCCGTAAATGATTCTACCCACAGTTAATCCACTTCCAATGGATAAATAACACCTCTTTTACCTGAAACGCCTTGTTTTGAAATTTGTCGATAGTACATCCGTTTTTCCATCGTATTCGATGAAATAAGCCGATAAATATAACAGGGTTTCTGTTGCCCATATCTGTACACCCTGGAAACAAGAGTGCAGTCAGTTAATTTCTTTGCATTGAAGATATGAAAAGTACATCAACGAATAAGCTTATGCGTAATTAACAAACTGGTTAACTGAGCTACAAGGAGGATACCTTGGGATGCAAAAAGGTCATGTTTGTCCCAAAGCCATTAGAAAAAGCGCAAGAAAAAAGAGTGATACTTTTGAGCACAAAAACAGTTGCTAGCAAACCTGCAAACAGCTTGAGCATCATGACATGGATTCCACGACACATCAAATACCACAACTCTATTTGCACCAACAAGATTGATGCCTAGGCAACCAGCCCTGTAAAAACACAGCAATGACTTTATTGGTAATGCATGCACAAAAATTAAACGAATACTTACTGAGCTCTTACGGCAAATACCATTTCGTCAACATAGACCAAAGCACAAAAATTTGCAATTCTATGATATCTATAGAGCTTTTATAGGCATACGATTGACAATACTCTGAAAAAACCCCATATACAGGTACGAAATTTTTTCCGAACAAAAAGATTTTTGAGGATTTTGATGGATCTTTTGTCAGAAACAAAAGAATTTTCGCCTAAGGTGTACGAGATTTTTGGAGTGTAATGCCCTACGGGGAATCCGGTTGACAGCCTGCTGTTTTGTTCTCTACTCTACTTTACTTATTACTTTAAACTTGGTCTGAAAAGTTTCAAAGCCACAATCAAAGTTTCTTATGCTTTCCTTCGTTCTCATTGGATGGCAAATCGAATGCCAAATTGAAGGCCTTGGCATACCAATCCATTGTGCTCTTGACCACTCTTAACAGCTTCATATCTTCTTCTCCAAAAGCGTCATTTTTTTATAACCCCCCCCCCCCCCCGTGATAACTCGTGATCAGTTTTTATTGCAAATATTACTATAACCCTACATGGTAACACGGGAAGTGGGATATCTTTGCAGTGAAATCAGATCCTACCTTTTTTATGATACAAAATGCTCTTAAGACCAGACCCAGACAGATGAGATTGTTGGATATGATAATCTTACCGAGTCGATAACAAAAAGAGTTTTGCTGTTTGATTATCCTCTCTATTGAACAAATCGATGAGCCGTTCTCTCTCTGAAGATGTCGTCGTCCCATCAATGCCTTGAAGAAAACATAAAAGGTATAGTTCTTGCGCAAAGCGGAAACAAATATTTTATACGACATTACCTGTATAAAATGGTACAACAAAATTTCTCACTTCTATAAAAGTAAGATACAAAGCCTTGCATGCAATAAGGTTTTCAGCCCCCTCTTTATAAGGGCCCCCCTCTTTTCAAAGCAAAAATTTTCTTTTCGACAAAAGCATATGGGGCAAATAGACTATTACTTTAACGTGGAAGTAAATCGCTTTATTCTGAAGTTCTTCAATTTTCCTCAGGAATCCTGAGGGTTATGATACTTTCACAGTCTGTTACGCGATCTAACCTCATATGCACTGATGTTATGGACCATCTTTTAAGGTAGAGGTGTAATTATAGAGTAGGAAGCGAGTGAAGGAAAAAGGATACTTTCGTTATTAATCCTTAATACTCACGAAAATAGTCGACATTCTTTCGCCATTGCTTTGCTCCGTTTATATTCTGGTCAGTTTCCATGTTATCAGGAAAAACTGGAGTGCGATTGAGAATTTCCTCTACCAAATCTAGCGTTGATAAACTTTGGCTTAAAAGAAAAAAGCGTATAAGATTGAAATGACAAGGCTAGTTTCAAGTTTGTTTAAGAAGAAAAGGTATTTTTGACACTAATCATTGATAAAAATCAAAAAACTCAACATAATGTTAAAATAAAAAGATACAAAATATATTAATTTTGCCTAGAGCATCAATTTATCGAGACGGAATTTGATTGAAAGCTAGAACTTGCTCTATAGCTAAAATTTTTCGGCGCTAGAAATATACTCTACTACTTCCTTATCAATATATGCAGTCGTAAACAAAATCGTTATTGAAGTAACGTTGTCGCTTCCCAAATGTATTAATTTGCCTGTTGTTGTTTTGTGCCGATTGCTTACGTCATAGGGGACGAGAACCAAAACAGACATTTCCTTATTTCATTTCAACATTGTAAAACTATGCTCAAAAACGGCCAATGCGGTACTTTAGCAGTGTCGTAAACGGCTGACATAATCTAATTATATTAAGCCAAGCGACTTAAATCGGTAATGGTGAATTGAGGTTTTTATGTCAACCGTTTATGTCAAGGTTAAGATACAGTAAAGGTCGTGAATGAATATAGTTCTTTAATATGATGTTGACTCAATGATGAGTCGAAAGGCTTATATCGCTCTGTAGTTTTGTCTACTGATGATATACGATTCTATAAGTCTGTATACGTTGCCTTTTTAAGTTGACGTCGACCAATTTGCCTGATATATCTATAACGGTTAATATAAGTTTTTCGATCAACGCGGACTCATCAAAATGAAAATATTTTTTGTCTTCATCTTGGTCTTTCAGTTTAAAACTTTTTCCAATGAGGAAATGACATTCTTTTCTCTAATTTCTAATTTGATAATAACAAACCTAAATATAAGCATCTTGTCGCCTTGTGCTAAAGACTCTTTGATTAGCTCCATAAGTATAATTATTTTTCCGCCATTTTCAATAATCCCTTCTTCATATTGATGTGAATCGAATACCTCCTTGGCCTGAAAAAAGATAAATGATGCTTCATCACTCAAAAGAGTATTTAAAAATATGTTTTACAAAAAAAGTTTCAAGACCTGTCTTGTTTCAAAGTTCCAAAATAGGAGATATCACGCATGAATGTTTGCTTGATTCTTGATATGCTATTCACTTAAAGAGACAGATGTCCTTGTATTATATTACGTCATTGACATGATAATGATTTTTTCGTTTGGAATTTTCATCCACCAATAATTAATCAAAACAAAAAGACAATTACTTGAATTACTAGTCACGTGACATATCCATTGTCCTAAAACAATCATCTGGCATCTTCATTCACTGTAGAGTGTCGGATGAAAATGGTATTTTAAGTATGCTAGGTTATGATTCCTTATTTAAGTGCAATTTTGACGTGTTTTCCAAATCAATTTCAGTCAACGCGTTTGGAAGAAATCTGTCAAATACGTTCAGTTTTGGTTCTGTTATGTTTTTATTTTGGGTTTATTGTGAAAAAGCCAGACAGCCTGTTTTCGCCGTCCCTGACTCTGAATGGATCCTACCGACTGGCCTCGATAAGAGTAACCCCCCAGCTGTGATAAAGAGAATATTATTGACTTCATCATTTAGGTTAAGCCTGGTTTCCATATCGTTTCCAGGCTTTAAAGGTTCCACAAATATGATTACATTTCATGGCCAATGTTATAAAAAGCTCTACCACAGATTACATCTTTTGTACATTCCAAACTAAAATGGGAAACAATTTTCTAATTGCGTGCGATGAAAATATTCCAAATAACAAGCCAAAGGCATGCCCCTAAGCAAAATAAGAAAAGTGAGTTTTGTTAGTTTTATGACTACTGACATCAATCACATCGATGTGAGCGAAAGCAATGATTGGCATAGAAAACATGGAACCTGAATCTCAACGGTTTATTACAAAATGCTACTTTTATTTCATACATTCATTTTTGTTTGTAACACAAAACAAGCATCATCTTCACAAGCATTATATTCAAAATGATTAGAGCCCCTTTCAAACTTTGATGATTAAACAACAATCTTGTTCATAACTGAGAAATCCGTTGATGGCAGTAGCCTCAAATGCTACTATTATATCCCGGCCAAATTGAACCATTTGGGAAACTTGGTAAGACACTTAGCCTTGGATAAAATTAATGCTCCTAGATTAAAAAACAAACCTTTATTATGCAGCATTAACCGATCAAATTGTTAATTATAATATTTGTAAATCAGCCTTGGTAAAACGCTACCTCTAAAATTTATATAACAATGTATCAATTGAAGCCCATTGAACGCAGGCTGAAGAGAAAAAAAAGGAGATTGTAAACTGGTCGTGGAACGACAGACAACTTTCTCACAATGTCAAAGATTCCGGATTTTCGATGAGGAAATTTTCGCAAAGAATCACAGAAATATGACGTCACATGACACTGCGAAGGAGAACACGACCTTAAGCTGCGTTTGAAAAAAACTGTTGTATCCAATTGATAGAAATTTTGTCAAAAAATGCACTTGTAAAATAGGGCTTGAAAATAAGATCCAAAATAACACTATTAGCAAGGCCACTGTGAAATGTCTTATAACAGGGAAACTTATGGAATATAATTCAATATTGAATAATGTAAATGTTTTGCAAAAATATTTATCAACAAAGGGCATAACTAGAGTAAAGTAGAAATTGCAGTAACTGTTATCGAAACAAAAAACAATTATTGTGTTAATGTAAAAAATAAAATAAATATTAAGCATAAGTAATTAATTTAAGATATAAAGTAAATTAATATATCTATAAGTATCATTAACCATTATTATGAATGTCCTTATTACTAATGATCATTTTTTTCATAATTGATATTGTCTTTACTTATTTTTATAACTTTACGTTTCAATTCGTATTTCAATTTATATATATTTCAGTTACTAACAAAAATATTGAATTGATAGTTAAACATTAAATATTAAATCGAGAAAAAAGAAAAAACAACTCATATCAATGGCCTAGCTGCTGTGCTACAAAATAAAATACTTAGGTATTGTGGCTCCAGAAAACAAAACAAAGCATACCCAATCTGTTATTTTCGAGACTATTGTTTTAGCATCGCCGGCAAATGGATTAAATCCAACTTCACTGACAAGAGAGGGCGAGCTTCGAGCCTGGTTTTGAGCAAGCTTAAGAGGGTTCTTTAGCCTTAAGCCATCCTCCGTTATTATATCTTCTTCCGTATCGAAAAGAACCTAAAACGGAAATCATAAGCAAAAAATCAGTTAGGTTCCTTAAAAGAATAAAAATATTCACCTTTGCCAAGAGATGATGCAACACATAGCAAAAAGTGTGCTCATAAATTTATTCAATAGCAGATACCTTAAAAGGTTTCAATGCTGATAAAGGCTACTCAAATAAAACAATTTCCGTTGGATGTGATAACTTTGTATTATCATAACTTACAGCTTTTTTTGATTGATCAGCAATCATTGCTTTGTAAAGAATATCTGGATGATTCCATATCTACGGAAAAGAGAATTCAGATTAAATTGGGTCAGATTAGTCTATCATCTTGAGACTGTTCGCTGAATATTACGTGAAACACGTTTACTCTCTGTGTAGAACCTCGCTCTGATGTTTTCTTATGTGTAGCTCGCCTCCCTTAAAGAAGGAGTACAAACGCAGGCAAAGTTTACCCCCAAATCTTTCAGGTAACGATTATTAACCATTAATTCTCCCCCCTGATTGTACAGCTGTACAGCAACATCCAAATCTTTTCTTCAGATTACAAGGGGGTAAAGGGATTTATAATATTGGAGCGAAAAATTACTATGAATGTTCAGAAGCATGTGTATCCAACTATGGAAGGGACTAGAATCTGCTTCTAATAAATAGCCAATTCTCGTTGAAAGTCATTGGACAAAATGGTCCGTGCATGAATGAAACAAGCACGACTATGTGAACCCTTTAACCACTGGACGGGCCATATGGCCCAATGACAAACACTGGAATATATAATTTTTCAGGGGGTTAAGTACAAAATATTGTAAATGTTCTGATGGCAGTTTTCTATAATAGTTTACGGTTTCACCTAAGTTATTTGACTATGCTACCCCCTGAAAAGCGCAGAATTATATGGGTTTTAACAGTTAACTGAAAATAAATCCGGATGCGAAAGGGTTAAGGTGATAACGTACCTTACTGCAAACAGCAAATATTTTGATAGGATTCAACTGATCTCCATAACCTTCTTGCATTGATGATATAAACCTCCTATAAACTGCTTCCTGAATCGGCGACATTCGCACCATTATCACGTGTTCTTCCTTTGGTGGAAGGGCAACTTTTAACGCAGTATAATCTTTCCTGTGGATTAATATCAGCTAACAATTATAACAGGAATAATTTTCAATTTAAAGCAAATCTCTATTTTAATCATTGAATCAAAATAAAAACAAATTTAGCAAGTGGGTGAATTCCGGGGAACTGCAAACTTAACAGCCAATCAAATACATTTTTTCCACTTCCCACGTGGTTTTCGATCCTGAATTGTTTATTAATTCTCGTTTGCTTTTTGGTCATTCGCCAACCTTTTCAAACACTGAGAAGTTTCGGCCAAAAAATACTTCGAAGATACTAAATAATGTGTCCGCCTTTTCAGTGCTATTTCAAAGTAAATTTGTTTGCCAGTTGCATGTTTTAAAGAATTCACCATTGGGTGCCTATCTCATAAAAACGAATTCTTGAATCCTTTCACCTCCTGGAGGAACAGTAGGACCCACTGACTTTCAACAAGAGCTGCTAACTTTTCAGGGGGCTAATACATTCAAAACACCTGTTAGATATTGTTATGATTTGTTGATTGTTGTGTCAGCATCATCAATTCACGTACTTCCTTTGCAGTCTGACAAAATATATCTGTAGTTTGTGAAAGTTCATTAGCACCATTAATGAAAGAGTAAATAGTGAGCTAAAAATACTAAGCAAGGCTTACCTTTGTACAAACCCTTTTAACAGAGATGAAAGTACATGAGCTCTGTATTTCATAAACTTTTTATCCTTGAAAGATAAATAATTACAATAAGGAAATATATCTACAAATGGTGCTTGAAATATGTTATAGCAATATGTGATTGCGTGAATATGGAGTGAATAGCGGCAGCGTGGACGAGTTGGTAAGGCGCAGGTCTGCGAACTCACGAGCCTAGAGGCACTGGGTTCGAGACCTCAGCTGAACTCTCTCTCCCCACAAAACCGTGCAGCCAACCCAGCTGTCCATCCTTTCGAGGTCGGTAAATGGGTACTCAGGAGAAATCTTGAGGACACAGGCCTTAGTGCCCCAGGCCGACATCAGCTGATAAGCTTAGCCTGGGTTAACAAATAAACAAACAAACAAACAAACAAACAAACAAATCTTAAGAAGTGCAGAGGAGAAGAAGAAATGGGTTATAAATATATTTGGGAAAATCTCACAGGATGCTAGCACCGTATTAAGGTAACGGGAAAACTACATGCTCTAGTTTCGAACAATATTGCTCACTGACTCATTCTGTCTTTATTTTTTGACATATACTGTGCATATCTCATATGAGTGTAACATTTGATCGATAATTCCGCGTGGCTATAGTTTAACGTTGAGCTTCATGTGTGCCGAGCCTTGCTTAGCCGAACAATTGATCCACACAGCAGGAGCACCGCGCCAAGTTTAACGCTGTGCTCCTCATGTGCCGAAACTAATGCATCAATTCTAATTTTTTTGAAACTCAAAATGAGGCCAGTTATGCACAATCAAATGGTGCCAACTTCTAGGCAGTATACGTTGAAATGTCGTAATATTTGCATGAATCGTTTGTTGTCATAGGTGAACAAGAGTTTTCAAGTCACTGCATAAAAACAGCGATAGAATCTAAACAACGAATGACAATTGGTAGTTCATCCATACCTCAGCTGTACTGTCAATGCACTGCCCATTGACAATTGGTCTTTCAAACATGTTTTGAAATTCCTGCCTTGATCCTAAATAATTTGGTCGAACAAAATCAACCATACACCAATATTCTGTGAGATTATTCTGCAACGGATATCCGGTTAGCACAAGGCGTTTTCTAAAACAAAAACCTATAATGTAATAGAATTAAACACACATATGGAAAAGAATTACGTGCATCTTAAACTAAGTCCCAGGGCAGGCCCGTTGTTACAATCTCTTTTTATGGGGACCAGTAAAATGGAGGTTATGGCTGGCTGCTCTTAATTCTTCCAAAATTCGAGACCGAATTGTTCTTAATTTCTTCTTAAACAGTGTTCTTCAATTTTCCCAAACTTCTGAGGCGCTATCCCTCTTAAATTTTTCTTGTGTAGCTCAATCCTCAATCGATGTTATTTCATGACAGGAGTGAATACAAAGTTTTAACTAGTTTTATTAACGAAAATCAACAAGGAGATGCAAAGGTGTCAATTTTCCGCAGGCTTGAAAGAAAAGGATAGGCCCTGTCAAAATGTTATTCGATAGCATATTCAACTTTGTCAAAAGTTACTTTTTATGACAGTGCTTCAGCCTTTTCTAATAAAATTTTTGTTAAAGAAAAAAGAGCGTAATAAGGCACAACGTATACCCTTGTCCTCTGGCCAGGACAGTCGTTACAGTTACTGACAATATCTGGATGCCTTGTCGCAAAATTTTACGATTTGAAAGACATTATGATTAAATAATCAGGTTACGATGCATAATGAGATGCAGAGATCAGAAAAATCAATGGCAATAAAACGTTAAGAGGCAAAATTTAAATCTCGTTGGAGAGAGCTTTTTGCAAACGCAAGGAACAGTGCAGCACCCACGGACAGTGCAGCATCCACGGACAGTGCACTACCTAGGCTTCGGAAAAAGCTCCCTGTTCAAATGAGAATGACCATTCTCTCTGAGACTATTTGACATCAAAGCGTCAAAATTTCTAAAACAGGATGAAAAAGCGATTCAGAAATTATTCTAACATGTAAACGACATTGTAGTAAGCTTTCAATTAGTAATCTTACATATTAGCACTTTGCTGTTTAGCATTTTGCATCGTGCAAAAATGACAAATAGCAAAAGGACAAAATGAAAATTCTCAGCACTAAGGAGACCAGATATTCAAACATTTAACTGGAAACCTAAAATATTAACCA
This sequence comes from Catostylus mosaicus, assembly GCA_964019065.1. Classification (NCBI taxonomy): domain Eukaryota; kingdom Metazoa; phylum Cnidaria; class Scyphozoa; order Rhizostomeae; family Catostylidae; genus Catostylus; species Catostylus mosaicus. The sequence goes on from OZ025202.1 coordinate 3,758,434, forward strand.
ATATATGCGCAATAAAATATTGGTGATACCTGGTGCGAATTTTATGCAGAGCATGATGAATATTTGATTGGTGGTTTTTGATGCGATGTCCTTCATCACAAACAACCAAGTCTGGCCCTGGATCACACATTGCCTTTTGCATATCTGCATAACAAACAATAAAATAGGTAACAAAAAGAAGTTGTGATTGCATTTTATAAACCTTCCCTTCTTTCTATTGATAATCATTGCTATAACTTATTTATTCGTCAATTCATTTAATCATTTATTCATTTATATTTTCTTATTTATAGATCTTTTCATTTATCTAATCAATCATTTATTTATTTATCTATTTACTTTTCAATTTATTCAGACTTTTATTCGCTTATTTATTCATTTATTAATTCATTCATCTATTCATTTATTTATTCCTTAATTTATCCACTAATTTATCTATTTAATGGCTTATTTCTCTATATCTTTATCCATCAATTTATCCATGCATCAATTTAAGTATTTATTCAATCATTCCTTTATCTATCTAGTCACTGTTTATCTATTTATCTATTCATTTCTATATATAATTGGTCATAGTTGGTATTTGCATGTCGCTAACAGTTGTAGAATCTCACTCACTATATCCTAACTCTATCTGGCTGTCAAAAATAATAGGGAAGTACACGCTTTATGTTAACTGGTTAACAATTTTGATGTAACTTACCAAGCATTAGTTGCATTTCTTTTTCTTCTTCATCAATATCAATAACTGTCGCTGTTGTTTTCGCTTTTTTCTTCTTCTTTCCTTTGGCATTAGTCACACTGTTACATAATGATGCTTTGTAGAGTGAAATCATTCGAAACATTTCATAACCCATTAGAAGTACACCTCCTTTTGTGTGCCACTGATCTACAAAAGTATAGTATTGTTTGATTAGAGTAGCACTTGAGTTTTTGTAGCTGAGTGTACCACATTCATCACTAATAGGAGGATGGTATTAAGAAAATGAATCGTCATTAACAATAGGCACATGACCAGCTCTTTTATTAATGAAAGACTTGCACGTTATGCCCAGAGGTATGCAGGACTACAAGGAAGAACATCAGCTTCCGAGAGAACCATATGCATTTGCTGTCATAAAAACTAATGCTACACCTATGATAAAGAAGCTGTGTGAGGCAGGGCAGCATCTCTTGGCAAAAAGGCCTGTTGATTGGCAACACAGCAAAGTGGAGATGGCTGCAAGATCAGCTTGTTGCATTGTGCCAGAACTGATAGCATGTTGACATTTCAGAACCGAAAAAACATCACTGACCATAAGTACACATTGTGCGCATGCTTCTTGATGACCTAGACATAAATAGGTTTCTTATCTCCATTTCTTTGTTGCACAAATTGAGTAGAACTTTAAAAAACGATTCAACATAGCTAGTGCTCCCATCCAGGCTGATCTTAAACTAAGCAAAACATGTATCCTGATGTTTGTTCATGTTCAAACAATGTGAAATTATGTCTTTTAAGGGTAAGATAGTAACTTGCCCAGCGTTAAAAACAATGTGCATTGAGACTCAATGTTACCAAATAGAACTTCTTACCTACAATATTGGCTCTGGTGACAGTGTTCTTTTGACTGTCATTTATTATAAAAACATCATAATCCCTATATTCTGTTGATACATTCTCTTGACCAGAGTGTTTCTTGGCAGATGAACTGTCAGGTTTCTCTTCATAGGCAGTTTGGTTATCCTGTTTCATCTCATGATCAAGAAGTCCTTTTGTGTTGCAGTCACTGCTGCTTTTGCCAGACAAATCTGCTGCCTTCTCCTCCTCATCAGGTATGATTGCTTGCTCTTTGATGCAGCTTTGCTCTGCAAGTGATCCTTCATCTTTTGCCACTCCTTTCGATTCAGTTGAGGTCCCTTGAAAAGCTTCTTTTGGTTTTGCAGGCACCCACATATCAAACTCATTTAACCAATTTTGCAATGTATTGATTGGCACAAGTACAAGAACCTTTTTAGATTCAGTAAACCTAGCCATTACAGAAAAAACATAAATAAACATTAAAAAGATAAACACCAAAAAAGAGTATTTTTATCAAAACCTCACACTCTTTATGTACCAAGGTGAAGGGAACTTAGGGGTGGAGATGCCAAACAAGATCCATGAATACAGAGGTAATTAAATTCAAAATCTAGTACATATAGATTAAAATAAAAATTATGACATAGGAAAGGGAATTTTTGAATCTTAATATACTTGTCAAAAAAATTATCAAAAAACAGTAGAATGATTTATTTGATGCAATATACAGAAAAACTTGGATATCAGATTCCTTAATTCAAATTTAAATTGGTGATAAAACTTACCGAAGAAAAATATGAATAAGTGATACAGTTTGAATGGTCTTTCCAAGACCCATGGCATGTGCTAAAATGCAGCCTAATCCATGCATAGTTTTGAAGTTTTTTATGGATTCAATGAGATTCTCATAAAGAAATCTAACACCTAAAATCTAAGAAGATTGCATTTAAAAATGTGAGACATGAAGATTAAATCATATCAACTTAACTGAAATGGTTAGAAATTACAAGCATAGGAAACTCATTAATTTGGATGGGGGGCTGTTGTTTACGTGGCGGCAAATTTGGATGATTTGGATGGGGGGCTATCATTTCAAAAGAGGTGAACAGTTGTTGCCCATCTGTTATTGTTATCATCTGTTGTTGCAGCACTTTAAGGAATTACTGAAAACAGAAGCATGGCAAAGATTGGTGAAGAATATCATGATGGATAACAATTAACTGTGTATATATGATGAAGAATTTAACAGTGCCTTAAATATAGATATATTTAATGTGTTCCACCATTAGCCATTTTAAATGATTTTTGATCATATATTCATATTATTAAGATCCATCATATACATAGCTGTCAATATGTTCAAAATTTCCTTTGAAGTCATTTTAACTCTTTTCGAACATATATCTTTCTGCAAAGCGGGCTTTAAGTTTCTAAGTTTGTCACTTTGTAATTTTTCCACTTTCTAATTGAATTTGCAAAAAAGACATTTACAAACACCTACCTGATGTGGCTTAATAACACGTGCAATTTGTGGTGGTAAGAAAATATCTGGTTCATCCGGCATGTGCCCAGTATTAACCAAAACATCTCCATTATGACTTTTCAGATTTGCAGCTGATATCAAATTTGTGCAGTCTTCAGAGCTGTCAGAACCTGCTCCTTCATCTTCATCAGGTTTTGTTTCATCTTCTGAATCAGAGCTAGAGATAAGGATGACATTTTCAATCTGGCTAGGTTTAGATGGAAAGTGAATGTCAACTTCATCGTTACTACTATCACTGTAATCACTATCATCACCATCATCCAGAATCAATATTGGTTGTTTTGATGGTGATGATGTTGGTGAAGTGTTTAATGAATTATTTTTAGGAGCAATAGATACTGTTGCTGCTTCCGTTGCAATTTGATCAGATAAACTCCTTTGTAGTTCAAGCCTCTGTAACCTTTCCTGTTCTTCTTTTTGTGCCTCCAAAGTCTTTGGATCTAGCTGATGCATCTTCAAAATTTTTCTAATGTTTTTCCTCCTATTTTCAGGCTTTCTTCGTTTCTTTCCTCTAACAGATTTTTTCGAAGAAGTGTGGGAGTCATTTTCTTGTAGAGGTTCCTTTCCTTCAATGGTTGCAGTTGAACCTTCATCTTCAACACTTTCTTCTTCATCATCACTGACATCATCTGCTTCACTGGATGAGTTGTGGTCATCGTAATTCTCTTCAGCTTGTTTACCACTTTGAACGCTTTGCGCTGCCATGTCTTCATTTTCAAGATAAACCCCGTTATTTACATCTATAACATTTTCATCCATGCCGATTTGTGTATGAAAATACTTGATTTATAAAATAAATATATTTCAGAACCAATACAACATTACAATCCAATCATGCAAATTTCATTTTTCAACAAGAAATCTGCTACAGTATCTCTTCATTCGGCGAAAATAAATCAATTTCTTAATGAACGATTTTGGTCTTGTCTTTCGATAACAACTGCGTCTCTTGTTTATAAATAACAATAAAATCGAGTTTGCAGGATAAATCTTTTATCAAAACAACATTTCGTGTGACGCATAAGGCTTTGACTTGACTGTCAAGTATAACTCTAAATATCCTTTAAAGTTATAGTTATGGATGCATTTTTTGACATTGAAGTCACAATCGTACTCCATGAATGGCGCGCCATGTTGAAGATACTTCCAGCCTCGCTTTCGGAACGTCGCCTTTATGCTCGAGGCCAAGTTATTGTTGGGGTAGGTTTAGATTCTGCTATTAACGCGCAAAAAGTGAAGCTTCAGTTTTATGAGGCAGGCTACCTATTCTTCGAGAAAGCAACCTTTATTATCATAATTGTACCAAAATCTTGAGTGTAATCTAGCATGCTCAAAAATCGGATTTTGTCGTGATTGGCTACTTTTTGACAAATCAACAATCATTATCTTGGTTGGAATTTTTGAGTAGATAAATTTCAAAAGGATGACCTTGATTTGAGCCATCCCAAAAACTTTCATCAGTATGGGTCTTTGTTCGTATGTTATGAGACAATTCTTCAATTCTAAAAATATGATTATGATAGAGATAAATGAGAAACACAACCTTTATCTAAAAGCGTTGTTATGATTTTTCTGACCATCACCAAAAAGTCGATCACAATTACTTCAATGACTCATTTGAAAAGATCAGCTTTATAAGATATTGCCATGTTGCTGTTCTTTCTAAACCTTTTTTAAACAGTACCACTGTGTTCAAAAGGGCTTTTCCTAAAACCTGAGGGGTGTGGCTGGACTCCCCATCAGCACCTCCCCCCCCCCTACTTCGTTAAGGATGGTGTCGACGCTCGATATACCCCCTGAAAAGTGATCGATTCCATGTAACTAGAGAATATGGCAGATAAACCCAGGCAGTGACCCCTTTATCAGACGTGCATCTGCAGCTGCAGTTGCACTCAAGTCTTTTTCAAGTTTTGAATAAGAACTGTCATTCGGAGAATCAAAGTCTGAGCTATCCTACAAAGCATCATTTAAATGGATAAATAAATTTATCCAAACTTTAGTTTGTCATGTGTTGTTTTCAGGGCTAATTTCGTTCAAAAGATAAACAACGTATTCTATCATTCAATTCTACAAGCCAATCACAAATGTTTCTGTCTTGCGGAATTGGAGGTCCTAGCTTCGCCCCAAATGTAGACGCTTTGCCCTTTTTTCTTACAAGTTGTAAATAGCTTTGTCCCAAAAACAGGCTTTTCTTCATTTTGGTTCAATTTGCTTCTTTCAGTACATGCCTTGAAATTGATTTTCTATTTAGTTGGCGAAGCTATTATGTAAAAATGTGTCCTAAAGTCTAAGCTCATTTGCAAATTCTCATTTTTTTTAAAGTCTGGATGGTTTGAAAGCTACATGTAAGATTTGATTGTCTCTGAAGATCTCAAAGACTTATTGCTTTTTCTCTTCAAAAGCCATTCGATAAGTCCCTTAAGTTGACCATTTTACCTTAATAGGCCATATTGAGACTTCCCCCGGAACCTGTCAGCTACAATGGGCCCGCATTATACGTAGGGATTTAAGTGCCTAATATTGGATACAGCTTAAGGCCCTGTTACACTGTGTAATTTTTCAGCGACTTGCCTCGCAAATACTCAGGTCTACTCTTCGAATCGCATAGCTGCAACAAAATTGCACGGTGTAACACCCTCAGCAACTTTCATCGCAATTCTAACAGGCTTTATTCAGTAACGTTTGGCAGAGCTAGTTTTATATTCAATATTTACCATTGAGTATCAGTGAAGATCCCGAAGTGCACAACACAGTGCGAAACAAGTTTGCGGGAAAATTGCAGAGTGTAACAGTTCCTGAAGCAAAACGATTCAAAAACTTAATTTGAGATCATTACAAAAGTATACACAACGAAATGATCTCTCTTAATTCTTAGCTAATGTTCTGGAAACGGCAATATTTCGTATAAGCGACCAATAATTGTTTGATCTGCGGATCTTAACCGGTGCATTTGAAATTTTCAGAGCAGAAGATTTTAGAAATAGTAAACAATATTACGACATGCATAAGGTTTTTTGTTATAACTAACAAAACAATTTTTTATTTTCACAGCTCATATTTACAAATTGATAATTGCAATAAATGCTCGCTATTCGTCAGGATATTTCATTTTTTGTAAATTGGTTATGTTCCACTAAAAGTCCTGTTTGGCTCTGGCCACCATTTGAAAATAGCCTCTTCTCCAATCTAACAATTTCTGCAACAGCTTCTGGGGTTGTTAGTTTGTAGCCAAATAGTGAGCTTATGGAGCCTCTGTGAAAGGAAAGGTAGAAATATAAGTGTGAAAATATAAAAAAAAACAACATTAATGGCAGAATCAGCCGCTATGGATTGTTTGAAAAAGTAGCATATTGAACGCTAGACCGCCAGTTTATTTTAAGAACCACAATTTGATCCAAACAGATTGAGATATAGTTAGGTACATAGAAAAAAATTGGGTAGTTAATGGGATTTGTGTCGCCAAATTATGTCTAGGTTGATGATGCCTCCAAACATCTTTGGTCTAGACCTGCCTCTGAAAACACCACCGAAATACTCTGAAAATCTAATCTTTTAAAGTTCTTTAATGATAAGTTCGTTTAAGTTTTTCTTTCTATCCTCTAAAATATCAACAAATAAAATATTAGCCAAACTTCAATGCAATAACACCAGTTAAATCAAGTAATATCATATGTTACTAACTTTCTAATATAATTCTCAGCATATGATTTTCCAAACTTTGAATCGTCAACAATTGCAGAATTGGAAAATGTCTTTTTGATAGCTTGCCTTCTACCAGCTATTAGTGTGAGATCTGCAACGAAATACAAAATTGCTGATCACAAATGTCATTTCATTGTTTATGTTTGACGGATAATGACAATTTTGCTACGACTTGAAGAAAGTATCGCTTTTGCAAAAAATCCGACCATATTTTTTGTCATTTTCTTGGAATAGCTAAAAAACATTTCAAACAATAGGTGTTCTGTTTCAAAGATTGTAACTCAATTTTTAATTTTTTAACATTTCTATGGCTTGATTTTCAAGGGCTTGATTTATCTGTAGTTCAACATTTATGAAGCTTATTTGCTCGAAATTCATCAATTATAGTACCCCCCTTGAAAACCGACCAGACGCATTAGATGTCATTGTACAACTGAATTATGACCGGGAGTAAGAGAGTTGAATCTCCTCGCACAATCATTATGTAGTTTGAATTCCCTTTATGTATATATGATATTAGAATAGAATGTTATGGAAGTATTACCTTCTCCAGGGACACCGTCATTGGATATTGATCTTGCCTTTACTGATGCTAAACTGTCATTCTCTTGGTTTATTCTTTGTAATTTAACAATTTCATTGACGACTTCCGTTGCAGAACAGGCTACCATGTTACAATTTCTAACCTTGGAATAAAAATAAGAAAAACATATTATTGATTTCAGTCAAATTAGACCAACATAAAGTTTTATCCTGTATCTACGCATCAAATTTAAAATTTTAAGGGCAGGGGATGATGCCTGATTACCCTCCCCCCCCCTCACCCTTATGAGAAACCTTCGTTACGTATGACCTTTGTTTCGCCAATACATCTTGCTTCTGACTTTCTTGGCATGTTAGTTCATCTGCAAACTTTTTCAGAGCTACCGATGTGGTATGTCGATTTTTTTTTAGGCACTGATGTCCCTAAATATTTGTTGCAATCTTATAGACAATTGCAATCCTTCACTTAATTGATTTGAAATGATTTTTAATTATTTTCGCAGAATAACCCAATCATACTGCTTTTCAGGGACCATTGTCAAATTAAGAATTCTACCAATACAAAACGATATACCAATAGCAAATTCAGACTAGTCACAAAAATTTAAAGGCATATTGCCAGTTATCTCTCCTTGCAGATTAGATTATGAGTGAAGCCTTCCCTTTTCCTCCTCAATAATTCTGATTCCTAGAACAATTAGGCACATTAGTGTAAAAAATTCTGCTCATTCCCGTGTGTTTATGTCCTCATTTTTATGTCCCAAAATATTCCTTAGAATGACTTTGTAAGAAACTTACAATAACCATATGATCAACATAATCTTCTATCAGTGATTTGCATTCCGATTTTAATGCATCAAACGGAGGTGCAAAACCTTGTGCTTCTAAAGCATTCGTTAGCTCTATTTTCCTGCTTTGCCAACCACGTGCTGCTGCAAGTATGACTCTGGCAATGTCCTTCGCTTTTTTTAATCTGCATTTTCCAGTTTGATGTTGCAACATTAGCACACCTTTCTGAATATAGTCTTCTGCCATGGAGCATTGCAGAGGATTTTTCACACCTAAGAAAATATATTATCAAATTAAATTATGAAATAACATATACTTCCAAGACGTTTTGCATTCACACGAGACTGTTTCTGGATCTTGGATATAACGAATCATTCAAATATTGGAGTGGAAAGATAAAATTTTTGCCTCAATTCCGTTAAGAAATAAGAGTGAAAAGCTGTGGCAAGCCAGGGTAGTTCCATTAAAGAGGCCAATGACGTAAGAGTGCTGCCAGATTCAATTTGGAAAATAGGACCTCGTAGATTTGTGTACACTTAACATTTTCACTCTACCAACTCACCACTGCTACTGATAAATCACAAATCATTGGTTTTTATTCCTCTTTCACGTGGTTTTCGATTGGCAACGTGTCTTTCCATTCGCCTTTTATGCCTTTTACCACGTTCCCGATCTTATCATGTTATCCCTTAAAAAGTATGGAAGTGTCCAAAAGACAATAAAATGCGTGATTTTAGGAGATCTTGCTTACCTTCCTTAACAATCTCTGGCCATTCACTTTCAAGTTCTTGCAATGCCTTCTTCAGACATTGCTTTCTTTCTGCCCTTTCGTAAAGTTCAGTAGCTGCCCAATTTTCGCAGTCCACCGGCCCATTTTGTGCTTCACCCAGCAATCCAGTCTTCATGTACAGTTGGATATCAGATGTGAAGTTCTCTTTTATGAATGTAAATGTCTTCAGTGCTTCTTCATTTGATATGTGGCAACAGGCAGACAACGGCAGGAAACTTCAAGAGACACAAAAATATTCTATGAATCGATAAAAAGGAGCCTGAAGTGTTTGATAAGAATCATTCAAAAATTATGCGACACGATTAGTTGTATATAATAATCTTATGATAACAACAAATTACATCTGTCTATAGTGTATACCTGATCAGCATGGGCGTAAAGTTAGAGGGCCTCAGCCATTTAGTCACTGATACAAAAGAGCCTACTTTAAAAATTTTGTATTCAGGAATGTGTCTGCAGTGCATCCCTTGCCACTTTTGTCGCTATGCACCTCAGTCTATCAACCCAAAAAGTGCTCTGATCAGCAAGGAAACTGTGTTATCTATATTAACAGCACTAATTGTAGTTATCTCTATGCAATGTAACACTGGACAGCGTATTTATTAATAAAGTTTTAAAATTTTTATGTGAATATTTATGGAATTATTTTTAAAAAATTTGCAAGTTGTCGCTCCTATGATTATTGACAAAATCTTTTCAAAGGCTTCCCTATTGATTATATCGATCCTTCAATCTTGGTCATAAGATAGCACAACAGAGAAATGAAGGAACAATAGAATGAAAGAATTCCAAGAAGAATAATAAAAAGTGTTTTAAATTTGAAAAAAGCAATTGAAACATCGAGAAATACTGCCTTCAAGCAAGAAGCAATCATTACCTGGTGCATGGTAAGTTCCTACAACCTTTGCATTTGGACGCTTGTATAAGAATTTGCTCAACAAGAGCCTTGTATCTAGCTTCATATCTATTTTTCATTGATATCAGCCACTTTGCAGCATCATCTGCCGTCTGGGAGGAGCATCTTCTATACGTAGTTGGTATTGAAACGTATGGCATGAACCTTGAGTCGACAACCTGCACTTCACTAAAATCAAAAATCATTCTAAGGGTTATATAAATTAAACGTCTTGTAGCGGGGGTTGATGGGGTGGCCAATATCGTGCTATATGTCAGAAAGACTAGTTTTGAGCAAATTATCAAGGGAAATACAAAGAGAAGCAGGGGGGTCTGGTCTGGGTAGCAAAATGGCGATTGCAACTTGGGTCCTGCAAAAATTGTCCTAAAAACAATTTACGTACTATTCCCCCGTTAGAGAATAATGTTGTGCATCAATTAATAGTTTGACGATTTAAAATAAAAAAAACAAGCCCCTTACTACTGTCAATTTTTATTGAATTGACCGCTTTTTAAGATTATCTTATTAGTGGATGTGGTTAACCTTTTTGAAATTCTACCACGCCCTAAACTGGACCCTTTGGTTTGCTAGCGTTTTATTTCAGACCACCTCCGAGGAGAAGTGATGAAGATATGAATCAAATAATGACCAAATTCCCCCTTTTTGCGAATATCCTGCTCTTCAGAGAAAGCTGCTCGTAAAAAACGTTTATTATCACCCAAGATAATGCTCCTAATTTTGTTTAAGAATCCAATCCCAAGTTCCCAACCTTAGCGTCACTAGCATGTGCCACTCTAATGATAGCATAAGAGAACAAAAGACACGTAAGAGCCTCTGTCATATTTCGAAACAGAGCAGGCCAGAATCCAAATATCCCGTATGGTTATATACTCAGAAATTATTCTGTTGCAACTTGGATATTGAGCAGCATCAGGTGATACATATGTTTTTCTTCTCTGTCATTTGCGGGACAAAAATGCAAACCAGGGTTTCCAGCTAATGACAGTCATCAGCGCAAAACTCAGAGTTAAACCTGATCCTGAAACAAAACAAACGTACTTGTAGGAGCATCCATGTTGAATCAAGGATTTCACAACCTCTGATTCACGCCGTATCAAGCTGCATTCTTTTTCAGCTTCTCGTTTCATTTTTAAATGCTTCTTTTCCTTCAGTCTTTGATTTAGGCCATCTTTCCCACCATATTTTGTACGAGCAAGAAATATGAGATCGGTAATCAGGTATTCGTATCCATTGCTTACAATCAGATGAAGATCTCTTTCTGTCAAACCAAACTGTTCCTGCATGATGAAAAAAAGGTGCATCAGAAAGTGTATCAAATCCACTTAAGGCTCAGTGCAAAGTGGAGCCAGGTGATTAACTTTTCCAATCTTTCAGAAACAGGGCTGTTACGTTGTTGCATATATGGGTATGAAAACACTTATTTATGGGCCATACTAGCAAACTATGAAAATACCTGTTGTTTTAAGGAGCCCTTATGGGTGTTGTTTGCAGTAAGGGCGTGGTCAAAATAAACTTTCCCTGTGGCTCTAATATGTTAGCAATCAATTTTTTACTAAAGGCTCAAAATAAAATTTATCAATTAAATGTTTTAAAGTCTCCAGTACGCAGGATCATAAAGCAAGCATGGCTTCGTTCCCCCTGGGTCATTTGCCCACGTGTCCTTTTCAAAAGGTGTCTTTCTCTTGCAAATAAGGGCTTGGTACACTAGTTAACTAATGTCCGAGCGAGCTCATTTGCATGAGGTCACGCGCCTTAGCACATTAGTATATAGGGAATAGCTATTGATTAAATAGGTCTGCTCGCCTCACGCCTCGCCACATTATCCAACCCCGAGAAGCGTTGTACATTCAGTATACTGAGCTCTGTTTCTCCCTTTTTCACACAATTAGAAAGTCTTTTGAAATGAAACAGTATAAACCTACCTTTGCACTACTTTTCCTTTTATAAAATACAGGATGGCAAGATTCACACAAAAGTATATCGCGATGAGGATCCGATCTTCTTGTACAGCTTCGATAACATACAACACATTTCCACCGGCAATATAACCAATGCCTTAATGCCATTATCCGCCATTTTGTTTCGTCATTCGTGCATTCTCTAAGCGCTACGTCATACTGGTACATAGAAGGCGTGACAGTTGGTGATGATATACATAGAGGAGTCGGTGTATAATCTAAAGACATTTTGAAGCATAATATCTTCCATGTTTTTTGTGTGTACTCGTGCATTTTTTTACAAGTGCATGATATTGAAGATAATGATGGGGCATCTAAATTGCCAAGTACTATTTCTATGATTTCTGCAGGTAGCATTTTAAAATATCCCATGTTTTTTATCATGAGGCAGTTGAAGGCAGCTCTTTCTGTGTCCCTCTTTCTTTTGCGAGTGATTGGAGGCATGGTTTTGTTTATATCCTTAAAAACAAATGCGAACCATTACAATATGCTACGTTAATGCTAGCTCCTACAGCAAAACAAGGATGTTAGGCAGTGCCTTTGTCAAATTAGTAGACAAATTTAACTATCCAAACTGCAAATCGCAAGTTTACATTAAAAACTCAAAGATTTCAGGTATATTCAATTGTTTAGAAGGTGTTTGTAAAGGACATGTGATTCACGCCAGCTCGACCAACAGTATAATTGTATGCTGCGCAGACTTGATCCACGGAGGCGCTCCTCCGTAATGCAAGAAAATACGGCGCAGGTTGATAGAAAAATAACGACTGAATCTATTATTTTGGTATACGCTCTCTTTTCATCATTACTCACTGCCTTTCAAAGCGATGGTGAGTTTGTTGTCACGCTGTCGATTCATACCTACAATCGATGGATAGAAGGACAATGGTTGCCTGAGACACATGAACAGGTAACTCATCAGTTCTATACAAACCCAGAGCGCAAAGATCAGTGATTTTCTCCCTCCAATTCTACTTGGGTTTTCATGCCTTTGTTTATAAACCTGTTTATTATTGACACCGAATCTTTCTTCGTTATCTCGGGAAACGCAAGGGAGAATGATACTGCCCAGTGTCGCTGTATATGGATGAACTCGTGCTATGTAAACAGTCCTTGTTCAATATCTATAAGGTATTGAGACAGCTTTCTGACCTCTGTTAAGAAGGCACACACATGCTCCCATGTACTAATGACCTACTGCACTAATTTTATTCAATAATCACCTATCAAGACACTGAAAGTTACAGTTGTGTAAACGTATTTTGTGGAACGTATTTGAGTATTTTTGTAGAAAAGTTGGGAATGATTCCCCTACTCAAACTTTCTTAGCAAGCGTAAAACGTCAACACTATCGATATCTTCTTAAAACATTGGGGGGATTTAGGTGTTTTACCCTTGAAGTCTTCATCATTTTAAAGTCCTACAGTTCTTTAAAGGATAAAGATTTTGACTAAATTGAGCCTTGAATGTTTTGTTTCGCCAGTTTCGTAATGAAGTTTCTCATCAAAGCGTAAATCTTTTTTTGAAAATAATGTCTGAAACCAAACAATGTTACTTTCTTAGGTTGAAGAACTAAATTCTGAACTTTCTTAACATTTTTATGAGCCAAGAAATACTTTCTAAAGAATCACTTTCTTATTAGATGTGTAGAGAAACTCATCTATAATTTACGTATAGGCCCACAAATACCCCAAACAACTGAGACTTGGATAAAACACATATGTTCTTTTATCAGAAACATTTCTTACAGAAGCTGTATATCGAAATCAGAAATATTCTAGATGATGATCACATTCATTACTGTTACGAAAAAGCCAATTTTTAGATCGAATCTTGAGAATTCATACTTTTTGCAGCTTTTTCCCGAGAGCGTTTTTACATGAATAGTAATTTGATTGTTACTAATTTAATTCTACGACTCGCTATAATTCTTAGTTTCTACTTTTGCAGCTTTTGATCTGAATAATCTCCTTGAATATACTCTCATATAAAACCTGTGTATAATTTAGATATAATCACTCGATACACCGTCATATGCTGTTATTGATATGGTCTTAGAAAGGCTACGAAACAAGGTCACTATCAGCGTAGTGCGAAGCTAGATATTTAACATCTTTACATACAAATCCGTACCCAGAGCACGCAAAACAACATCAGGTTTACCTTAACTTCTGAGCAAAAGCCTTAGTATATAGAGTTAAGGAATGGGACTTAATATTCTTAGAGAATAAAATCTTTTGCTAAATCTTATGAAAGCACGGTTCATAAAAATTTACAAATATTTTATTATGACAATGAGCTGATATTTTTTTCTTAATGTAAGCAAACCTTGACTTGAGGTAAATTCATTTGCTGCTTGTGAATATCAAGTTCCTAGAAAATCCAGCCTTCAGGTTTGGCTATTATCAGTTCAAATTCCCCCTTAATGCGTATTAACCCTCAATTTATTGCCTAAATATGATAATTCTTTGAGCCTATGGCTTTGTGATGATGAAATTTGATGCTCTTGATGTTTTTTGATCAAATTAGCCCCTTGGTAGCATTTCATAGATTGTTATTGATATTTTTCATGCTGACCAATGCCAGTGTTATTGCCATAGTCCTCTACATGTATCTTGGCCATAAGATTTTGCTCCAATGGGAATTCGTTCAACACTGAACAATTAGTTTGAGCATGAGCATTATATGACAATTAGCATGGGGATAAATTGTTTTCCTTGTGAATTTAGCTATCAAATAATATGGTAGAATATCATAAATATGGAATTTGAGCAATTAAGCGAGAAATTAGAATGAAAATTGCTTGATGATTCATCGGGCAGCTCCTGGGCCTAGTTTGAAAAGCAGCAGCAAATGGAAAAGATTTCGTATCAAATAGAAGATAATGTTTTCCTTCAATGTTTATCAGATTTAGTGTAGATTTAAAGGTTCAAGCAGTAGTTAGTGTGCATCCTACTTTCATTAAGGTTTATAAGTTTAATTTGGCCTAAGGGTAATAGTTAATGGTCATATTAGTTCATATACTGTTTAACAACAATACGAGTGGGGTTATAGATATCAATTGTAGGTTTTGATAGAAATTATTTAAACAGAAACGTAATTTCTACGATTGCGAAGAATTTCACTCATTAAAAATGTTTTTTTTTTCAATCGAAAACGAATGTTTACCACTTTACAAATCCATGAATGCGTTACAATACATACAATGTTTATGAAACCAAACCAACCTTTTATTTCTTGAATTTCGAAGTGGCTATATGAACATGGAAAAATTCTTTCTGTCAACAGCGACTGAATGGTCGAGATGAGTTCGATGATAGTTGTAGGCAAGGTCAAAGACGAAAGCACAATTTCACGCCATGAGCACAAAGCTATGAAGTGAAGTGGATAAACCTGTATGAGAGAACAATATTCAACCTGAAGCGCAAACCAACATTATGTATTCAAAGCTAATAATGCACGCAGTGTGCTGATCAACGACAACTTGCTATTATCTTGCATATACATAACTACATCATCATCATCGGTGGAGAATTGTTCTCGTATCAAAAGGAAAGAATCAAATAGGAAATTGTGATGTTCTATTATTTGATCGTGAATGGAGAGGCGTCACTCTGTTAATGTCAAGCGAACAAGTTTATTGATACATAGTGAATGGAAAATTGAGGCATCACAGAATTGATTTCTTTCTAAATTGCTAAATTTGCGTTATTCCCCGATCCGTAGCTACAATTAGGCCGCGCGCGTTTCCTGTGAAATACAGAAAGCAGCAATCTTTTTATTCATATTAAGACTATTATCAATTGTTCTCCCTTGAATAGAGAAATAAAATATGAGTTTTTGCATGGGAAATGTGAGTAAATTATTCCTTGCGTTGTGTGATTAAGGCTAACAAAGGTTTTTCGGTTTGAGAAACACGTTAGTAGAACACAAGACTGTATTTTGTAAAAGAAAGAGAAGAAGGATAGTTGGATTAAGAAAAGTTTTTTCTTGTGCTTGGTTTCTTGAATTTTTGCTGTTATTCAAAATTGACTGTGATATTAAACATTTTACGTTTAGGAATATTTATAAGCATGTGAAAGGTTCTTTGAGCTAATTTTGCGCTGAAGCAAATCACTAAATTGACGGTCTCAGCTTTTTGGGACAGGCCTTGATAAAACGAACAAATTCTCCAAATACAATGAATCCATTGTTTTGTTTAATATCTACTACTGAGGCTTCCCCAGCTGATGAAATAGGATGAAAAAGTGCACCAGCTGAGCTTTATACCTTTATTGGGAATATCTCCTTCTTTGGCACAATGTTTAGCATTTTTTGCAACCCTTGGAAACAACGCTGGCTTGCGAACGTGCTAATTGAGAAGTGCCAACTCAACATCGGTCATATTTTGAAAACTTAGATAGACTCAGCGTATCAACTAACATTGTTTTTTTTTGGGGGGGTGGGGTATACACAATTCTGTTGAGGAGCACAATCATGATCGCGAAATTCAGCACTAGCCTTTGATCAGGCTTTTGCTGAAGTATTGGTCACTCCTAGGAGGCGTCATGTGCAACGCAATTTCCCTTCCTTGTGGTAAACCTAATTAAAAAGGGAATTACAAGTCAAAGAAATAAGCTAAAAACATGTTAGCTGGTTAGTGGCCTATGCCATTTAAGAGAATCTATCTAAGCTGAATGGTTCCATTTTTGTTTAAAAGGACAAGATTTTTAACCCCCTCTGTTGTGTCAAATACGATTTGATAGAGTTGCATGTCTTTTTATGCGTCCCATTGGTAGCAATAATTTTTGTACGATCAGCATTGACAGAGGGGGAGTGAGAGTAAATGCCAGTTTGTTAGAGCGGTAGCAGGAACAAAGCTATTGGGGAGCATCATAATTTGAGAGGAATAACAATAATTACTGACTTCATTACAATGTGATAATTTCCTGACCAGCACTAACCCCCTTGAGAACTGTAATAGTTGCATACTTGGGTTGCTTCTGTGTTATAAACAATTATGAGCAGGGGCGTCCCTTTATGCTCCTTGTTGCGGATTGAAGGCATTTACCCTACAAAAATCACTCTTTGCCATCTCAAAAATTTACATATTGCCTATTTTATAGCTTAAATCTGCCCTGCAGCGCCTTTATTTGCACCGCAAGAAGACGATATTTTCATAGTTAAGAGAGTGAACTCCCTGCAAACCCACCACTAAAGTACCGCCTCGGATTGTGGATCAATCTGGTGTATATTGCGTTAAAATGGCAACAGTCATTACAGCAGCAAACTAAAGTAGCTTCGATTCTTAACACTTGATTAACGGGACCCAACGTTTATCGATCCTTAGGATTTGCCACAAAATAAAATGCAAGAACATAAAAATTGATTTGCAACAGAATTGCCGTAAAATTGATGTAAATTAAAAAAATTTCTAATTACCACGATGCTGTCCTAAACATGTCTGCTTTCTGTATCACCTTTGCCGAGTAGAATTTTCTTCGTCTTGTTAAATTCTTGTCTTGACCTTTCAAAGTTGTCGATAAGTTCCTAATAGATTCTGCATATATGGTGTCCTTTTCTGTGCGTAGCATTGAGATAAAGGTCTCTCTATGGGAAATCAAAACGTAACCTGCCCTAGATATCTACTACACTGCCTAAACTATTAACAAATAGAATTACATTTTGGCGTAGATCATTCCCACATATCTTTCTTCTCTACTGAATACTCGTATGAAAATGTATAATATGGGAAAATTACACCATTGCATTGCTTATAAAATCACACTGCAGGCTCAATGGGTTCGAGGCTGCACGACACGCTTCGTTTCCCCTTGAAGAACTTGTGCATGACCACTGATTGTTCACTCTTGTCCTCGTGATCAAATCATTAACAAAGGATGTGCACACCAGGGGGTTCTGCACGACACATCAAATCTTTGATAATCATCGTAATAAAGCGATTAGACCGCTGGTTCGAGTCCGCGCTCGTCAACTCGAACAAAAGAGCGTGCGACTTTCGACTTGCTTTTACTTATCTTCTCACGACCTTATCGTTATTTGATTGCCTACCATTGATTTCGCTTCAAAAATACAACGCATAGCATTTGTGAACTGCAAAAATTATTTATGATGATGAGTTTAGACAGTTTTTGACCGTAGTTGTCGAGATTTTGACTTTTATCTTTGCCAAACTTTCCTTGCAATAACAAACATGCAGAAAAGGACTTTAGAAGATGGTAACTGAAGACCTAAAACATAGCTGAAAAATCATGCATCATTGCATAGATTACTTTACTGAAATAAACATGCAGGTATGAGGTAAAACTGGGAAAGAAACTAAATTGGAACGTAACAGTAACAGAAACGAAAAATTATTATATTTATTTTTTATGTTTATATCTTATGTTTATTTTTTATGTATTGATATCATATTTATTCTATATTATTATATTCAAAGAATGTATAGTGATCATTACTCGATTGTATAAATCTTACTGTCTAATAGTTATTGTAAAGCTTGAAATTGAAAAATTCGTTGTAAAGCGCAGTTTCATCAACAATCGGTGGATGATTTGAAACAAAACTAATTGACTGATTTGCTGAAGATAAACCATGTATGCTTCGAAAAGTAAATGTTTAAGTCAATTAGTTTCTCAACCGTTAATATCAACTATGTCTACCACCGATTTAGCCTCCTGGAATTGTCAACGTAATTATGCTCACATCGAATGTCGAAAAATAAATTAACAATGATTATTGTAAAGCTATAATCTGTAATATATATAAGAATTGAATGGAGATCGTTTGCCCTGAAAGCCTTTATACAACAATCTATGTAACCTAGTAGTAACCTAAAAAAGTGAGTATTCTCTAAAGTTTAAATATCACAATTGTAGTTTGCTATTTAATAGAATAACAGTTTGTGGTTTTTCTATGACTTCCCCTACCCAAAATGAAAGGGGGAAGATCTATGAGGGGGGGAGGGGCTCCAGAAGCATTAGTCTTCACTATATATTGGTTCAAATTTAAGCATTCTTACTTAATTAAACATTCTTACTTAAGCATGTTACTTAATTTGTCAAGCAAAAAGCAAAGTAGCGAAAGATGACGTTACAGCGCTTATATATAAGAAACTCTATTGGATCTAAGTCGAATACGCCAAACTCTGATACAACGACTAAAATTGCCTGGCTCGATTGAATTTCGGATGAAGCGATTGGTTTACTCGTAGCTACGTCGATGACTTTTTCCAAGACCTTTTATTGATAAGTCTTAAAGGGCTAATAACCACGAGAGAAAGTGTAGACCTTTGACTTGAATTTGAGTTTCCATCCCCACCTCTCTATATTTGTACTCTGTAAGTATTGCGATGTGACAGCTTCGAAATGGTTAGTATTCTCAACAACAAGCTGGTTACATTGTGCCAAACCTCCCTCTGGGCCAAGGGCCAGCTATGCGTTAGGGCCAACTATGCACTCCAGACAACTCCAGATTTCTACAGAACACGCCAAAGTCGATATAACCTAGGGAACGATAATCGGGTTTTTATCAATTTGTAACTCACGACTATTTGTCGCTGTAAAATATAACTTTATGGGTAGCACTTGACAAGCTGACTGTATAAGTGGCAGTTTTAGGAACTGCGGGGCCCTTGTTTGAACATCTTTGTTAACAAAGTTTATAGTTCAACTTCCTATTCGCTGAAGATGTTTGCCTCAAAAGCTTGCTTGTATTTTCCTGATAAAAGCTACTTGCTTAGTATTTCTTTGAAAGATTGCTTAGGTGGGGGTCCCTTCTTGGCTGCCATTAGCGCGGGGCCTTGAGCCATGGCTCTTCTGGCACCACCTAAAACTGCCACTGGACTGTATACATCTATTTAGAAACAGAAAGAAGCATTCTTTGCTATTTTATTGGCCTTTTGCTTATATCTGTCCAAGGCATTCTGTATCGAGTATAATAAAGATAAGTATGGTAATATCAATAGTATAATGTATGTTCAAAGCTACATGGTGTGATTCGGTTTGGTATCATTACCTTTGTTGCTTCTGGAAGCATTAAAATAGCCTTTCTTTCTCTCTTGGAGCATTAATCTGAGATCTGAAAACAACCCGCATGTATTAATGCTGTACTTGACCGTTGAAAAATAAGGACTGGTCGTTGAAGACCCCCGGTAAAAGAAGAACTACTCATTAATAAGTCTAATATGGTTATACACCAGTTAATTGGGCATAGCAAACAGGCGATTGTCCTCAATATTCTACCTCCAATTGGGAAATCCCGGAAGAATGAGAAATAGTTATAGTTCTTTGTGTCCGGTCATGCGCTTCAACCGCGCGGGCATATCTCCTATCATACGGCACGCAAATAATAATTATAGGGATAAGCAACGCCTTGACGATTCAGCTGTGAAATTTCGCGAACGGAAAGAATGTGGAATACCGCGTGGTTTTCGATCTTCAGCTGGTTGTTTATGTTCTATTCACCTTTTGGACATTACCTTTTTAAAGAGGTCTATTTTATGTGGACGATATCTTCATTCATGTTTAAACAGTTCATGCACAAATGGACAAGGTTGCACCATCCATGGCCCAATAACGATAAATACTGACCATTTTCAGTATGAAAATGTCCAATTGCCCCTGTCTTTATTTGCCTTATTTCTTTTATCATTCATCCACCGATTCTTATCAGCAAACAAGAAAATACTTTAAATGTATAAATATATCAAAATATAACAATGCAATATAATAGTGATGAGAAAGTATTGTTTCTCGTGGGGACCGTAATTCTAGGATAATTCTATGGCAACACCATTATCCGAAATGGAAGGGCTTGCGTCATTGGAAGTTCCTTGTGTAACACTTCTAACTATCCAACTATCGATCGATCGAACAGGCTGTCGCGTGGAACCTTTCCATACCCAAATTATTTTCAGTACAAACGAATCAAATAAATTGAAATCGGAGAGCATCTCTTTTTGGAGAGGTGTGTTTTCAAAGAACCGAATTTTGGCTACAAGTATCCGTGTTTTCCAAAAAGGGATTAAATTTTGCGAAATAGCAGTTGTGAAATGGCAATAAGGAAAAATATTATGGCGCACTGTGATATAAAAGTAGTGGTACTCTCGAACTCATCGACAGAACTCTTGGAATTACCAGTCAACCAAAAATATCGAAGGTTTTTTTGTTCGTTTAATAAGATTATTAGGTACACTTACACAAAGTGGCCTTTTAGAAGTAGAATAACCTTTGAAAACAAGCTATTATGATGGTGATATTCAGATGGATTTCTTACGTCGGTTCGAATGAGCACCCACCCAATAATGTCCAATATCAATAACCCCCTGCGAGGCGATTCAAAGATGTACCGCAATAGCATTTTGAAAAGGAAAGCAGTGAAAGAAAAGCAAATCCATATTTTCAACATATCAAAATTTCAACAGCAATGTAGCTACAATATGTTACGCTCAGTTTCTGCGATAAGAGTCTCATAATAAATTAATATTTACAAAAACTTACCAATAATATTTACAAGTCACTATGTTCAATTAACCCAATCTAAAGAGGCTCTTTGGAGCAGTCGCAATGAAACACCAAAAAACATTTCGTGCCTAATTTGTCTGCAATTACGTCATCAGTCATGCTGACCCTAATTTCATCGTGTAACATTTATCCTGCTTCTCTACTTATGGCAATAAGGGTATATTTCCGAAGAGCTTTTAATACGAGATGCGCATTACAAAATAAATTGTCGAAGGCCTCCAATTAGAACTAATCTATCGTGATAATAAAAAAAACCTGGCCCGACATTTTGTAGATTCAGCTGTATCACGCTTACATGACAGCGTCAGTCAGTCATAACTTGACACTGATGCCTTAACTTCTCTCCTGTCTTAAAAATAATCTTAAAATAATTTACATTAGAATACGGGACTGGCACGACTTCACAGGCTACGAGTTCGTCCAATCTTACTTATCAAGTTCAGACAGAAAGGTCGGGCCGGCTTAACATTTCAGATTTAAGACCATGATGAGCTCACATCCGAATCAGACTCATTTCTCCTTCCCTCACATAAGCACTTCAAGATCGTTGACCAGATATCAAAATTTTTGTTGCTGTGAGATTGAAGACTGGCACGAGTAAGCCACGTGAAAGGTCTTTTACAGCGTCTTTACTTACAAGACATGCAAGTATAAAAATTAATAACAAAAATGAAAACAAAGCAGGAAATTAAATTCGTCTTTTGAAAATGCTGAAAGTATTAAGCCATTGTTAGGATATGATCAAACACCTTAACGAAGGACGCTGTCACCTTAACCATGCTGTTCCGGCCGAATATATATATAGGTCCTATATTTCAAGCAAAATAGAAACACAAGTTTTGTTATCTTATAACAGAAAATTTGTACAATACAGCTCCTTGGTGTAGTTTTCCGTTTGCAATTTGCACAAGTCTTTCATAATGCCCTACCCAACGATACAAACAATCTATATTTAGCTAAAAGATGCTTCTTTCCAGTGTAACATGGAGTATAAGAAGCATACCACATATGGTATGAATATTTAAAAACCTGCATTGCTTGCTGCGTATTTGAATTTAAAAACCCAAATATTGGCATCAGCATTGTACGGCATAATAACTGCATTAATCAGCATGCTACTGGAACTGTAACGTTGGCGTTTGCAGCTGAAAGGAAAACAAAAGATAAATTTTTTCTTATAAAATTTGGAACAAGAAATAGTTTGTAACTGATAATGAAAAGGTACCTTTTTGCATGGCCTGCTGCATCATAGTTCGTGAAAGTATTGATTGATTGATTGGTCGATTGATTGACTGGGTGACTGATTTGGCTGACTGATGATTGATTGGCTGATTAAAATCACTGATTGACTGATTGATTGATTGATTGCTTGTTGTTTTCATTGATTGTTTAAATGACTGAATGATTCTTAAACTCACCCCATTCGTAACCCCATCACAGCATATACACGGAAAACAGCAATATTTGTTCATTTATAAACATTAGTTAATAATTAGTAACTTATACCTGTGCTGCTTGGTAAGTGTATATTGTCGATGTTTGTGGCTCACCAGCAACCATACTTGGGTGAATTCCCGTTCCTTAAGAAAAGAGAACATGCAAGTTAACGACTTTATACAAATTATATAAAAGAATAAAATGCACGGGTAATATGATTGTGAAATAAATGTGCTTAGCTGGGATGATCAGGTTATTTTCAGCAACAAATCATAAGCGTGTCTAGCAGATGAATGCGTGCATAAGACGCTAGGCTGCGTCACAAACCGTGAGAGTACCAATACACAATCTTTGCAAAACCGTCAGATTTCCGGTTCAGAGGAATCTCCCAGTACTAGCGCTGAATGCAATTGGCTAATTTCACAGCCATCACGGAAGTAATGACAACCAATTTTTCATTGGCTCATTTACAAAGGAGAGCAACAGGTGAAAAGGGGGACAACCCTGGAAAGGAACCAACCACAGAAGATCCGCCGTAGTCTCTTTGGTGACTAAGAAATAGCAAGAGTACCCTAGCCTGATTAACAAACAGTAAAATATGAATCGAAACGGCTCTTTAATGGATTTGGAAGGAGGATCACAAAAAATACAATGGTGAATTAGAATGCAAAGACAACTTAGAAGACCTTACACCGGCTATTAATTCGACCAATCAAATTACTTGTCCATTTTCTGATGATAGTCACATGCAAGACGAAAAGGGAGATAAAGTGTCCAGAAAGACATTGACTAAAGCTCACGACAGAGAAATAGCCTTACATGGATGAGCGTTTAACATACAGTCAAGCTCTCAATCTTTGAGGGAGGGCTCCAAGTAATACTGTGATGTTTATACGGGCATTTTTTACTATTATATATTCATAAATATTACTTAATTACCATTTGAAACTTAATCATCATTAGTCATTTAAATACAAATGCAAGCCTCGCAAAAGTTAGGTAGTTGACAGTTGCCAACTCATCGTTGTAATAGTTCATCGTTAAAAAAGTCATTCAAAAGGTCAGCAATATTTGTAACATATATGTTACTATAAATGTTGTAGTTAAATTGTATAGTACTTTACTTTATAGAAAGCCAGTAGTAAATATCAAGCAAGACGTAATGCGATCATATAAAAACATAATAAAAATCTGCATACCTGCAACTTGGAATTGAATTGGTTGTGTGTTGTTCTCAGCATTTTCCTCTAACGTGTCTCCATCAGTTCTTATATTGTCACTTGATGCATTCAGTGAGCCTTTTTCACCTTTCATCGCCTGCGGAAAACGATTCGATAAAAACAATTAGGGTTAACAACGCATGCAAATTCCTCTCGGCTTGGCATAGACGATGGATTTTCGTTTCAAGCAGGACAAACAGCGATAACAACCACATTTGTTGAAGCCTGTGTTCTGCTAAAATAGTCGTTTTATTGCTGACCTGAAATGTAAGGCTACGCCCATGATGACGACGCTAAGTAGCATAGAGCAGCGTTCCTTGGTGAGAAGTTCTGTCGATCGACGACAAAGCATAGCCGAAATGGCTTCAGGAACTAATCGTTGCTTTGCGCCAGAACTGATGCCGTGTTGACGTTGTCAGAACTGCCGTTGAACCCAGGTTCAGAACAAAATGGCCGTTGACTTAAGTTAAACACATCCGCCCCTTTGACAGGTCTTACTTTTCGTTCTAACGGGTGTCATGCCACCCTCCCCATTCAAAAACATGATTATTATTATCATAGACGTACCCTAATAAAAGGTAACCATTCTATTGCAATAAACTTTAAACAGGCTGGCAACACTGATGGGACCTTAAACATAAAAAAATATTGCCTTAAGAAACTCACCTCACGATATTTCGTCAAATATTGCTTCAAAGGGTCTACGTAATTATCAAAACCAAGAGTTGACATTGCAAACAGAATATCCTCGCCATTAATTGTCTTTCGCTTTTCCTGTTGGCATCTTTCGCTTGCTCTTTGAATTAGTTAAAGAAATTCTGCTTAAAATTTAGAAACCATTAGCTTTTTCTATGAGAACACCTTGAATACTTCTTCTTATCTTAGTGAACTAATTTTTTTCACAAAAAAATACAGACATGATTTCAGGATTTACTGAACATTGGCTTCCTAACCAACCTCTTATAGGTACAAAAACTTGGTAGACCTACAAACCAGCCAATATCTAATGATCTAGGTGCTGTTCTTGTGTGGCATGGTTTGTACAAATTCAAAACAATTTCCAAATGCTTTTCTCAATGATCAAACGTTACAAAATTCAAATGGCTGTGCGGCCAAAGTGGCTATTTTAGAAACCAAAGGTATTCAAAACAAGGTGAAAACCATATAAAATTATAAAAAGAGCTCTATGAAGGCATAATTCAGGCCGAACAAAAAAAATTATGTTGGGTGTCTAAGTCACTTGTTGGGTGGGTGCACTTGCTTTTCATTGTAATAGGCCTACATTCGAGTGTCTCTAAATCTAAATCAACAGGCATTTCACTTTTACAATAAGGAGATACTGATAATTGTCAACTGACATATCCTGATAAGATGGCAACTTTAATAAGTGCACTGCTCTTACTTATAACATAGTAAATGAACTATTGCATGACAAACTTTCTTAGTCAATTTGTTATGCTTGCTACTTGGCCACGAGCAAGCAGATTGAAAGAACTATGCTAAAACATAGAACTAAAAACATAAAGGAGTTCTTTTGAAAAAGGATACTCGCTAGTAATGAAACTAATGAACTCTGAGACGCATTCCTGCACACATTCTTTGGCATCCTTGGCAATCTAAAAAATGGGAGAAATTGATGCTTTAGATGCTGTAGATTGCGATCTGGCTGAGGATAAGATGACATCTTAAAGTTAAAGGGTTGATGAGCTTAACTTGAGTTCAGTCAACAGCAACAGTGCACTTAATTAAGGATAAATGCAACTTCTGAACAAACAACAAGGCATCAGTTCTAGCACAAAGCGATTAGTCCCCACTGCAGCAATCTCAGTCAACTGGAGTCCTTGCCAAGGGCTGTTGCTTTGTGCCAGTAAATGTCAATATCGTAGGAGTAGCCTTAGTTTTCATGGCAGCAAATATAGTTTAATGCAAGTAACAATAAAACATTATAGTGACAACACCTTTGAGATTCCTGGACAAACAAAATTGAGGGTCTTTGGAACCTGTCTATCCAAAAACTTAAAAACCCTGATTTGTGCATATGAAAAAATTGGATTTTGATTAAAGCCAGGGCTAGAGTTTCAAGGTATGAAATTCCAAAACTCATAAAACTCACTTTTCCCTGCCTTGGAATACCTTTCTTCATGATCCTAGCCACATTTGCAATTGGAAGAAAGCGGTCCTAGAAAGAAAGAGATGGAAATGTGACTGGTAATCAACATATAATATTGATTTTGTTAAACATAAAATTGAGAAGGCATCAACTTCTGCATTGATATTCTAGCCTAATTCTAGCAAAAACAGTAAACAAAATGATTGTACCTGTTCTCTAAGTTCATCTTTGTCTCCTCTACCCTCATCATCCATCTCATGATAATTTGAGCCCTCTAAAAAGATAAAAAATTTATGATTTAAAAATGAAATGAAAGATGGGTATGATAGATCTGATTGCAGAGTGGCATCTTCAATGATAATCTTCAACTTTTAGCTCCTGTGGCTTCTGCAATACCCCTGGAAAAACCCCCATGTGTAGCAAATCTTTAACATCTTAACATCTTCATTTTCAGCTATAAAAACCCTCTACATACCTCAGAACTTGCATATCAGAAGAATTTCAAGATCTTTTTTTTTATTATATTACAATATTCTAAGGACTACACAAAACAGCAATTAAGAGTACAAATATAATAGATGATGGATTATAAGCAGTTCCAAAAAAGATTTCTTTGAGTGATGACTTGAATTTTTCTTGGAATCCAGGAAGTAAATTGATAATAGTTCTTCTTGTTGAAACAAATCACCAAAAAACAATTGATATATAAGGTAAGCAGTGGCGAAGTGGAATCCAAGCTTTTTGCAAAAGTACAACAAATCTTGTCTCAAATGAAACATTCTAGCCCCAAAATTATCTATCGATTTAGATTCCTGTCCCTGATAGTTACCTTCACTGCTACCTTCTTGCTGTGGGACAACTGGCACATGCACTTGAAAGCTTTGCGCTCCAGATGAAATCATGTTGGTCCCTGGTAAAACATACTCTGCAGGCAAACCAGCTGCTGTAGTGTACATCCCAAGGTTAGGGTGGTCAGATGTCCCCTGCACTGTGCCGCTAGTGGCACTTTGAGAACTTGCCACTGATGATGCAACTAAGCCGACAGCAGAAGGAACACCAGGCTGTTGAATCACCATAATGGATCCCCCACTGCTAACAACATGTTGGATATTATCTCCTTGATGGTCAACAGACCCAGCTGATGCAACTTTTTTGCTATTTTGTACTGCATTTGGTTGTGTAACAAAAGTTGGTAGCTGGTTTGCTGATAAATGATTAGCATTTGGCGATGCAGTATTTGAGCTAACTGTCTCCATGTCTGCAAGAAAAATATGACACCCCAGTAAATTTATTTGGAGCTAGATAGGCTAACATTATCTAAATACAAAGTGCTCCAGTAGATCTGAATCAATACAGGGAGCTTCAGAGCAAAACATACAGAGAACCCTTTACACAACTGGTTGACTTCTGCCAAATACTTTTCTTAACAAAAATTGTATGTACAAATATTTCAAACTGACACATGTCGAGCAGCCCTTAAGGGTAGTTCAGAATAATTTAAAATTGAATGCTTTATCATTTTACTTTACATCTTTTTAGAACACCATGTGAAGTTAGAAATTTCAAGGGTTGGTCCAAGGGTATGTTTTTAACACATTTGCACAAACTATTGCATCCAAAGAGGACTATATTGACAAGTTTCCTAACTAATCTTAAAATAACTCTTCCCAAGGAATTTCTAAATTAGTTTTCAGCTATTTATATTTTTGGTCTAATGATCATTTATGAGCCCATATTTCAAGATATGCAACAACATATGTGGGCAAAAATATACATAAAAATAAGTTGCTATAAGGCTGCCTTCAGTGCCCATTTTACAGATATTCCAGTCAAGGTAGGCCATAGACCATTTCCTCAACAAAGCTGACTTTTACTAGATAATAAAAGGTAGAGGGGGCAAGGCTTGCACAAAAGAGGGTGGTAAGAGATCAATGGAAGGGCATGGCCACTGGGAATTTTTGTACTGCTAGCCCCTTTTTATAACAAAAAAGAATAATCTTTTAACAAAAATCTAGTGTAACACTCTCAAAAACATTAATGGATTTAATTACATAGGCCAAGCCATAACCATTTTAGATTATGCCCAATTTTACAAAGATTTTGCAAATAATGATTTGACTTAAAGTGGGTGTCACATGGAGTCAATAGCAAATTAAAAGGCCCCCCCCCCAAAAGGTTATGCAGAACAAGGGAGCTTGCAGTTTTTATTCATGGAAACATAAGAACATTGGCAAATATTGCCAGGGAAGCAGGGAACGTTTGTGGAGCTGGGGAAAAGTATCACAATTTGATTATCGAAAAATTTCAAATAACCCATGGGGAATTAGGGGGACTGTGGAAATTTTCTCCATTGAACATGGGAATACAGATCCCACGAGGGGGCCTAATTAGGATCCATGTAAAAATATCATTTAAAATTATTGAGTCCAGTCATAAAAGCCGGTAAACTTTGACGTGTTATAGTCCCCATGGAAATTGTCGAGCAGGCCCCGTACCCTCCAAGCGCAAGAGAGCAGCTGGTTGATGTTTTTGACAGCCTACGTGCAAGCGGTCATCCCTCCAAACTTCACATTAAAACTTTGTTTGAAAATGAACAAGCAACCGATTTATTCGCCACAAAAAATCATTATTCAATTTCCCCAGGCATGACAGTAGGAAAATATTCAAATATAATTTAATGCAATCTTTTTCCCGCCAAGTTGGCTCGATTTCACATTCTTTGCTCTAAACATCTGGCTTCGAATTTCGGAACGCGGCGGTTTACGCTGATAATAACATCAATAAAATTTTAAGGCTTGACACTCGAATTTGCCTATGTTATGATTAAATTTGCCTGACCATTGGCAGGGACAGTTATAGCTTACCAAGAGGTCTCTACAATGAGGTTGAGCTTAAATTAAACAAGAAGGCCTAGGCTAACGCCGCCTTTGCTTCGTTGGATTTAATTACACCCATGGCGGCCGGCTTAACATAAATCCACATCGCAAAGCGCATCTTTGGTGGCTACCGGAAGAAAAGCGAGCAAAACCATGTTCATTTCTTCCAAGAAACAAGCAACAAGCACTCCTATTTATGTACGTACCCCGTTAACACGATTGAAAAGATGCTATGGTTTACAGCAGCCAACGAAATTTCGAGTTGCCGTTCGTCGATTTCGATTTGCTGTTTCTTCTCCACTCACGGACAAGAAAGGCCTCCAGAGCTTCTCTGCGCCTCAGGAGAGGTCGAAATCTAAACCAATCATCGTCATCACAATGTACCACGTGATAGATCTCCTTCTCAGAAAACAAGACGATGCGCACTGAGGTGAATGTGATGGTGTTGATGCACATTCGTAAGATATAAAAAATCCACTTGTAAACCCTGAAAATATCGCTGAAAATTAGCCCCGCAAAAATCACTAATTAACCCTGCAAAAATTAACAAATTTCAAGGAGAAGGAAGGAGTCTAGCCTTTACTTTTCTAGATTGTATTCATGCTGTAAAATTAACATTTCGGGAATGGTCGAAAAAAGACTCTGGTTGAAAGAGAAAGCCATAAATGATGAAAATGAGATAATAAACAGGACCATTGATTTTACTTTGGCTTTCAGAGCATGCTGGCGATTGGATGCGTATGTCAAACTCAAAAGGTCATCACTGATCAGTGGAGGTCATATCACAGATCAGTGGGTCATATGAATGCGGAGGATGTTGCCTCATTTCTGCAAAAGAGGGATCAACATGGTGTCAATATTTTTCATTAAAACTTTGGATATATGGTGATATGGAGCGCCTAAAAGAAGCTGTTTCGTCAGGGTAAGCTCCATTCTTACGAATTTCTGTTCTTATCATAAAAAGAGCGTTTCATTATTAGATTAAAGGCTCGCTACTTTTCGCAAAAATAAAGTCTCCACAGTTATAAAAATGTGGGAAACTTCGAAGGGTCAGGCCAAGGGAAGGGGTGGCACTTACTAGACTGAATTCCATGGTACTACACCCGCTTACATTTGGTTTAATGAAAAACTGCTTTATAGCTACACATTGCTGTGAATTGCTTTTTCTGTTCATGCTTTGCCATTTTTATAGAGAATCAGATGTTTACAAGAATGTTTGTCTTGCCACTGGAGTTGGAAGCATTGTTGGCTTTTGTGTTGGTGGAAGATTGGGTGCTAAAGTAGCTGGAAAAGATCACATATTGGCAAATCAACTAACACCTTACAAATATGAAATGCAAGCTCATGTAAGTTCTTGTGTTTTACTTGTCTCAGAATTCTCTATGGTTTTATTGCAGTCCAGTTTGCAGAGTATGGCCGATCTTGACAAGATCTTGGGTGCGCAAAACCGAACAAAAATCGTCAGGTGGGCCACTAAACTATGGGTACCACTGCATAAACATTAAAATTTCAAAATCTGAGGGGCGCCCAGGTGCGCTATCTTACACATTTAAAAATTTTCTTGGGTGCGCCACAGCCATGCTCTGCAATCTGGATTGCAGTGGCATCCCCACATGGTGGACTGGGGTGGATGTGTCCACCCCAGTTTTCCCAGAGGTTGATTTTCCAATTCTCGTAAATCTGTTGAGAAAAGTTTTAGGGGGTTAAGTTATTCTGAGTCTTGCTGACAACGATAAAGAAAGTGAAACATTGTGTGACGTTACATGGTAATGTGAAAGAAATTTCTTCCGAAGGGCATGGCCCCAAGCCCCCTTGCATTCAGTCCACCCAAGTTTATTTTGTCTGGCGACGCCAATGTTTAATTGTAGGAACATTTGACTGTTGTTCGCACTAAGCTGCATGTTTCAACCTCTATGAACTGTCAAGTCCATTGATGAGTTTCTTGTTTAACATGCAGAGAATACAGAGTCAGAGAAAAAGAGGCAATGTGATTGATCATTGATATACTGGCGGCATTGATTCAGTTACCTGAACTATTTAAATTACATGGTTATATACAATTATTGAAAATACTGAAATTAACATCTAATTACATAAGAAGGAAGGGCAGGTAAAGGTGATGTGTGAAATGATTAGCATGGCATTGAACTAGTCAATCACATATGGAGTTCATTACCAGCAGTGTGATAGAGAGACTGACAAACTGGCTGGCTGTTGTGTGCAAAATTCATCAAAAACACCTAAGCATATTTTCAAAATCTATGTTTTCATGCATGTTTACATGGCTATTGTATCTGCTAAAGCAGTTTTGATCGTCATGCGGATTCTCTTTCCAGTTCTCATTTAAGCTTGCTCTTCTCAATTAACTTTTCTTAGCCATGCACTAATAAGAATTTGGTTATCAAGAATGCTACTAAGCAATTAGTCTCTATTTTAGCATGGTATAGTGGCATGTGCTGAGTGTAAGAGCATGTGCATGTGCTGAGTGTAAGAGTACTATTTCTAGGTATCAATGACTTTATCAAAAGATTCTCTTCTAGCAGCATTAGCCAAAACTGATATATTATGGCAAGATTTGGCCACATTGTTTTTACATCATTAGCTTCCATCCAGTTTTACTGTGGTTTTTTACTTTAAAGCAGTTGGCCTGATTTGCTCATGCCCTGAAGATATTCTTTTCATTACCTTTTGCCACTTACGCCATTTTGGACATTTTACTCTTCTCCATTTCTTCTTCAACTTATTTTTCCATTTATTCTTGGATCTCTAACCATTAACCTGAAAAATTAACCCCTGTTTTAAAACAACATTCACTTGTCTCCTCAGGATATGTCCATTCCATATTACATTCATGATAATTAAACACGAATGTCAAGCCCACATAAAATCTGATTGAGTTTACTTTCGTACTTACGTATCTGATTTAGTGTTTAATTAACATTGGCCTTGTGACTGTGCTTGTTGCAAACAATATTAATTGATATACTTGTTAGCATTTAATTTCTGTTTTTCACAGAGAGAGTATCATTCTTCTATTCTAAAAGGATTTGTTAGGAATGGTTCCAGATGGGGCTGGCGTGCTGGAGTTTTTGCAGGGCTGTACAGGTATGCCAACATCTTCTTGCAAGCATGGAGTGATATAAGAATTTACAATAATAAATATCTGCAAATAATGGAATGTCCATTGTAACAGGCAGTTGTCAGATCCAAAGATTCTTAGGCTGAGGGTAGATAAATAATTGTATCATTGAAATTTAGTTTACTGTATTTAATACTAATTAATATTGTAAGTGCCTCTCATAGTGGAAACCTGATGACTATGTGTCTTTTTTCTGCTATGACAGGCACAGTTAAGTTCAAATTTGTAATTTTGATGTTACTATTCTTGATAGAAAAAAATATAGATAAACAAACACAACAGTACTGCAAAATGGCAAAAGTCAAGAATATATGATCAAGAATGATCAATAGATATTAAATGATAAATGAACATAAGAATATTGGAATAGATATATTAATATTTTGCAATGAAATTTCAAGCATTAATAAAGGCCTATTTGGGCATATGTTTCCTTTATATTTAATGTGACAGCATTAATAGGAAATAGCAGTTGTTAAAACTGTTTTGTGTCTCGTGCCATTTGTGTTGTTCCTTGATTTATAGTTTACTCTTCCTCACCATCATAAAATGATAAAAATAAAGAACACAATTTATGAATAATGCTTGCAACAATGTATGTAAAATATCATTAACAAATTGCAAATTATGTTCTAAAGATTACCCTTTCTTTTCCCTTATGCTTTGTAGATTCTTGTCCTCATATTTTGCTTTGTATCATTCGCTGGAAAGCCTGCTACTTTGTTTGTTCGTTATATATCTGTCAATAAAATGCGCTTTTTTTCACTAGTAAAATGACAAAAGCTGAAACATCCATTTTCTTTCTCTAATGCTTCATATTTTCTGTTAGTGGGGTAATGACAATCATGGCTGAGTACAGAAATAAACATGATGGCTTCAACTTTTTAGTTGCTGGGGGTGAGTTTGGTTTTCAACAACTTTGAAAATTCTAATTTTTTAAATGAAAATTGACATTTTGGAAAGTTATTTTCACTTTTTATTTAGTTGCTTTTTCATGTTAGATGAATTTGAAATTGAATTTGAATTCTAATAAATACTTTGAAGATATGCATGAAGCATTCTAATCCAACGAAAACGCACCATTGACATT
Organism: Catostylus mosaicus; assembly: GCA_964019065.1. Classification (NCBI taxonomy): domain Eukaryota; kingdom Metazoa; phylum Cnidaria; class Scyphozoa; order Rhizostomeae; family Catostylidae; genus Catostylus; species Catostylus mosaicus. Next base: position 3,791,632 of record OZ025202.1, read on the forward strand.
AGACTTTCACACATAAGTGTTAGCATGATCTGCCATTCTGAAAATGTTTTTTTGCCTGATACTCCCAAATGTATGAAAAAGAAATAATGGCCACAAATATTTGGGAATAGACAGCCAGCTTCAAGTGAAAAAAATGAATAAAGAATGTTGTTATGGAGGCAGTGAAGAATTATTATGTATTGAAATCATCATTTTGTTTCAAGCTTTAACTGGTGCAACATATAAAATGCTGCATGGAGTTCGCGGAATGATCGTTGGAACAATTCTTGGAGCAGTTTTCAGGTATATTTTATAGTATTGCTACTTTCAGAAGATGACATGTCAAATGTTTTTACTTTTCCCTCTGATTCTTCCATCAGAATACGATCCAAATCCACCGTCAGTCTTTTGTCTTATATTTTTTTGCGCTTTAATGAAGGTGAAATAATGATCAGTGTTACTGCATAAGACTTGCAGTGATAAAACAGTAAATCTGCATGATTTTAATTATTTGGCTAATTTTGAATAGACGACGAATAAATAACTATTCACCGATCGATGGCGACATCGGTGGAAGAAAAGTGTGCGTAATTGGCTATTTATTTGGACCAAAGGGCGCCCACTTGATCCACTTTTGGTTGAAGATCTTCATCAAGAAATCGAACCTCTTCTGTCTACCCAATCAGGCCTTTTGCATTTTTTAAGACAGTTGAGACATCAGGTGGAAAACGCAGCTTTAATATGAATTTAAGGATGAAAACCACGACGAGCCACATTTGACAGATAAATAAGAAGAGTCAGAACAATAAAAAATTTCTTTTATTTCATTTCATTTCGACACATCCATATTTCTAAAACAGGCCAGCGAAGACTTAATCAGTTAACTACGACATATTCAGGTTTACGACATGTTCAGAACGTTTCGGGACGAGCTTGTCCCATCCTCAGCTAAAAGCGAGAAGACAGGTTGCAAATTTCTTCAATGAATTGATGACCTTGCTTGCCAAATGATGTTGTCATCAACCAGTGTTTTTGTATGGTCTAATCACGCTTATTTTGCGCATTTTTTTGCAATATGCGTGCGTGCACTTGTTGTATTTATTCATAAAGTAGAATCCAGTTAACTCGGACCTTCAGGAGGGACAGTAAATTTGTCCGACGTGGCGAATGTTCGAGATATCCGAAGTCTCAATAGGGTTGTCAAATCCAAGGGGGCGGGGGCAAGAAATCTGTACGATTAAGCGAATATCTGAGCATCCAAGGGTCCGATTTAACAGGATCCTACTGTATTCAATCATTGTGTTATATTGTTTTTCTTTGTTATTGCTTTTGTATGAATGCCTATATGTTTATAGTCACAGAATAGTCATTCTCTCTTGCTACCTGTGGTCCCATCCCGTAGTGTTTTGTAAAGTAATTTAAACATATACTAGTTTGTCATATGAATTATAAGTTTTTACATGGAAGTGATTTAGATAGAATTCAACTCTTTTGGATATGTGGTAATAATTCAGGCCGAACATGGATTTACGGAAGATATTCAGCATTTTATGGCCATTTAACTTTTTTAGTTTTCCAGTCGCTGTTGTCTCCCATGCTGTTATTTTGATGGTTCCAGAAGATTTGAAGCAGAAGATAAATCAATTAGAGAAAGAGCAAAAAGAATACAAAAGCAAAAAGCGTGTGGAACCATGGTATGTCCTCATTTTTAGGTTTAAAAATGTCAGCGTGGTCGTTAATAGTCTGGTATCAGCCAGAGGCTACTCTACCGGCTTTACACTTTCCTCTGGTTGCTGTGTGTAACCATTTGCCATTTTATACTCCTGGGTAGAGAGAGGCATAATTCTGTGTTAGCGCCACGCTCAGGCCTCATAAATGGCAAACGCGTGGAGTCGAACCAGCGATACTCAGATCGCCACCCGAAACCTTGACCTTCTCACGACTTCTCATTATATCCTTTGTATATTTCTGTCCAATAAGGGTAATGCGATGTTAAGAGTGCTCCAAAAATGTGCTAAATTCGGACGCAGTCTCGCTAACTGGTCAAGGCAATTACATTGCTTATCTATATGATATTACCTCTTTGTAGTTAGGCCACGTCTCTTAAGATGAACCTAGAAAATCGCCATATGTCAGCATACTTTAGAGTCATCTATCTTTATCTTCCATTGTCGTCATTCACAGATAAGCCAATCATTAAAGGACAAATGGCATCATGGCATGGTCTGCTGCTAGAACATTTGAACTAGATTCACTTTGGTTGGTTGCTTTGCAGGGCTACCCCCTATCCCATCTATTTTTATGATAATATGTGGGAGAAACCAATCAAAGGGTGCCTATGGTTGCTTATATGAAATTGCCAAATAAACATTTTGTTGTGGCATGCATGGCAATAAGAAATCTGTCGAGTTCGCACTCATGTTGATGCTTTCCGGGTCTGGATCGCAGAAAGGTACCTTTATACAGTAACATATTCAAGACGTATTATAGAAGCATATCGTTCTCTTTCAGGCAAATGAATTTAGAGTTCACAGAAAAGGTGATTGAACAGATGGAACGAGACTTAACTGATGATAATAGCACCGTAGAACCTAGTTGATGTCCTGTATTTATTAACGACGTGTTGTTTAGTGGTTGGGTAAGAATCACTTCCCGCCTTCCTGATAAATGTTCTATTGGTTGCATGCGTACCGTACCTTATCCATTTAGCCAGAATTTGGCCTTACTGTTTGACAGCTTGGGCCTGGTATTTACATTATGAAAAGGGTGAAGTTTAGATAATGAATTACCGCTAGTAAGGGGGAAGTCCTCAGTCATGATCTGCAAAGCAGCCAATCGAATAGCACTTAGGGCGATCTCTATAGTTACCATGAAATTGACCAATCAAATTTAGTAACGGGAGTCTAGTACCAGAGGAGTCTCCAGAACATTATCTGCAAAGCGACTTATTGGATAACACTAAAGGCGATCTCTATTTTAACTTTGAAATTGACCAATCAATTTAGTGAATGATAGAGGAAAATTGTGCTGGAAGCATCTATCGATTTCGCTTGGACCGTGCGTTGATCAAGTTTGTCATGCAGACTATAATATTTCTTAATTGTGATGCTTCCAATCAGGGGTGGTATAGACAGGCCCTAACTGACTTATTTTTGGTGTTGAGAATGCGGTAGAAGAAAGATATCTTGTTAACGTGTGAAAGTGCCTCAAAATCTAGTTGGATGTTGATTTTATTCTCATCTAACTGATGAATCACTTCATGGATCAATTCTTTGTTCCAGGCTCCTAACGTATATGAAAATGCCGTTTTCTTGTATTAGAACATCTATTGAGTGTTTGTGTATGTAATATCAATGCTTATGTAATGATACAGAATGACATTGGAATACCAAATGCGATATATTGCATTGATTTTAAATGTGGAATCACTATTTAAAACACCAAAACCAAAATAACAAACAGAATAACGGTTTCTTTAAAAATACATTCCTGTCTGCAAAAAAACATACGAGGAAGCTGAGATGTCGAATGAATGGATAGATTGGTTGTTATTTTTGTTAGAATCTCTACTAGGGTCAGAAGCTAAGACATGCTGATGTAAACTTACAGGTTACGGTTAAGGTGGAGGAGATGTCTACTGGCACCAGTAGCAGACTGACAAAAATTACAGGCAACTGTGAAGTGAGGGACATATTTCTTTGGCCATACTAATGCAAATTTTACTATGTATTAAGTTTCAAATATTATCGTTGAATGTAAAATTGTGAAAGACCTACGCCTACGCCCCCAGCTTGCTATTTTGTTCAAGGGGGTGTCCAGGATTAACTTACCGCCAAAGCGGACGAAGTATCTTCTATCAGCCCGCAAGCAGTAATATTCACCATTAAAATACCCCTGCGTGGGCATGTCTGGCTTCATGCAATCCCTTCTTGCGATAGTCCTACCTACGCCCTGATTCCATATTATTTCCTTTAGCTCTGTACCAACGTAACTGAATACTTCTTAGCTAATTTACTAATCGTTTCTTTATCTACGTTCTTCGATGAATCCGACGTCAAGAGATTGTCAAAAAGGTCTGTAGCAACTGAAAAAGAATGAAAAAATAAATTGAATGAACAGACATGAGCGTTTAATATCATTAACCCTCTCACCCCCGGAAAGGCCGTTTTGCTTAATGACAGACACCGTAAAAGATCTTTTTTCAGGGGGTAAATTACAAAATATTGTAAATATTCTGATTGCAGTTTTCTATAATGACTTACGCCTTCACCTATTTTATTTGACTATGCTACCCCCTGAAAAGCGTTGATTTTTATGGGTTTTAACAGATCAATGAAAGTAAGTCCGGGTGTGAAAAGGTTAATATTATTGAACCTTTCATTAATGTGGGCTTATGCTCAACCCATGTAATTAACGGCGTCTACGAGAAAAACTGACCTTTTGGATCACTTAAAAGACAATTATTTAGCCAACAAGATTATACTAGCCAATGTGAGAAGGACGATGCCCAAGGGTGCATTAGAAAGTGGCCCAAGGAACACACAATGACTACCCTCAGACCATTGCTAAAAATTTCAATTACTTGAAATTATTTAATGAAAGAAATGAAGAAGGATATTTGAGATTTTATATTGACATTTAAAATATTAATAAAAGCTTTATTGAAAAATGTCTTTTAACCTGACCTGACCTGACCTGACCTGACCTGACCTGACCTGACTGACCTGACCTGACCTGACTGACCTGACCTGCCTGACCTGACCCGACCTGGGCTGGGTGGCGTTGAATAAAGTCTCAACCAAATATAAGGATCTTTTTTATTAGGGTCAAATAGGTGTTCTAGCCTTACTCAGGAGGATTATGAACCGCACAAATGGTCGTAAAAAGTGGCTAACGCCAAGGAGAAAACCAGAAAGAAGAAGGGCAAACAACAAAACATGGGCCGCATTCTTTTCAGTTTCATCGATTTAGGATACATTAGATTTACATTGTCTCTACGTTGCTTTTAAACTTGTATGATTTACGTATGACATGAGATTCATGCTTTCAATTTTATCATACAATCAGCTGTCATGCAGTTGGATTCTCATTCTATAATTTGCACACTATAATTCTGTTGCAAGGCCGACTTTTTGCCTGCTAAAGATCATAAATGCAGCATATTTGAAGGATGATTTCTGCAGACACATATGGTATCAACAACACGCCTGCTTCATTCTGCAATTTAAACAGTTTACAAAAATAATGAAGCAATGAGGCAAATTCGGCGCATCCTGCAAAGTTTATGAAGGATGCTTCTCTGAGTAGTTGGTGGCAAAGTGACACACTTACGTCGACCCAAAATTTAAATGACATAACACGCCAGATGCAAAACTGACAACCTTCTTAAATACATGTACAAAGTACAATAAATAATACCTCTTTTCGAGTCTTTTGATAAAAACATAATTGCCATTTCAAATCGAGGTACATCAGCTAAAGCAACCAGTTCTTCCCAATATTCCTTCTCATCTCTGTGTAGCGAAAACAACAAAGAATAATATGCCTTAAATTGTTGGCATCATACAAGAACATGTATATCTCGTAAAAGCCTATATTGATCAAATTAAAACTGGCACAATTGATTTTCATAAAACATCCAGAATTTCAGACATAAAAATGTGATGGGTTGTGAAGTGAGAAAGCTTCTTGTCTTTTCAAGGCAAATTAACCATTCTTATTACTGTACTGCCCGTGTTTAGTGGGCTATATTGTAACAATATTACCATATACTGACTTTGCAAAGCTGTCTGTAAATATAGAACACAGAATATGACAATGATCTCTTTCCAGTACTGTTTACTTATTGATTGCAGTAACATATTGTGAAAGGGTCGATAACAGGTAACAGATGACTTCCAGCTAAAGACGCCTTTTTAACAGACTGAATGACACGTAAATTTAAGATTATAAATGCTTATACCTGTGGAACTACAATTAACTATCATTTAACACGGCACGCAACTTTATGATAGCATACGCAGAGCCGGACGATGTTTAATATTGTGCTCAAGATTTTTGTTGCAGTACAGCTGGTAACCTGGTACCAACTGTACCATGGATCGTGGTCAGTAGCATTTGCACCTGACAAGTTAGCCCAGCTATGACGTATCAGAGGTGGCGAGGTACGTTAGAAAGCCTGCTCCTTTGTCGCGCACAATCATTGCAGCTTTAAGTTTACTACATGGAGAACCTATCTTATTCCCAAATCTAACTAATTAAAAGCTATGCTGCGAGCAACAAGATATATTAGTATCTTCAAATAGACTAAAACAGAATCTTCAAAAATATATATTACCTGCGATAGTGTTTATGAATGCATTCTAATGCAATTGGTAAAACTTCATCGATGCAATGGTGAAATAAAGTTTTGAAGGATTTTGGTGGAATGATCTGCAGAAAGATGAAGTTTTGTTATTTGAGGAAAAATGCAAAATGCTTGTGAGATGATACCTCAAACCAAAAGATATCGATGAAAGCATAATTCTCAAGATTATAAAATCCTAAGCAGATCGATGATTGCTACAAAATGTGCTGACAATTACAGAGAATTCAATCTAATAATAAGAATAGACACATTTCTTTTTACATTTAACTACTTTGACACAATCCTCATAAAAAACTGAGGTAGTTTGTATTGGCATGCCTAAAAAATCAAAGCGCTAAAAGCAGGTCCACAAAATGTCGACATAATTTGCAGTTTCATTTCTTTCATTTAGAGGTTTCCCTTCGAAGAGAAACCCATTACCCATTCCATATGAAACCGTCTTTACTAGTGTTGTCAGAATTAATCATTATTCCAGAGATGCTGCATAGGATTAAAATCCTGTTTTAAAATAACATATAAATAGTTTGTAAAAGATTTGTAAGTCACCTGAAAATATTCATAAAATAGTTTGACATCTTTTTTCAATTTCTTAAATTCTGTCTCGAACTGAACAGCAGTGTTTGGTACTGGCATGGTTCTGACATTGCATGTTTCTTTCGCATTTTCCAATGGATTCCTTAAAAAAGAGCAAAGTGATCAATAAATTGCAATTGCAATGACCGAAGGTAGAACAAGAGTACTATCTAATACCACCTTCGCATTTATGCAACGAAAAATTATATCTAAAACGTTAACCATAATCTTATGTTGCAAAAAGGAAATAGGGCATAACTGAGTTGTACGACAAGCAAAAAAGGCCAAAAACATTTCCATGTAATAGCCTAGAATTTAGAACGAAAACCACATGTGATAAAAAAATATTAAATGATAAATTTTGAAGAAATCAATATCCAAAAACTAATGATTAACAATTTGCTGAAAGGATAAAGCTTGCATTTGCCATGGGAAAAAACAGATCAGGAGCATTAGTTCCTCTATCGACAACTAGTTTTTAATTTCTCTTTTCCTTTTCTATTGGTCATTACGCCTACGTTTTCATTCTCTGCAAAATGTCGGACAAAAACTTTTTTAAATGCTATTAGATATAATTTAGTATTTTAAATTATATCATGCTTCCGTTTTCCTGTTAATTTACGACTTCAAGTCAATTCACTGCAGTTCAAATCATTATTTACGCACTGACGTGACACAAAAGACCAACAGAAATTCGGCGCGTAAATCACATCCTTTCTTAAAATAAGCATCGAACTTACAAATCGTTTTGAGAGGTTTTCCCTTTTGAAGGCTCCGCTAATGTATTGGCTGTCTTTGTTTCAAGCTTTTCTTCCTTCTTATTGTTTTCCCCCTGCGTTGTTTGCTCTTTTAGGGATGCGCTAGGCTCAATTCTTTGCGCTTTAATTGCATCATCTTCTGGATCACTGCCAATATCTTGGATGATGATTCTTCTTAATTGTTTCTAGGGAAAGAGTCACAATGGAATCGAAAAATAACAAAAAACACAGATTCTAGCCACGGTTGAAAAGGTGGCGCTCCCCCATTCACCCATAACCTCCTTTAGAAAAGAATTGAAGATGACTATAAGGGGAGCCAAAGGCTTAACAAAGCAGTAAGGCAGATTCCTTTTGCATACTTCACAACTTTTCAGATCATATTATTGTAAATCAAATTTCTAATGATCTGCTTCATAGGTCAATATAGGCCCAAATAATTTGTGCCTGGCGATGAATTGATATATCTATGATTGAATTACTAGGATTGAAAGTTTTTGTAAACTAACCAAAGATTATGGAAAATAAAAATGAAATAAAAACGTGATAGAAACAAACCCGTGATCTTCTTGAGCTGTTATCGCTTTGATTCTTCATCTCAACCTTTGAAAGTTCCTATAATTAAAAATAAAAGTGATTCATAAAAATTATAATTTACACTTGATAAATGAAAGTCTATTACATTTTCAAATTTTGGTATCAAATTAGATAAAAGAAAGTACAGCACGTACATAAGCATCATATATTAGCTTTGAAATCGAAACTCACCTAGAAGATTTATGAGGATGAAAGAAAGAAATTAACAAAGAAGAAACAAGCAAGAAAAAATTGAAAAAAACAGAAATAAAATTGAGTGAAGGAAAAACGAAATTAAAGATGAACATGAAATTATGTTTGAATACCTTTTCTAACTTAGCAATTTCCAATTTTGCCTGTTTGTTATTCGGCTGTAATTCCAATAAGCGTTCTTGATCCTCTTTAGCTTCTTGGTATTTCTTTAATTTTGCACGCGCAGTGGCTCTTCTTGCAACAGCTTTGGCATAATCAGGATCCAGCTCTAGTGCTCTTGAACAATCTGCCTCTGCAGCAGCGTATCTTAAATATCAACAGTCTGGGTTGGCAAAAAGGAACAAATTGCCAATATTTTGGTTGGAGGGCAAATTATGAAAAAAGATGGCAATACAATAACAAGATAAGAAAATTAAGCTGTTTTTTGAGGGCAAGAGGCCCTAACTGTTTGTACTTAACAAAAGCTTAAAACGGACTAAATGCAAAATTATGCAAATTTTTACCTTTCTAGTTTGATTAATGCCATTGCCCTGTTTGCAAAGACGATTGAATTAAGTGGATTGAGTTCAGCTGCTATTGTGTATCTGTTGATGGCAGCTTCATATTTGCCATCTTTGAAGAGAAAGTTTCCCTTAAAAAGTTAACAATTTGAAGGTCACAACATTAGATAAAAATATATTCAAAGGCATCAGCAGGTGTGCTTTATGCAAAAACATCCTTTAGAAAGAAGTGAAAATGACTATGAAGTACAGTGCCAAAGGCTTAAAAAAGCAGTGAGGCAGATTCCTTTTGCATATTTCATAACTTTTCAAGTATGCTAGATTTTATATTATCATACCAATTTCTAATGATCAGCTATAGGGTAACTGAAGTTATAATCATCTTTCTGCCATTTTGCATTGTTCCTGGCTTTACCTTAAAATTAACACTCATTCTAAGAATCTCTTCAAAAATATCAGTCACTTCATATCTCTAATTCATATAAGCAGAGAGCAATGATAAGATGAAATTTCAACTACCACATACTGACCTTGTCTTTTTCAAATTCAGCCTGTTGCAATTTTCTTTGCTCTTCAGCTTCTAAAGTTGCTTCCAAATCTTCCTCTTCTTCTTCCTCCTCTGTGTTATCATCACTCTTTTCATTGTCATCTTCATCAACATCTTCACATGCAGCATCCTGTAAACAAATAATAAGTCTTGTAAACTGGTCAAGCATATTCAGGGTTTGATGGAAAAGGCACGTAATGGCACGCGTATGCCCTGGCACATGCCTGCTACTCTCCAGCTGTGCAAAATATCACATGTTTAGCGTGTTTGGCTATTACTCAATGCCATTTCAAAAATGCTTAACACCTTATTAGGATTAAAGATAAAATATACCTGAATGATCTTGCAACTAATCTATGTTTGATTTTATTCACAATTTGTCAAGACATCACTTGTCCACTGAAGGCATTTTGAAATCGAAATTTGAATCAAACTATATAAACAGGCATGGTCTTTGAAAAATAGCAAGTTTGTGATTTGCATTGTGGCAACTGCCTCTAAAAGGAAGAAAGGCATACCAAAAGAGCTTGCAACCCTTCTAAGATGGTGAAAAAGCAATGTCATTGGACATGATGTTGATCAATTTGTTTGAAAAAAATATCTTTGCAAAGAAATCTTGATATGCCAGCGCATGCCTTGTTAGCACACCTGCTATCTTTTTCCCACAAAAGCCTGTGTATTGGACAATATTTGCACGAAAAAGAAGAATTTGCTCTCAAAGTAAAATCATAATACCACATCAAACTTAGACCATGCATCATAATCATAAGAGCTGATCCTTGAGGTTTGGACTGAGGGGCACTTCTCATTGAACTTGACTTTTCTCTCTTTTTGTGAGCTTGATTTGTCTTCTTTTCTAGTAGATCGTCTGATGGGTGGTACAATCTAGAATGAAAAAGTGCAAACAAAACATGAAAAAATGAGAGGCATACTCTAAACAGTTATTATTTTCTACATACGATTTTCGCCAATTTGCACCTTCATTAAATCATTGATGCTACAAAAACACCTCATTCCTTTTTAATCTCAGCCCCTTTTTGATTTTGTCTTGTTGAAACAAGATTTCAGTTTCTAATTTGACATGTAAAATTTTTTAGGCCAGTTGACAACAGCTGAAATTACAATTGCAATTAATGCTGCTCTGTATCACCTTCTCAATCTCAGCTGATCTTTTCAGTTCTTCATCTTTCCTTTTGATATCACTTTCCCATTTATTCAGTTCACTCAAGAAGTCGCCAAGCTCTTGCGCATTGCTTCTAATTTGTTGCTGAAGCTGGAAAGATTTTTCCGCCATTCTTGAATTCAAACCTTGCCTCTTGCCGACTGATGTTGTTGCCGTTGTTGTTGGTTGCATTTCAGGGCAAGTGTTGGATGACGTAATTACAGAGGACGTGTCTGAATGTATGCTCTCTCTGTAATTGCAAGGTCCCTGAATGCTTTATAATGATAATAAAATCAAATTTTAGCAGAGTTATTTTCACGAAGAAAGCCTGTTATAAGGTGTATGGCGTTAAGCGTAGGACGTTAATTTGTCGTTCTCATTTCAGATTCGTTTGCCTTTTTCTTGGTTACCCTTTTTTTAGACGAACATCGAATTTCGATGAAGCCTAGTTATGTTCTTAACTTTTTTGGTTTGAAAGCTTAAAATGGTCTTAACATGTTCTTAATTTTCTTGCTTTTAAAATGTGCACGGATTTCTCAAAAGAACGATAATTGCTCTGAAAAGAAGCCGCGGGTTAAATTTTAGCAAATATCTGTGAACTCACCTTGCACTTTACTCTTTTTGTCTTATGTTTTTGAAGGAAAGCTGTGAGTCCCCCGGTGGGTAATCTCTCATTGCCAAGTGTAAGCACCTACGTCTGAGGCTCTAGAAAATCGACTCTTGCCTCTGATTTTTAACTCAAATTTTGCCTCCCCCCCCCCATATTTCTCTGAAACTAAAGAACATAAAGTTTTTAATTTGATGAGTTGGACCTAAAAAACACCTTTTCTTAAATTAATTTGCTTTTTTCAAAAAATACATCCCTTTTTCCAAGTTCTATGTACTTGGTTTGGGCTGAAATTGAACCGCCTTCTCAGAGATTTTAAAGATACGGGTGCTTACAATTGATAATAAGAGTTGACCCACCGGGATGGAGCCTTATCATTTTCTTAACATGTTCTTAACTTTTAGGCATCTGATTTTTATCATGTTTTTATGAGGATTATGGCTGAAAATTTTAAAGGGGTTTCTATATCTATTTTACAGTTGCCTTTCATAATTTCCTGAGTAAGAAAGAAACAGTGACATGATGCAAGTAATAGTTTTCAGAGTGGAAAAACCAAACCTTCTTAGAGAGTCGTGGGAAATTGTTTATAATTTCAAAATACCCCCTTGAAAGTATACGTTTTTCCCTCCTGACCTGACAACCCCCCAGTATTTGTTTTTGCGATGTTTGTTGCTGTTATTGTTGCTGTTGCTGTTGTTCGCGTTGGAGGACAAGATGTGAGTGTCCTGTTGCTATTCCAAGCAGGGTGATGTATGCTCGTAAACAAAGTACCTGCGTCTCACCAATCTCGTTGTAAAATATGCTTAGACCGAATTTTAAGAAGTATTTTCAGGAAGACAATTTTAGCGAATCTTCTTGCGTCCTTAATGATGGTGATGCCGAACCATTTGTTGATGCAAATCCTGTTTGGGAATCACGAGAGTCGAACGGCGACTGCGAAGATGGGAAGAAAGAGAGTAGGCCTAAGCCAAAATCAGTGCAGCAAGATGTCCGAAGTCCTGGTAAAAGTACAAAAGATCCGGATTGGGATTCAGATAGATCAGTGTATGAGCTGCAACTAAATCAGTTGCAAGAACAGTTAGTTGAAACAATGGTAGAAAATCAACAGCTTGGTAAAGATAATTGATGTGTTATTAATTTACACCATTCAAGATTGATACTGCATTCCCCATGTGGTGTGTTTTCAGATCTAAAAAGCCATCGCTGTAAACTTCTGTTTATAAGATATCAATTCTTAGCCACAATAAGAGCAAGAGCCTTAAATCTGCGTGAGGATATTGAAATGTGAAGAATATTCAACTATCAGAAGCACTAAGATGTACAATTTGAAACACAGCACATCCTAAAGATACCCACAACCTTTATCACCACCATCATGGTCATCATGGTCATCATCATCAACACCAATATCATCAAAACTGAAATAATTTTTATTATAGCATACAAGTGATCATAGATGGATGAAATCCTGCCTGAAGAGGGCTGTTAATTGGACAAATTCTAATGATCAAGAATCAATAGGCTTTGATTCAACCAATAATTATTCTCCAAACACATTAATAAATTGCTACTAGATTTAAAGAAACATTTTAGATATATTTTCAAAAGTTGCACATGTGGATCTTTACAAACCAAGATTAAATCATGCTAAAAGACTGATTTCACTGCCAGGTACTTACATGTAAATTTTCAATTGTAGGAGAGGAGCTGAGACAGTTGAAGGAACATGGAAAATTTGACTCTCTGAAAAAGGAGTTAGAGGAAGAGAAGAAGAAGACAAAAAAGCTGGAGGAGAAAGTAAAGAAACTTTTGCCTAAAAGGCCACCTGTTCCAAGGTATGCATTTTAAAGCATGGAATTAACATACCTAAGAATTTTTAGATTGACTGAAAGTTTGTGTATGGAATCAAATTTTTTGAATAACAATGGAAAGAAAATAAAAATTGTTCTGCTCACTTTTTTGGTACATAGTTAAAGTGAATGAACCAAGCTAAATACAACTGTCTATAAACAGGACAAAGAGTGACCGACAGGTGCCATTGTTTTCTGTTACTTTGCATTCTTTCGGCATGTGTCCAATTGCCAAATACAAAAGGCTATTTATAGAATTTTTGTGATCACCATTTCTAATGTTGTTCATTTGCTTTAATGTTGCTGGATGAATGATAAAATTGCTCCCATGGATGCTAAATAAATTGTTTAAATTCCTAGAAGAGAAAACATATTCTAAAGACACCTTCAAGAGATAGAGCCTTGATTTTAAGATCTTTTAACAATTTGAGCACCTCTTATGTAGATAATTAGGTATTCTGCCCTGAAAAACTTCCATTCATTTTAGAAATCAAGAAAGCAAGAAATCTGCAGAGACTGAGAATTCACATGATGCTTGGGAAGATTTGACAGCAGTTGCTGACAACACTGTTTATCCTGAAAATGTGTTGCTTGCATCTGGTATTGCATCTGTGAACAGTCTTGCATTTGCAGGCACATTACCTGCTGCTAAGGATAAACAACAGGCCAGCGGTGTGACTGATGGCAAAGGTATTAATTTAATTTGTGTAATAGGGTGGTGATAGAAAACTGTTTTGTACTGCAGATATGAAAAATGAAATCATTCGATTTTGAAATGATCAAACATGGGGTAATTCATGCTTACAATTCTTCAACAAAACCCAATAAGATGGTTTGTTGTCACTGTGGGAAACACTTTTTTCATTATCAATGCTTCCCTGCAGTCAAACTACATTTGATGAGCTACCATCACAACCAACATAAAATTTCTCTTGCAAGAAAAAGCATACTCTTTGGTGACTAATAGAAGGGGGATTGGTATAAGCAGGGGGGTTGGAAAAATCTCCAAAACATAATAAGCGGATGGGGTGGAATAGCGGGGGAGGGGGGCATGGATGGATGGAAAATAGACATGTTTCTATTTAAAAGACAATTGAGAAACATTAAAAAATTAATTAGTGAGGGAATGTCTATTGGGCAGCAAAGAGTATGAGTTTAATCTCATGCAATTAAAAGGATTATTTTAGCAGTTTCTATTGGTGCTTCCAATTAGTGTCAAAGAAAATGTAAGAATAGCCCCCCTTGACCCCCTGTCATCAGGGGCACATGGCCTCCATTAATATTCAGTGTTTGCTGTTGCAAGAAAATATATATTAAGATTTAAGGGATGGTTGAATATAAATTTTTACTTTTCAGAAGGTGCTGATAATTATCCAGAAGAACCCACATCAAGATTTGTTTCTTTGAAAATAAAAGCATGGAACATCGTAAGTTTAATATGGAAGTTACCTTTGTTACCAAATTATCTACCAGCCTGTGCTTAAATAAAATGGCAATCCTTGTAATAAAATAGATAAAAAATGTTCATATAAAGATAACTTAGAAAACCTCAATTTTTCAATATAACATATTTTGCAACTTTTTGTATTAGTCTGAAAAATCTTCATGGTAATTTCATGGTGAAAAATCAGAGCACTCATAAGTGTATATAACTTAAAATAAATGCAAAGAAATGTGCATTGATTATAAACAATTTAACTGGTACAATTGAATTAAAACAACACAGTAACATGAGCAGAAATGATGGAATTCATAAACAAACTTCCAATGGGCACTTTAACCATTTAACCTTCCTGCTGCTTTAGAGTGGCTGCACCAGAGTGCTTAATTTTATTTGATAGAGGTCCATCAGATATCTTTTTTATATATATAATATATATTCCGTTTGAATTTACAAGACAAATTACATATTACGCTACCTACTAATTACTCTACAAACATTACAAGGACGTTGATACCACGGGGAGCAATACACCATGACAAACCCGTGACACATTAACATAGAAAGAATTAAAACTACAAGGTATTACATTAAATTGATAGAAAAGAATCAAATTCACACCTACTAAACAAAACTTTACAAAAAAGATACTTGACGATGACGTACTTGGTGGTTATGAGAGGAATAACGACTTTGATGCGGTCTTAATCGAATCGACCAGTTTCATGGATAAATTCTAGAGTTAAAAATTCAAGAATATTTTTGCTAAGATCATTCTGGAAGTCTTTGTCACTGTATAATAAAAGATGCGTCAAGGGCTCGTTTGGAACATTAACATATCCAAGTGGTCGCAATAATGCAAAAACTCGTGCGAGAAGATTTCGGCGTTGAATCTGAAAGCAAGGGCAAAGCAACAATAGTGTTCTGTATTCTCAATACCGTCGTTCGTAGGGTGCAATAGCTTGATGGTATCCCTAAAATTGTGCTTGAACTTGTGAAAGTTCAACTTGCTTAGACCAACCCTAAGTTGAGTAAGATGTGATAGTCTCTTTGGGTCATGAATCCCAAAGACAGATTTAGCAGGTGGGCGGATGATGATCGGTAACTTTTTCTTAAAAATCACAGTGTTTGGTGCAAGACTAATCCCGGGACATAGATCATTCCAATCAGACAGACAACTGGGATAAAAAGTAGATTGAAATCTCTCTGTCCTTACCCTTATTCGCCCAATGACATCCTGTTTGCGAAGATAATATTGCGAATGTTGAAGTTGCGGAATAGATATCTGGGTGGTATGCAGTTAGATGAATTCAAAGGTTAACCCTTATGTGCAATCTATGCATTGTATATACTTAAAAATTTTAAGCAGAAAAGGCGCCTTTTCAGCATGCCTCCTTGGTGATCTCCACCTTTAAGACATTCAAACAATTTTTACTTCCAGGTACACGATCGCATTTCCGATTTCCTCAACGATGAAACTGCAGAGAATGAAATAGAAGAAGAAGAAGATGCTTTGGCAGTCAAAACGTGAGTTTGGTTCTTAGAATGATTTCCATTGTCACAATTTTGAATTATACTTTTCTGCTTTGCTGATTTCGTGCGACTTTTGCATAATGTGTGTTATTACAAATAATACAGTCACCCAGTTATTGTGTGTTCTGCAAGTATCCTTTGCTTTATTTCAATGTCATGTGGCAGTGGTGTAGCCATGATGTTTTGGTGCAGTTGTGTAGCCTGAAAACATTCCTAAATAATCTAAGAAACTTATAAAAAATTTTGACAAATTTTCGTGCAAACGCCTTTTTGGAAGGTTGGTGGGGGGAGCTTGATGATGATGATGATAGTGTCAAATGAGGAATGGAACCACTTGAAGATGTTAAACCACTGGTCCCAGCAGTTTTCAAATACTTTCATGCATATATCAAACAGAGTATACCACATGACAGGGCGGCAGTTGTGGCCTACAGTCAGGTGTAGCATTTTATGAATTGAGCCAGAGGGGTGGCAGCACTTTTGCCCTTCTATAACTTGAATAAAGTACCAAATTGGCAAGAAAGCTGCCAATAGTGGCAATTTTTGGCCTGCAAGAAACCAATATCTTTGCCTAGAACAGCAAACAAGACATTTTTATACACTGTAGTGGAATTTTGGCAAAGTAGGATCGTTTATGAATTACTAGGAATAAAATAAGATGCAAATATATTGTTTCATGCACTATGTTTAAAATGACACACTGATGCATCTCTTTCCCATTTTTGCCTTTTGAAATTAACTATGAATAAACTGTAATGGGTGCCTTTTTATATTAGTTCATAGCTTTTAATTGACGTGGTACATTCCGCAGTGAAAAACTTTTTGACTATTATCATTAAATTAATTTGCAGTCTACGAGAGAATGTTTCAAGATTTTGTAAGTATTTTTATTTTAATTTGTGTTTTTGACCATGTTTTTGTAGCCTGCTTTTGAGATAATGTGAAATTAGAGAATAGAAGGAAATGTTCATCTGTATAAAATCACTGCACTCTGATTTCTGTGGACAGTAAAAGTTAGTTTGCCCTCTTCGACTCCTGAGCTAGGAGGCAAGTGAATGGACAACTATTTGTCTTAACGATTAAGCGTTTTGGCAATGCTAAGTAACCTTGCCAAATTTTCGAAAAATGTAAACGTCAAGAAGATTTGCGATTTACATAGATTAGATATAACTACATCGCGCTTATCAATTTTTTTTCTTTCGAAGTTGGAGGATGAGGCGTGTTTCTTGGAGATTCAAAATAAATTTTGGAATATTCATGCCATTTTAATGTTTTCGTTGTTTTTTTGTGAAAATTGGGACAATGCAGCTCTTCCTGATAAAGTTACAAACCTCTCCGAGAACCAGTTGTAGACTGATTTCGTACGGTGATTGACGACCATGAGTTTTTTCATTTGAATTCCATCTATCAATGTTTTCATTTTTATTCAATTTAGCTGATGGTATTCTGCCAATACGACGTTTCATCTCGGCATTTAAACATATGCTGAATTGGACAAATCCTTGGTTTTCACTTTCATGTTTTGTTGTGAGTTTCCTGTGTTTGCTATTTTTCTTGTATGTTATATACGTTATTATGTTATATTCATTTCTAATGTCATGTTTGTATAACCAGAGCACATTGATCTAAATAAAATATATATAAATCCACCGATTATTTAAAAAAATTAGATTAAAAGAATTGAACTCATCTAACTTTTAAACGAAAATTCAATGAAAAGAGCGAGGTTTTATGGTTAAGTTGCAGCGATGGATCAATTTTCTTCCGTCTTGGATGAACTTAAGGGCTTCCTCGAGTTTACTCCCCTTTTCTTGTTATAAGAAACTTGTTAACAAGATTGCTCAGTTCAACAGAGTTGTGCATGCCTCTCATTTATTTGGTTTTAATATATCATACAATGTTTGTTACTAGATTTACTTATATTCTATCTGGTTGGGATGTTTTATACCATTGGTTTTGCTACTTGCCATAATAAAGCTATCGATGAACTATTTGCATGCAAAGTGAGTACATCATTCATTTGTAAGTAGTTCCATTTTTCTAGTTGTTTAAGCTACTGTTATTTTCCTCAGGAGGGCAAATTTCTCAAGATTTTCCATCTTTGGAAGTTCAGGTCTCATTTATGCTGGCAACTAAAATTGCTAGAAGGAGCAAGCGAAGGATATAAACATTGACGATGCCAATATAAAAAAATGATTATTTATTCAAAGCCAAGAATTGATTTGTCGACTGTTATATTTTTTGTGTATTTTCTCGACGTCTTGCCATCGTTATTTGATATAATGCTGGGCTTTGTAGTTGGTAGTTTTTACTGGTTATTTTTGTTAGTTTCTTCTAATTCGACGGTACTCAGTGCATTCAAAATCTCTATCTGAAATAGTTCTGGTAATGAAATTTCGTTTATTTTTAGGGGCATTGCTCAAAAATTTGGATTTCATGTGAAAAGGAAGGAATCCGATGAGGTAAGAATTTCTTTTTTATTTTACATTTTATTGTGCACAATGTGTGCACCTGTATTTTAAAAGATAAACCGTCAATAAAGGCATTATGTCATTTTTAATGTTATCAAGGATCGAGTTCTTCAGCCTTACTATCACGTCATCTTAACCTCCAGAACGAGGTTCACATCACAGCCCCTAAGCGAGGCAGCACAAATCTTTTTCAATGCTAAAACTATAGGAGCCTACTGCTAGTACAGCCTTGATTTTTGTTTTCAAAATGTCAACCATTCATAAGAAACAGAACCTGTCCTGCAGAGTTTTCGAACAGCGGTTAACTTTCTTCCCGTTTTCATTTGCAATTCGGTGGAAAAATCCAGAGGTAGGGTACCAAACTTCTATTAGTAATGTAGAGACAAGAATAACTAAACAGCGATGAATTTGAAATACTTTGGTTTATTTTTTACAGGAAAAATCAGAATCTACAAGCTGGTCTGAAAAATATCAGATTGTTCTTCAAATTGCGAAAAAAGTACAGGTAATTGCTCGATAAATTTGCAAGTGATTTCTTCTTGAATATCTAAGCAAAAGTAAATTTATATGTTCAAAATAATAACAAATAATCATTTCCAATCACTACGTACTCGCACTGATTATTAACCTAGGTGGCGTAGTAACCTAGTGATCTGTATAATAATAGTAACAGATAAAGCTTATTATTACAATATCTTTACTAATTTGAAAGCGTTCTTCATGGTTTTTTGATTTTGTTTTTTCAGAATACCTTGGGGAACCTAGCCGACACACTCGAAAAGTTTGAGAGGTATGCACTACTCACTAGAAATTACCTTTGAAGATGTAGTTTAATACAGCGTCTACTTCTAAAATTTCCATTCTAATTTCATAGAGAATTTATTTTAATGTTAAAAGCATGGCTTCTGGTTGCCCATGCAATGCTTTGCTTTAAGCAAAGCTTCGGAATAGCACTAGAGCAACCCTCCCCAGAAATCCCGTTTGACCCCATTGGCAGATAATTTGATGTAATTTTTCCCTGTAACATCTCCTCCACAGTCTATTCACATGGCGACACGACGAAGCATCAAAGAAACTCTACGTCGGTTTATGGATCGCTTTCTTGGCTACTTTGATACTACCATCAAGATATTTCTATTTGCCCTTTGGTAAGTGCCAAAGCTTTCAATTTTCAAGGGGTTATGTGACCCAATGATCTTCTGGGGGTTTTGATTACTTCTTAGCTTCAATAGCTAGAATGGCTAATGCTTCAATAGCTTGATCCACCTGCAGTGCAACGTTTTGTAAGGCTTCTTTGCTCCAACTTCATGAATTATAAAACCCCCTTGAAATCTGATCAGACATATTTGATGCTAATTCTCAGGCTTGCAATTGCAGGGAGGTCAGAAAATTATCGAGGGTAGGGACAGTTGCTAGTCCATTGTGCTGGGGCTCGAACAAGAAGGTGATTTGCAATCCTTCCGTTTTGGTGCTAAAGGATGTTTGCAAACAAGCAAAGCATTAAATAAATAAGGGCTTCACAATGTTTATACAGTGTGGCTGGACAGATTAACGATTCTTATATTTTTAGTTAGTATAAACCTCAGTCAAAGCCTAAGTATACGGAGTGAACTATGAACACAGAGAATCTTTAAGTTCCAAATCAGAGCTTGGAAAACATCACGGTTCCACGGCTGGCAGCCGCGAGGAAGGCTACTGAAAACAAAATATATTACAAGACCACACCCAGATCACCCCTTTTTTTACTTGTTAAATGAGGAAGGGTGATGAATTTGAGCCACGAGGCCGGAGGAAGGTTCAACACTTTTCTGAGCTCTGTTCCAAATCGAATTTTCCTGTTTATCTTGTATATATCAATTTAATTCATGTTTTTTGAAGTTGTCATTTCCATACCAATCGTAGCTCTGTCTGCATTTCTATCCGTAACTCTCCTTTCATTATGTGCGTAACAGTATACAGCTGCTTTCTGGAGCTTGAATATTATGTTTTTCGTTACTTTGTCAGGTTTTGGTCTTGGTATGAAGCTCTTTATCGTCTCACCAATTTACAAGAGATTTCCCAAGGTTTGATGCAGTTTCACATTTGACCCACTTATTTGTTGTAAATTTCCATCTGATCTTGGGAACTCCAAGAATTCTTTCAAGTTTTCATGATGATTGTATATTATTGTTTAACGTCTTAACAGCAACGGTGTTAATGAAGGTTGATTCTAAATAGTGACTATAAATAGTGACTATAGACAGTAACTATAAATAGTGACTATAAATAGTGACTATAGACAGTGACTATAAATAGTGACTATAAATAGTGACTATAGACAGTGACTATAAACAGTTACTATAAATAGTGACTATAAACAGTGACTATAAACAGTTACTATAAATAGTGACTATAAACAGTGACTATAAACAGTTACTATAAACAGTGGCTATAAACATCGACTCTGAATAGTGACTATTAGCAGTGACCATAAGAAGGGTGAATTTAAATGGTGACTATAAACAGTGACTATAAACAGTGACTATAAACAGTGACTATAAACAGTGACTATAAACAGTGACTATAAATAGTGACTATAAATAGTGACTATAAATAGTGACTATAGACAGTGACTATAAACAGTTACTATAAATAGTGACTATAAATAGTGACTATAGATAGTGACTATAGACAGTGACTATAAACAGTTACTATAAATAGTGACTATAAACAGTGACTATAAACAGTGACTATAAACAGTGACTATAAACAGTGACTATAAACAGTGACTATAAACAGTGACTATAAATAGTGACTATAAATAGTGACTATAAATAGTGACTATAGACAGTGACTATAAACAGTGACTATAAATAGTGACTATAAATAGTGACTATAAATAGTGACTATAGACAGTGACTATAAACAGTTACTATAAATAGTGACTATAAATAGTGACTATAAATAGTGACTATAGACAGTGACTATAAATAGTGACTATAGATAGTGACTATAGACAGTGACTATAAACAGTTACTATAAATAGTGACTATAGATAGTGACTATAGACAGTGACTATAAACAGTTACTATAAATAGTGACTATAAACAGTAACTATAAACAGTGGCTATAAACATCGACTCTGAATAGTGACTATTAGCAGTGACCATAAGAAGGGTGAATTTAAATGGTGACTATAAACTGTGACTATAAACAGTGACTATAAACAGTGACTATAAACAGTGACTATAAACAGTGACTATAAACAGTGACTATAAACAGTGACTATAAACAGTGACTATAAACAGTGACTGTGAACAGTGACTATAAATGATGACTGTGAACAGTGATAACGTGCTGTGATTGAGAGTTTTGACTATTATCAACGACTTAAACGGTGATTTAGACTATGATTCATACGAACGTTTTGCGTCTGGCTAGAGCCACCCTCGGCAAATGTAAATCTAAAGGTTAGTGCTCATATAATGTATATAGGGTTAAAAGATTCGGCAAAAAGCGTGGAAACGCTAGGCGAGACTATTCTCACTGTTCATCATGTTCTTTCATATGCTCAGTTCTCTGATATTTATTCTCTACTGACTGCTACTTTATTTTGGACAGGTTCAAAAGCGATATGATAGTATTGATCGCCTTTGGGATGAGCTGCCTACCCGAGAAGAGCCCAGTGTGCAGAAAGCAAAACCGGAAAAAGATGAATTGGATGGTAGCAGAGGGCCTCATTCTCCAAGCATAGAGTTAACAAGCATAGAGGAACCTGTATGTATTTTAGTATGTGATTTTAATTGGCTTAAATTCTTACCAAATGTTCCCTCGTGAGACTGTATTCTTTTCGTGTCATTTCAAATGAACAGTTTTATCAGTCTAAAATGTGTTAAGTTTGGTCCTTTTCGGTTCATAGCTAAGAAAATACCTGTAAAAGTGGAAATTTCTTCTTGAGCCATAGAAATGCGAGATAAGGCGAACAGTTCTGTTCCACATTGCATTTAGACTACACAGTGCTGTAAATGATGTAAGTGGTTGCTGGATGGATAAAAGACGAACGCCATAAGCGATCTTCGAGCCTTCTATTTTTATCATGGTTTTTCATTCGAAATGGAGCCATTTTTGTTCAATAACTCTCCTGTCTCTTGAAAAAGTTATCCCAGCGAAAAGCGAAGTTTTTTTGAACTGACAAATCTAGAACTCATTAGACATGTAACTTGTGTGGAATATTTCATTCCAGACTTCACGTCCTGCTTCAAGAATTTCAGACCACAGCAGAGAGCCGTCTGCCGATTCTGATGCTTCAAGTGGGCTGACTTGGAATGCAATTATATTTTGTGACAGATTTCATTTGCCACAGACGGAGGTCCAACTACCAGGTACTTTATCGATTTAATTATGAAAAAACAACAGAATGGTCCCCAGGTGATCGAGAGAGAGGTAGGGGAAGACTTCGAAGGGAGAAGGAGGAGGGGGGGGGGCTGAGGAGTGAGGGATGAAATCAAGAAGAAAACAGACAGCTAGTGGACTCAGAGAAGACAATACCGGGAAGAGTGGAAGAATAGATGGAGGCAGTGCACCATTATGGATGAACTGATCAATTTAGGATCGACGTTGCAAGTGACTGGAATAAAAATATCACGATATTTTCGTACTTAAATCGGAGAAAGGAGTTTGTTTAGTCTATTTTTATATCTAGTCACGTTAAAAAAATATTATAGTATGTTAAACTACCGAAAGGTTACATCACTCTCATCTTAAAAGTTCAAAATATATATATCTGTCTTACTATGACGCACCAGCAACATCAATAACCACTTTAACATAAAGTTCTAATGAATTTATACTTTTAAGGATGGGAAGATGGACGTCGATGCACTCTGTTGAACAAAGAAAGTCCACTTTCTAATATGAAGCATGGTCGTTTATATCTGACAAAAAAGTACGTTTCGATAATTTCATGTTTCAGTTTTTTGTCTATGTTTTTTTTCGCCTATTCCGATCTAGATCTTTTATTTAGTCTATATCTAAATAAACCTAGTTTTTGAACATATACAAAAAAGTCTGGGTTTTGATTAATAATTTGAGGAAGTACTTTGTAAATATGCTCAATTTAATGCTCGAAGTATTTGGAATATACCATTTAAATAATTTTTTTGCTTCCTTTTCGTCTTTAGCTACTTATGTTTTGAAAGAAACCAATTTCATTCTAAAAAGAATTTTGCATTGCGCCTTCATGACGTCACAGAAATACAAAAGGTAAGTTGAAGCTTTCTCTATCTTGTTTGAATTGTTTGATCAAATAAAGCATCGGCGGTTTCTTCATGCGAAAATTGTCGAAAGTAAATGAGTCACAGCTACGAGACAAGGAAAAAACGCACCCTTTTCGTTACCACTAATGAAAACTGACGCTGCAAGAAAATCGTTTCTGGTTGAAGGGCCTCGCTTTTACAATAAACTTTCCTTGGGGATTCGTTCTTTAAACCTTTTTGTTCCCATAAGGTCTAGATTACTGTCCTCTCTGAAGGAGTATTATATTAAACAATGATCACATGTGTAGAAGATAATATTGTAGAAAGACCTCCTTGAAACTACTCTTTTTATTTTGTCTACCAAGTTTAACGTGTTATAAGGATCACTATAATGTTTGAGTTTTAATTTCAACAGGGCCCTTGTTAAGAGTAGAATTTTAATGTGCTGATAAGTTATACCCTGAATAAATATGTATATCATTTATTATTATTATCGGTCATTTTGTATGTTGCAACAGAGCGCTAAAATTTAAAGCACTTTTATTTACGTATTGTAGAGAATTGCATCATTCACGCATTATATTATAAAAATAATGTCATATGATACTCAATACATTTCTATTTACATGGTTGTTCGTTGTGTTGTAAAAGAAAAGTTTACCCCTTTATAGAAATTAATGATAAACGCCAGGGTAGTAGGTTAATGAAAAGATAAAAATATAGATATTATATACACTAATCGAATATAGTAAAATTGATCTTTGTATAAAATATATTTTTTTGTTGAACATGAAAGGACATGTTAATGTTAATGTTAATGAAATATTAATGTGGCTATAGACATCAATTTATCTGTTGTATTGCTAGCTCTTTCTATATTTTTTGCAGTTCTCAGTTTCGAGTCTGAAATTGTTATTAGAATAATGTTAAGTGACCCAAGAGAAAGTCTTCTAACTACTTTGCATGCTCAAAATCTTGTACTTTATTTTTTTAGTAGACATAACACTATAATCCCACTTGCTTCATTTTTGTCTGAAAACTCAACTAAAAAAGTTAAAGTAAAACGTTCTGGTGCCTCTTGACCCTACTCTAGAGCAATTCTTCATTTTAGAAAATGACTATTTTTGACTATTTCTAAAAAATATTTTCATAGAAATATGAAAAACCAAACAGTTGGTCTATAGCGGGTCAAAATCTATATATAGTACTATTTACTATTGAGTACTATAGACTATGTATAGACTCAGCAACTTTCAACACTAACAATGAAAAAATAACGGATGGTGCATGCTCACTAGGTCTTCGGGCTTGCTAGCGAATGGAAGTGCCTAAGAAAGCGCACCTGAGCGTACCTCAGTTTTTAAAATTGCTATGTTTGAACAGTGGTACCAATAGCTTAGTGGCTTACGATTTTTGCAAGGTTTTTGCGCACCCGCACCTATGGTGCGGGACTGTTGTTTGCAATCTACAACGTTGCTTCATGTTAGTGTGTATTAGTGCCAACACTTTTGTCAAACTAACTGTAAAAAAGGTTATTATAATTATTATTATTATTATTATTATAATTATTATAATTATTATTATTATTATTATTATTATTATTATTATTATTATTATTATTATTATTATTATTATTATTATTATTATTATTATTATTATTATGGACTGAATTACATTTCTTAGTTCTAGTGATAACGATAATAGATTATAGCATGAAATTAGATAAAAGGCTTATTTATCTTTAACAATTAAACTAAAAAACAAAATAGCAGGCTGCCTACCAGATTCTCGAGTAATGCTTGCGACGATTTATGTAAGTGGTAGATACAAGAAACAACGCAACGCGGCGGGAATATGAAGCAAATACGACCAAATGATAACTATACACCTAAATATTATGTTGCTAGCAATGGTATTATATGGTTCATATTTCTGCTGTTGTTTATCTTTGGCGCATCAAAATATCATGCGTTCCTTGTTTGTATCAAAAAGAATCTACGAAATATTTTATAAACTGTTGCAAGTAAGTTTGAAATGATGTGTTTAAAAGTGTTCTTAACTTCTAAATTTTGATGGAGGAGAATTCCAAAGTTAAGGCACACGCAGTGAAAGTTTCTGTCTCCAAAAGCCGTCATATGAGACCGTTGTTCACTAAGGCCCATACCATAAACAGAGCATAGTGAATACTTTGACTGTCTCAACTCAATCAAATCACATATATTGCTGATCGGTCCCGGAAATTGCCTGTTTTTTATTTTCTAAGCTTTTCTTTTTCAGGCTAAGCCTTTTGCATTTCTTCCTGGAGGTGGAATGTCAATAGAAATAACCACAAAAACGAACGAAAAGGTGTGTTTAGGTATTTTGTTGTAATCCTTTACAATGCTATCATAACTCACATATCAAATGATGGTACTGCAGAAAACCGACTATTGTTCAATGTACAATGGCTAAGGCCATAAACAACTATTCAACAACACTCTTTAAAATCCGCTTCTTGTCAGCAACGAAGAAGCATTTGCAGCTATTTTTTAGCTCCTTAACGAAGAAATGGGTTGTACATTGCTTCCAGGCATGGCACTATCCCTTGCTTCCGTTTGCTTTTGTCTGATACACTAACGGATTTAAGTATCACATAATGTATCTTGGCTTTTTAATGGGCAAACTAAGAGCCTGTCTCTTGTATTCTAAGCTTTTTGTAAGCAGCATGAGCCATTGTTAGGGTTGGGCATTCATCGTGCTAGTATTCGAGCAGTAGATTGTTGCAATAAAACCAAACATCTCAGGTTCGACTCCCATACTAGGCCTATCAATAGCTCCGATTTGTCTCTTAATTATGCACTGTTGGGAAGTATTAGATATCACGTTGTATTGATGGCCATTGCAAATCTTCAAGCTATTTTTAAATTTAAATATGATGTATTCCTTAAGCAAGCCACCCGCAATTGTTATCTTCAAGCTGTCTCTTCTAGGAGCACAATTTGCTCCTTTGCTCCTTTGCTTCTTTATTTAGGACCGGTGCTTCTATGACCCACAACTTTTCACAGCCATTAGATACCCATTATTTTTCCCTTTTAGCCGTTTGTCTTTGGTGCTATGATGGGTCGTGACGAAGCATACGAAAGCATCCTTAGAGCTGCAAGAGCACTAAATCTATCATGGGGAAGAAAAATGTAGAGAAGGTATCGAGTTTCATAATTTGGTTTTGCTGTTAAATCTGTTATGTCTGGAAGCATACTTTTCCCGAGCTACACATGATATTAAGAAGTTGCAATCGCTATAAAAATGGATGGCTTAAACAGCCTTTATAGATTCATCGGTGCCAACTCACCCCTCGCCACCAGACTTGGAAGTTTTTTTTATTCCTTCCCCCACCATCGAATTTGTGCACTTGGAAATGCTTCCACCCTCCTTCACAGCGACTCCGCAGAGGTAATGGAATTTTGATAAGCACCTGTGCACTTGAAAAGTATATTTTTCAATGTTTGCACGCTTGACTGGTAGTTGCGCGCCCGGCAGTTTGTTCCCGCGCGGAAGATCTTCTGCGCGCAAGATCTTCTGCGCGCAGTACATACTTTCCCGTCTGGCCTCACCAGGGAAAGCCAAGTAAGAAAATGGCCTCCTTCTGCCTGCACAAATCAAAGATCTTTGGTTTTTACAATGGCATTTGAGTAGATGATCTTAGAACATTCGCGGTCCAATGATACATCAAGAGTCATTTGCCCTTGACATGCAAACAGCTTCTATGCATCTATGCATTTAGTCTATACACCAATTTTAAACATTTTATTTTTATGTATTATTAACATTTCAACAACGAATTGACAAAGACTTTAATAGTTAAGGGAATTGAAAAATCTATTAAACATTGTTTTGCTCTTCGATATTTAATGAACGATTTTTACGGCAGAAGTGTTGACTTGACTTAGCAATATAATCAAATAAGATTGTGTATAAGATTTGATATCAAGATTCCGTTAAAAGTAAATGAGACACCGTCATTTTGATGATCCAAAATGTATAATGCAATTATAATTTTGTTTCGGCATGAGCTTAAACAGACCGCAAATAGTTTTATCCAAATGCATCTTAACTTGATTTTCACAGGTCATACGTGAAGTTCCTAGCCGTCCCGATCATTTTTAGTCTAATTGCATATTTATCATGTCTCCGAATGCAAAATCTGTCTAATTCTCATAGCCGTAGGTGTTTTTTGTAACAGTCACTTTCTGTGACGCGGAGTATGAAAATTTTCGTCACTTTTGTGCCGTCATGAACATAAAATCACGCTAATTTCGTGCAACTTTATTTCTTTGCTGGCATGCAGCTTTCTCTTCTATAGTTTTCGATGGCCTACGTCACAGACTAGAGAATGGAACTAGAGTGTCATCTGCTTTGGTCACTGGATGGTTTTTTGTTTTGCCAAGTGAGTCATCTCAGAGAGAGGAAAAACGTGCTTGTTATGTGTTTTCGCGTGCTACCTTGCAACCGATCGTCATCTGTTGTAGAATGGTACTTGAAGAATGGTACTAGCATTAAGGGTAGACAAATATAAATTGTACTGCTTCTAAATGTAAACAATATGTAGGAACTATCGAAGGTAATTGCCTGTGGATGCTGCTAGGGTCATCCTTGAGGCGTCTCTAAAGCCCAGTTGATTCCTTTTCTGGAACCATTAACAAAGAAACCAAACAACCTGATCTATGCAATAGGCTCTGGGCGAATTTTCAGAAAATGAAATCTCTCAAGTGCCCACAGACCGGTATTACCATCTGTGACGCGGGCTAGCCTACAAAAAGTTTTAAGCTTTAAGTACTGTTATTCCTTGATTGTCTGACGGAATTTCGAGAAAAAAGCGGAAGATAATTCAGCATACTTAAAAAGCATTTATACGTAAATAGAAATCTTAAAATACTATGAAGAAGTGTGCCAAGGTGAAACATCAGTTGTAACAGGAATTTTGTTGTGTTTGTTTTGTGTTCCTGCTTTTTTGTATTGTCGATATATATATTATTTAGCAAAAAAACTGGATGTTTTTTCCTCGGAAACGCCACAACTTCCGTCGATCTATATATAAAACTGTCTCTTTTTGTTCGCCTTTTTACCTTTTCAAAACCTTTTTCAAGTATGCTTAACTATTTTCCCGTTTTATTAGTGAAATTTTTGAGTTTTGTGACACGAATCAGTTATTTGATAATTATATAGCAGCAAGGAAACATATGCTTTATTGAGGCATAGCAATTCAACAATACGATGTAGTTTTATAGTATAATTATGTCCTGCATTTGCAATTCAAGAAATCAAGATGTAGGTAAATTGACAATTCTTGATTAATATTTTTAAATTTAACATGTAGCTGTTTTATCTTGTCGTTTAAATGTCAAAGATATAATTATTGACGCAATTGCATAAATTTGTACGATTTAAATTGGGAAAAAATTCATTTATAATATATCCACAATCACAAAAGTTGTGACTGCAGTTTCATTGTCACCATCGTGTTTATTATTACTTAAAGATGAACAACCCTCACGTAGGGCCGTCGAGGGCCAGTGCGGGCCCCGGGGTATTTCATTGCACCGGGCCCCGGTGAGCAATCATTTTTTTATAAAAATAAAATTTTGCGGGCCCCTGACCTCCGACCTCGCCTCTCGACGGTCCTGCCCTTACGCCTTTACGTCTCTCTGTCTCTTAGATTTTCAAATCCCCCTCATTTTCCTGGTTATAGAAACTGCAGTTTTGTGAGTAACCAGTTTCATCTCTTGCCAATTTGAAATAAGGTATCAGGCATATGATGTATAAATTAATTATCCCATCCATTCCATTTAAGTTCCACACACCAACCACTC
The DNA here is from genome assembly GCA_964019065.1 of Catostylus mosaicus. NCBI lineage: Eukaryota > Metazoa > Cnidaria > Scyphozoa > Rhizostomeae > Catostylidae > Catostylus > Catostylus mosaicus. The sequence continues at coordinate 3,821,286 of OZ025202.1, forward strand.
TCATTAACGTCTCCTCTATCGCCAACAACTTGAAGGTGAAAAAACGCGTAAAGCAAATCAGGGTTAGCCTTATTCTTTCTTTCATTGCATGTTAAACATTGTACATTTCAACATTTTATCGCAGTCCTGAAGAAGCCCTTAACGATATCGAGTGGATAAGCATCAGACATGGCAGTTTAGCTTTTTATTTAAAATTCAATGCTAAAGAGACATATTTGCAGTGAAAAGTTGTGGAGACAAACATTGTTTACACCATTGACCGACATGATTATAACCATCATATATTACCCTGACCGATCCAGAGTTAGGACATTACGGTGACACGCTCACTAGCTGGAGGAAGGTCCACGATAAACAATAGAAACTGCTATGACACACCCAAGCAATGGCTATTTTCTATTATCTTGTGAGTAGGGTTTGCCTTCTTGTATGTTCCTGTCCAGGGGAAGGTTAACAACTCTTCTGGGCTTTGGTCTGATCAACTTGGATATTTCATACCCAAGTTTCCAGGTAGCAGCTTCTATGCAATTTTGTTGGATTGGAAAGATGACAGAGAAAATCCATTGTAACTTAAAATATAAATTAGATAGGATACAATTTAGGGAACAAAATACATACTATTTAAAACTAAGTTACTCCATGGGCAGTCAGAAGACCAACATGACAAACGGCATGACCAATTAATAAGAAAAAAAGCAATTTTATACAAATCAGTTTTTACAGACCGTCTTGTTTTCAGTTAGTTATAATGTGATTCCTTATAGTTATATCACCAATAAATAAAGGTGCATATTTTATGGTGAAAAATGTTTCAAGTGTCATCAGAACTATTAGAAAAGTCCATCGTGGTGACTTGATGCTCTACTTTTATCAACAGCAGTGTTCAGTGAATTATTCCTGTACATTCCGCATTTTCCTAAATGTTCTGTGAATGTCTGGCTTTTAGCATGAAATGACGATGGCATCGTGTGTACGCTGGGCCTGTTAGACCTGCAAATGAGACAAGATGTGATGGGATAAGAAATTTGATCACTAGGAATGCTTTCGAGCAGGATTGGGAGGGGGCGGTTACAAGGGAATACAAATTACTCAAATTCAGAGAAACGCACTGTTGAAGAAGAATTTGGACATGTGCAGTGAATACGGTCTAGGAACCAAGAGAAGAAGTCAAAACACTTAAAGTTAGAGGCAAAACAACAGCAAAACAGAAAAATCATTAGGTTTATTTTCTGAGGTCAGGAGGGAAATTGCTGCACGCGATCATTGGCGGTCATTCCATCGCTCTTTTGATGATAACAGAATCAATAGAGAATTTGAAAACCTACCCATAATCATTTCCGCTAGTTCGATACATCGGGTTTAATTCTTTTCTCTCATATCCATCAAACATATCTAAAATAAAAGCATTCTTCTTAAGTAACATCTACTTTTGTTAATACTCTTGATACAGTTCTATCTCCTGTGTATTCTCAGCTTTACTATACACTCATTCAACATTTAAATTTTACGATACAATTTGCAATACAGTGGCACAAAAAATCTTTACTCGTAATTATCTGCATCAACAAACATTGCTGGATGACACATAGAAATAACCCAGGAGGGCTTTCGAGCCATGAACCACTCGTTGCAGAAACGTGCTATTTTTAGGGGTACCTTTTTCTTTCGAAAATAGGGCATTATGGGTATACCATTTCAACAAAGTGGGAATGTCAAAGGAATTACAGGTATACATTTTGAGACAAGAAGAAATTTGGAATCATCATATGTATTAACTTGAAACAATGTGATGAATTGTCTTTATAAACATCATAAACATCTTTATAAACTACGATGCGCCTTTTTATTTCATGGCCCTGTACTTTTCTTGTCAGTGACACGGTTATGGGTCCCATTTTTTCAATATTGACACGGAATTATGTCCCCAATTTTCTTCTAAAAATGGCACGGCCCTATCGTCTTTACTCCTTAAGATGGCCCTCCCCCATGGGAAACCAACCAACTTTTATAAAAGAATTTGCCAGCCTCAGCACTATCACGAGAGGCCATCAAAATAACGTGGGTACTAAAGTTTGATGGAAACAAAGTATCTGGAAATGGGAGGGTGAGGGGGAAAGCACCCTTTGCCTTTTTTTCATTATTTTCCAGGATGTAGCAGTTTTGTATGGAAGACTTGAATGATTGGCTGGAGAATTATTGACCATCAAAAATATTTAAACTATAGATTGCAGGCGGAATGTAGCTAACAGTTCTGTTGAGTTTTCTGAGGGTGCAGTTAATGGTTACTCATAAAGGGTTTCTTATAACGGGTTACTGATAAAGAAAATATGTCTAGTGAATGAGATACTGTTTGTGATATTCATGATAAGGGTACTTAGTACTTTTATGAATCCCTGCTCTCATAACCCTGATTCATTCCCGACATCCCCGAGGGGCACTAACAAGGTGCATGGGGGCATAAGACTGCCCAACCCCTTAATACTTAGACTGTTCGAAAAACCTGTGTTCATGTCAAAATGTTTTGAACTTCAAAAGGTTTGCCAGGCCTTAAAGGGCATATAAGAGGTTATGGAACTGACCTTTAGATTCTGAACCTGATTTGCCCATTTTAAGCTGACATGTAAAGACTGGATTACCAGTGTTATGCATCATGGAAGGTTCAGAGGTTCCCATCAAATCTGAATGAGATAATAAGCTCCAGGAATAACATATTAAAGACCATGTAAAAGAGAATTATTTTCATGAAAGCACAACATTTGGTAAAAGCATTTTGTGTACAGAATTGTTTAAGTTAGTTCCAGAGCAATGGCTAACTGACATTTTCAGAAAGAGGGGGAGGGGCAAGAAACATTTGAAGAATGGCAAAGGATCTACGATACTAGAGCAGGCTGTGCTTTTCCCCTTGTGCCTGTTTCCTATTGCTGCAGTCTGGGCAAGTTCCAATGCTGTCCAAAACTGTTAATCGTTGATAAGTAGCAAATTATATTGTATGGGTGATCAAGCTTTTGTTGTATTGATGCAAACCTTGCCATTAATTATAAACAGTGTGGATAAGATATTGATTGAAAGGAGACAGCATGCATTTGTTCATTTTTGTAAGGTGACTGTGAAAACAAAGCTTTGCCGCATTGTAATTAAATCAGGGCCTTGCCCCCCGCCCAGTCTTTAGTAAATAATGTCTTAAAGCCAGCTCATCATCTTTTGATGTGGATATTTCTTTGCATCAAAGCTTGCCCCCCCCCCAGTTTTTTGCCTCATTGGAGGCCCTGTTAATATATGATCAATCCTTATAAACCATGTCTTATTATGTTCTGTATTGGAAATAACAGGGGAATTCAAAAGTTAATACTTTCTGATCCTTCTGTTGTCCAATCAACAGAAGCAAGCCAACCTGATCTAAACAGTTTCTCAAAACGAAAGTTTCAAATGAGCTGAGATTTTTGGAACAACCAGTTTGTTGGATGCATATTGAAAGAGGGAAACCTTGAAGAGAAACCTTTTTTTGGAACAAATCTTGTATAGGTATTGAAAGGAAAAGTCAAAATTTGGAACCTAGGTCAGAATTGTTTTTCTAGGACAGGTCTAGCCTCAGAATAAAAGTGGTTATGTATTAACAAAACTATTATCATTTTATCAAAGTTCTCAGGCAAAATCTTAGCCTACCAGCATCCCTACATCGAGGGTCATGCTGTACACCATAACACCTGAGATCTTATCAATCTTCCCAACATGAATGAATATTAAATGAAAACATAAGTTACCTGGATTATCAAATCTTGCAGGAATATTTGACACTTTGTAATAGTCCGATGTTTTTGCACCCTTTCCAGGAAGTGCCTCTTCATATTGACGGTCCTATTTTGATTAAGAATATGCATCGAGAAAATTAATTTCCACATAATGGTGAACTTACATTATATTAAACTGAAATTAAATTTGGTCTAATGGACTAGAAAAAGTTAAATAAATTAATTTTGAAATACAAGAAGATATTGTGAGCTGTTTAAATTTCAAATGTACAAATCTATGATGCTCCTATGTTTTTAAGACATTCTCACTTTTGATAGTGAAGACTAAAACCAATATTTAAAAAAAAAATTTAAATCGTTTAAAGACGAGTTGCATCATGTTTGCATTTTTATGCTTGTTTGATTGATAATCAGAAAGATGTTTCTGTCCTTTTTAATTAGAGGTCTTAAATTTGCCTGCAAAAACATTTGTCTACTGCCTAGGTAGGGCCTGTAGGCTCGTACAATTTTAAAACAAAAATTGCATTGAACGCCATAAAACTAGCCACATCAAACAACTCAACAAAAATACAGATTACCGATAATGTTATATAATTCATTAATTTCTAACTGACGATGCAAACCTACTTTTATCTATGAAATAGATTTTTTGGGCCTAGCGGTTACCTAGCATTCTTCTCTGTGATGATATTGTGAATACAGCTTAGGCCAAAGTTTGAAGACAAATTGTTATGCGCACAGCAAATCGATGTCAACAAAAGTAATGAATTTGAAGGGATCATGAAATTAAGATATGTCTGCGTGTATTTGAAATAAATCTACTAACCAATTTCTCGCGAAATTCTTTTGATTTCTGAGACGTGCCCATCTTTGTCAAGACACTTCCACAAACTTTCAAATGGTTATATCATGGTTGTCATAGTACCCAATGCAAGAATACTCGTTACCAGTGCCCCCATTAAAAAAATGTGTTAGCACCAAGGAAACGGGGCCAAGGGAATAGGCAGTGGCGCCCATAGCCACTTCCCCCCTTGTCAGAAATTTTATCAGCTTTGTCGGAATAGTTTCAGAATCTATTAAAGTGTCTCTTACACGTAGTGTTACTAATTCAAAATCTCTCTGTTACTTATTAAAAATTAAGAAAAATTTTTGTCGGAAATGTTTTGTACTTTGCTCCCCCGACGATGCCCCTTGGAATAGGGGCAGCATTAGGAGGGTGTGTGTGTAATTTTATTTGAATTCGATTATCTACAGTGGCTTACAAAAATAAAGAAGTTAACTAATCCAAATCGAATGTACAATAAACAAAGGCAACAAACAAAATAAACACTTTCTAACTTACATGATTAAATTTATAGACTGACTTTTTATACTTGTTGACACCCCCCCCTCCC